>JAVXUO010000733.1:0-451525 GCA_033065855.1 Escallonia rubra
GTGTGATTGCCTATGCAAGGGTATATACAAATTGACTATTTATCTTTATTGCTTGAAATTTGGAAAGTAACATCAATTAACCACTATTTATGAGTGGTTTTTGTGTAGAATCCAGTAACATTCGGCGTCACATTCATCATTATTGTATTGGTATACTAACTTTGACTTGTTCGTCTTCTAGGCCTACAGTTGATAAATTAATTAACGAGTAAAAAGTCGGAAGAAGAAATCTTTGCACAATGGCCAAGATATGATTGCTTGGTATGTTCAAAATGTTTGGCTTATGAGGCATAAAACTTAGGCGGCAAATATCTCAAGGAGTGCGCTACTTTGGAACGCTATAACTCGTTTTGACATAACTTGCTAATGTGATTCTTTGTTTACGCCCGCTTGATGGGCCGGATCAACCTGGTCTGTACCATTTTAAAGTATTTAGCTCAAACTGATTAATGGTATATGAAATAATCACGACACTTGCATAGTGAAGTACTAGACATCAAGTTTCGAATGTGAAAATTGTGGTCTCAGTACGTCTGATGCCGATACATCGATCGACATGCAACTTTGATGCAGGGGCAGAACTACATATGTACGAGGGGGGGATAAAGCACCCCCTCAGATTTTGAAAAAAAATAAATATATATATATATATATATATATATATATATATATATATACATTCGTGTTTTTTCATTCTCTCTCTCTCTCTCCTCCTCTCGGCTCTCACTCAGCACCCAGTCACTCTCAGTTCCCGTCGTCACCGTCGACGGTTCGAACTCTCACCGGTCAGTCACCTCCCACGGCCACCGGCGCCTCTCACTTTCTCCGACCGTGCATGACACGGACTGACAGACACCGGACATGGACTCACGGGCCATGGCGCCTCTCACTCTCTCAGTCACAGCCCACGGCCACCGGTCATCGCCTCATCGGTAACGGTAATGCCGGTCGCCGTCAAGGCTCAACGGTCAATGTCCGCCCCTGCTCTCACGGAGTCACGGACGGCGGAGGAACCGAGGAAGTGGTCGTCTCACCGTGAGACTCTCACGTCTGTCAAAGGCAAAGCCCCGATTCCGAAGCGCGAAGGCCCTCCCCAGTCCGGCAGTCCCCACCCCAACTCCGGCCAGATCTAGCCTAGATCTACTAGCCGGCGGACGAACCGAGGAAGTGACGATAGTGATGGCCTGAATAGTGAACCGAGGATTAGGAACCGGCACCTGAATGCCCATGCATACATGATATACTCGCATCAAAGTTTGATGCGAGTATATCATGTACGCATGGGCATTAAGTTCGTTTCGCTGCTGCAAATATATTTTTCTACCTACAAACCCCAAAGGGAAGATCAAAGCTTGCATCAGTACATCAGAACTTGAATGCCTTCATGTAATAAATATGGCAACGAGTTTGGACTATATCTGACCTATCTATGTACGTCTAGATGGTCTCGCACAAAGGCATATGTATCCACACATGTAAAGAACTTTATTGGCAAATTCTTTAACTGACCAAACACTTTACAGAGAGGAAGCATAAAACAAATTCTTTAACTGGACCAGAGGAATCTGTTATGTAGGTGGTCACACGTTATTACGACTAAATATTGAAATCTCCCGTTTCACCCTCTCCATTCTCACTCTCGCTCTCTCTCATCCCTTGGTTTCAACCGCGGATCACCCTCTAGCCATATTATGTTCTCTCCCTAGTTTCCAACCAGAGCGCTTCTCATCGCTTCAACCATCACCTCTCGTTTGACAAGAACATCATCATCATTCTCTAATACTGTTTGTCCATTATTAATACCCATCAATTTGCATCTCAGGTTACATAAACATTACTAAGAGTTGTTTGAATAACTTAACTGACTTGACTAACGAAAAGCCATATTCGGGACCTCACTGTTATGCGATGAACAGGACGGAGTTCTTCGCCATGAGTGCATCAGCAACACCATGAATGCTGCTTATTATGTGTTTTCAAGTATATTAGAGAAACTTTATTGATGAAAACATAGGAAAACTAACTTTCATAGAGCAAACTCTGTAGGTAGCTCTCCGTATTGCCCAGTCCACGGAGTTCCTTGACAACAGGCATAAGTAGCAGGCCCCTCCAACTGAAGTGCTGAACTAGAGTGATCTAAACTGGTCCAAGAAAGAAGCTGCTTTATGGCTTCCTTAATGGCAGCTCTTGTTGCATAGCGAACAGAAACTGACAGAAGTAATGGCGGCTCACCAGAAGCTGACAGTTTTCATTTAGTCGACTCAAAATTAAAACTACAATAAACAGCTATGGCTCAATATGGTTGTTGTAACATCGCATTATTGGTGTGTGTGGGGACAAGCATTCATTGTTGGGAGAGAGAGAGAGAGAGAGAGACTTCTGCACACTTCGCCATTTACAATTATAACACTCATTAGAAAGAATAGTGCGGGTATCATCCTCTTCCGTGGCTAGAATAAGAACAGTCTTCTATCTTTTGTCTGGTACACCATTCATTCAAGGACACTTGCTTCTGCCTTTTTGCTTGCTTGAAGCTCCGCTTTATCTTGTTTTAGCTACATGCATTGGCCATAATGTCCATATTCTCCGGCAATAAAAATATTGTTCGGGTTGTACGCTCGTCATTGGCAACTAATTTGGACAATAGAGAGACTATTTTCATTTCCTAATATGCTACTTCATCCTGGTTTGTCGTTAAAAGGTTGACATGTTGTCTTTTAAGTACATCTTTGGACACAGAAAAGGGGTAGTAAATGATATAAAAGGGAGTGAGAATAGCATTTTCTTTGGACAATGAAATTACAATTAATTATTGGGGGACTTGATGAGGGGTACCTTATAGGCTTAGGGGAAGGTAGGGCCAGAATTTCTTTTACGTTAGTCCAGTGCAATGAATATTTTGCTCTACAAAAGAGGAATAGTAGTATTGCCCCTGGAACTTGGAAAGTTCAATTAAGTTGTATCTTCAGATTATCTAGAAAAGTGTAGGTAAAGAGAATTCTAGAGTCCTTGCAATAAATGAAACAGTTGGAAGATGAAAAGTTGTACTCTAGGATGACCAAATATTGTGGCCATTAAGAGTGTCTTCCGCTCTCTCCCTGCATTAATTATAATCTATGTCTTGTACTATTATTTTTCATCAATATACAAAATTCTAACAATGGCTTGCTCCAAGTAAAGGTCTATATACTCAATCCACTAGTAGATAGCAGTAATATAGTCGATGTCTTCCGGTTTCTCACGAAATTCTAGTATTCAAGTATGAAATTCCGGTATCAATCGGCAAATTTAAGCCAGAAAGTTCTGTACGTGAGAGATCGAAACACAGAAATGGAGTGGGAAAGGAGAGAAGGAGAAATTTTAGTACATAATTTTGTTGTAATTCTCTCTCTCTTCACACTCTTTGCTTTTTACAAACCTTGTAACAGAAATTCAAACGGTTGGCGCAATTAAAGGGGAGGGAAAACTTCCCCTGTCTACTGGAAGGTTGTTCCAGTAGACGGGAAAACTTCCCCAATCTTCCCGTGTCTCCTCACTATCATTGAAATTTGACCATTTGACGAGCACTTGAGCTACTGGAAGGTTGTTCCGCTGGATTAAACGGCTATCTATCACCGCAATTAGGTCCATCAAGAATTGTTCCTTCTGCATTAACGGCTGGTAATTCATTTCTTTAATTAATAAGGAAACGTGGAAAACTTCAAGCGATATGCCGCAGGACCAACACGCTCTAAAACTTCATACGGTCCACAGAGCCTGGGAGCCAGCTTAAGATTCTTCCGCAGGGCAATGATAGTTTGCCTATATGGCTATAATCGAAGATATACATAATCACCCACCTCGAATTGTCTTCATTCTCTTGGAATCAACGTAATGCTTGAGCAAGGATTTCTATCCTTAAGGTAGTTGTCCACCGTAGGAATAGAAGCTTGATCCAAAAATGAACAACCAATTGGTTTGGGCTTATAGCCATACAAGGCTTCAAAAGGAGTGGCTAGTTATGACTGGTGAAAATTGGTGTTATACCACAGCGCTGTTAGAGATAACAACTTTAACCATTGTTTAGGTTTAGTCCCTGTCATACGTCTCACGTAATTTTCAAGACATCTGTTAACTCTCTGTGTTTGGCCATCTGTTTTAGAATGGTAAGCAGTTCTCATGGAGAGAGTAGTACCTAGTAGGCCAAATAGTTTTTGCCATAATTGAGAAGTAAATACCTTATCTTCATCACTGACAATGGAATTAGGCAACTCATGCAGCCTGACAACTTGGTCCATGAACACTTGGGCCACAGACTCAGCACTATAAGGATGTGATAATGCCATGAAATGTGCATATTTACTGAGTCTATCCACAACAACTAATATAACACTCTTCCCTTTAGAGTTAGGTAGACCTTCAATGAATTAAGTCCATTGTAATATGTGACCACTTCTGATCAGGGATTGGAAGTGGCTTTAAGAGGTCTGCCTTATGTAGGTGTTCTATCTTGTTCTTTTGGCAAATATCACGCTGTCCAACCCACTGGCGTACGTTACTTATCATGTTTGGCCGATAGAATAACAAGGAAACCCTTTGATAAATGGCCTTCACTCCTGAGTGGTCACGTGCCTTTCCCCCATCCAACTCAGTTACAATCTGGTTCCTGAGGTTATTGTTGTCACCAATGTAGACCTTCCTTTTGTACCTTGGTATGCCGTCCTAATAGGAGTAATATCTGATGTGCTGTAGCAAGACTAGCCTGTATTTCCTTAACCCAGGTAGGAACCAATATAGATAAGGCATATAGATAAGGCTGTACATTCTGTTTCCTTCTGAATCTGAGGTAATCTGGACAATGCATCAGCAACTCCATTTTTTGACCCCTTCTTGTATTGAATTTGAAATTCATCTCCCATAAGTTTGGACACAAGCATCTGTTGGAGTAGTAAAGTCACTCTTCGCCCTAATAGATACTTTAGGCTGCAATGATCTACCCTTAGAGTGAAAGCTTGATAACTGAGACAAGAACTCCATTTTTTAATAGCTTGAACCACAGCTACAAGTTCCTTCTCATAGGTGGACAGTCCAGCATTTCTGGGGCAAAGTGCTTCGCTATAATAAGCAATTGGCGTACCTCCTTGCATTAACACTGCCCCAACTCCACTATTGCAGGCATCGATTACAACCTTAGATGGCTGCGAAAAATCTGGTAATACCAAAATTGGGGTAATGGACATGGCCTGCTTTGAGTAAGTGAATCCCTTCTCAGCTTGAGGAGTCAATCATAAGCATCTTTCTTGAGGAGATATGTGATTGGTTTGCTAATCATACTATAGTTAGCCACAAATTTCCTGTAGTAGCCAATGAGACCTAGAAATCCTTTCAATTCTTTCATAGTTCTAGGAATTGGCCAGTGCAACATGGCTGAAATTTTGGTTTGGTCAGCAGCTACTCCTTTAACTGATACTATGTGCCCCAAGTATTCTACTTGGATTTGAGCAAAAGAACATTTGCTCATTTTTGCATACAACTGATGATCCTTTAACAACCGTAAAACAAGCCTCAAATGAACCAAATGACTGGTCAGGCCTTTACTATAGATGAAGATATCATCAAAAAACACAAGGACAAACTTCCTAAGTTAAGGCCTGAACACATCATTCATGAGATTTTGAAATGTTGCTGGTGCATTTGTGAGCCCAAAAGGCATCAGAATGAACTCATAATGACCTGAATGTGTCCTAAAGGCAGTTTTATGAATATCTTCATCCACAACTCGAATCTGATGATAACCACTCCTTAGATCTAGTTTAGATATATGCTAGATCCATGCAGTTCATCAAGTAATTCATCAATTATGGGAATAGGATACCTATCTTTAACTATGGATTTGTTCAATTCCCTGTAATCCACACATAATCTCCGGGTACCATCCTTCTTTTTATCTGGCAAAACTAGAGAAGTGAAAAAAAGATGTGCTTGGTTGAATAACTCCAATAGCTAGGAGCTCATTGATAATCTTATATGTCACGACTTGAACCCATGGGTAAGCCCATGAGCTAGATTTGTGACCGGCCGCAGGCCCATTTGAACCTCCACCCAGGGCTCTGTCAGGCCTTACTACAACCTATACTCAGAATTTATTCTAACTTGCTAAATTCTGTAACAATAAATTACCTATTAAGAGCCTCAATTAGAAATTTTCACAACTTAATAAATAACTTCAACTACACAATTATTTAAGTCTAGCATACTCAAATGCTAGGGCCCATAATTTTGAAATGTTTGGATCAAAATGAAACCCGGCCCGTCATACTGGAAACATCGTTTCATTTTAAGTCATTGTCCTTTTAAAACAATCAAACTTTAGTGTTGGTAGATAAATATAAAGAAGAAAATAGTACCACATAAAATCGCTATCAGAAACAGATAACCGAACCGAAAGATAGGAAATAAAAGCAGAGAACTCAAAACGTACACAACCGGGTCCTTCACACAGCTGTTTCAGTTGTTGGTGTTCACATTTGATATGTGCCAGCAATTTCTCGCAAAGTTTTCATGGGTACATCTCAAAGGATGAACAACCAATCATCCACATTTGAACAGTTTACCTTGACCAAGACTATTAGTAGTCTTTGTGTAAAGGATGGTCCAAAACTGTTATAAATAACCAATAATCAACATTTGAACAGTTTTCCTTCTCCAAATTTATTAGTAGTCTTTGTGGTCCGATTGCCTCCTTGCAAGGGTATGAAAAAATTGACCAGTCGTCTTTATTGCTTCAAGTGACTTTAATTTGGAAAGTAACATGACTTGTCCCAGTATCTTGCCTCCTTGCAAGGGTATTTTTTGTGTAAAATCCAGCGACATTCACATTCAGTGTCACAATCATCATTACTGTATAGGTGTACTGACGTTGACTTGTTCGTCATCTGAGCTTACAGCTCATAGCTTAGTGAGTACAAAGTCGGTACAAGAAATCTTTGGAGGACGGCCAAGATATGATTGCTTGCTATGTTGAATATGTTTGGCTTATGAAGCATAAAATTAGGACTTACTTAAGGCTTAAATCTACAACTATTCTAGCAATAATTACAAAATTAATTATAAAAATAAACAAAATCATAACAATAATTACAACAATAACCCCAATTAATTAGGGCTTATCAGGGCTTCCAAATAGGTCATACGCATTCTTTCGAGGCAAGCATGTGACATTAATGGCCTACTTGAGCCATTAGGGATCCATGAGACTGACTATATTGAGGTGAATATTAGTTTTAAATAGTACTAAAATCTTATCCATTTGAGGTGACTATTGAGATTTTCTATTTGGAATCTTCAAACTTTTAGCCTCAAACTGCTTAGAGTCTAGCAAGAGCAATATGGTAAGAGCCACTAAGTTCCAACTTTGGCACCATTTGACCCCCGACCTCAGCTGCCTGGCCCTCGACTCCATTTAACCTTGATCAAATCTGCTCTATTTAAAGCGTATATGCTACTGATTTCTTTGAACACAGATAAAACTCATTTGGTTCTTAACAATCAAGATTGATGGTAATGCAGCCAAGTCTATCATTTGTATACTGAATCAATACTCAAGACATTGTATACCGGACATCTTCAACTACCCATTTACAACTAAGACCTTCAAAAGGTGAAGTTCCTTATTTGAAATGTAGAGGGGTGGAGACTTCAGTTCCCATCACAATCACTTGTCATGGTTTCCTCAAAATGCATGGTATTCTTCCAATTCTTAAGGGCAATTTCAAAATGTAACATTTATTTATTGTTACTTACCGCAAACACAATTGTATACAAAACAAATTTCTAAACTAATTGGAAAGTTTTTGCACTTCCAGGTATCTATGTTGTCTGAAGATACTGGACGCTTATTAATACACCCTAGCTTTTGCCTCCTCTTTTCTTGAACCTTCACTGAAGGATTGGAAAAGCCAACTCAGATTGCATTAAGTAGAACATTTCCTCTCCTAAGCCTAGAATAACATGGGTGCTCTCAAGTCTTTACATTAGTTCCTCTCCTAGTTTTCTACAGGGTTTAATGCATGCTGTCATTGGCTTAAAGTTAAAGTTGTACACAACTTTGGAAACTGTAGAAGATCCAAACCTGTTTTGGCTGTGGTGAAGGGTATGATTTTTACAACCGAGGGGAAGCTTTAATAAGTCAATCCTGTTTTGTGTCTATTTGGGTGGACTAATAGGGATTCCAGTGTACAGGCGCATACTGCCCATTAATATAATCACTCCTCTCTTGTTGCAACAGCAGAAATTGATGCAAATGAAGGCTGGATGCAGGCAAATGGAATAAATTATTTCACAAATAACATGCAGAAACATCTAACATTGCAAGATTTTTGTTTCATTCTCTAAAGTTTGTAACATAGACATCAAATACGTCAACAGACACCTAATTGACGATGTCCACCCACTTGAATAAAGTACTCATGTTAGTCGAGTTTCTCGTTCTCTACGAATCACAGATTTGAGTTTGAGAAGCCTAGTGCTATATCAGTAGTTCAATCGATATATCAACCTTAATGACTGATGAACGTCATCTTGGCCCACATTCTCCTCTTACCTTTCTTGTCTTTGTTCTCGAAATATCTCAGCCATTTGCGAGTCGAACTTTACAAAGTCTCCTATTTCTTCTATGATTAAATGAAGGGTCACAAGACAAAACTTTACAAAGTCTCATATATCTCAGCCATGGCATAGCTGCTAGTTCTATGCGAAAGGATAAAGTTTGCCTAGTCACTTAACTGAGAGACAAAAAATAGCCATGGCATAGCTATTAGTTCTGATTTTTCATATGATTTAAAAGGATTATAAGTTTTTCTTTGAAATGAACATATTCTCTAATATCAGCTAAGTCATAATCAAGTCACAATCTAACCCTAATCGTGTGATTTAGACGAATCAAAGATGCAAAAACTTGATCAAATAGCAATTTTGGCACTCCAAGAATATCAGACAAATCAAACTAATTTTGGCATTCCATGAACTAATTAAAATCTTTGAAGCCAATGCAAAAACATACTTTTGTAGGCACGTCGGGTTTTATTCACTCCAAGCGTCAAACTGGTGGCGTAGTGCATGGATGGGACAGCAGCAGTGGCGGCGTGGGCTTCACACACAGAGAGGTGGGCTTACTGGTGGCGTGTTTGTGGCAGGGCCAGCAGCAGCGGTTGCGCGGGCTTCGTGGAGAGGTGGGCTTAGGTGGCTGCATGCGGACGACAGCGCCAGGGAGCGATGACGAGGATCTTCTCAAACCCAGATGGAGGCGGCGGTGGAGTTGGGCAGTCAGTTGGATGGCGAAGGGGGAGGGTTCAGGCGTTTGGCATTGGGCGGTTAATTTTGGGAGACAGAGACAGATTAGGGCTCGAAACCAAGTTTTTATACCTTACATTTAGCGACCGCGACCACGGTCGCTAAAAGCAATCGCTAAATTTAGCGACTACCTTTAGCAACCGTTTCTTGTAGTCGCTAAAATTAGCAACTGCAATAGAGACTATTTTAGCGACCATAAGTTTAGCGATCGCTTGGCGGTCGCTAAAATTACCCGCCAAAAATATTTGTTTGACCTCGCCAGATAATGATACATTTAGCGACCGTTGAAATTTGTAGTCGCTAAAGTGGTCGCTAACGTATAGTTCAGCGACCGTATTTCCTAGCGGTCACTAAATGCGGTCGCTAAAGAGACAGTTTGTTGTAGTAAGGAGAGATGTTACAAATGTACGTATATAATTTTAAGAACGAAATCTCGATACACCTTTTATTTCAAAGCTTAAATGGGTTCAACGACTTATGTACAAGAGCACATGACCTTGAAATGCACTTGGGCAAAAGAAAGACAAGGTCTAGAGCCACTGATAAGGTTGAAACTGCCCTACTATAGCGGGGGAGAAAACAACTTGCAGTTCTCTCTAAAAGCAAAAAGAAGTTGAAAACCCAGTTGAAAAAGGAAATGGCAGGGGTGAGAAAAAACCTTCATTAAAGGAAATGATGGAGAAAAATTATTCTTTTCCTGATGACATCATCAAAGACCTTTTTCGAGGAACTGTTAAAAGAATACCTCATAACCCTCTCTCAGGTGAAAAGGCCTAGCAAGGAAGGAAAAATCAATAACCCCAACTATTGTCCTTATCATCGTTTGGTCAGTCATCCTATTAAAAAATAATTTTTCCTAAAGGAACAGATACAAAATCTCATCAACACAGGTGACATAATGCGCCCTCATATCGAGAGAACCTCAGCCAACCCTATCACATTGACATCCGAACCAGAAGAGATACTTAGACCTTCTGGTCCTCATTCAGCAGATGTACCTCACTCTCCCTCCATTGATAACGAAGGGGAAAGAGTCCTTTTTGGAAGCAAAGGTGCTAAGAAAACACGTGAATGGAAATCCAAGTAGGCCTCACGTGTTGCAAGTAAATGACAAGGGGTTTTGAAGAAATTCAAGAGATTGAAGGCCTCTAAAGACAAGAAGAAAAAGAGGACAAAAATTTCTTAGAAAAGTAAAAAGGGAGAACCAATCAACAGGGAGTTACTGATCCAACCTCCTAGGGTGCCAGTTACCCTCCACGAGTTCTTTCCCCAAGAGTATCAATCAAACTATGAACTGAGTACTAACAAAGGGAAAGATATAACGCTTGTGTCTAATGGACAAGATGTAATTCTAGAAGATATTGAGAAAAAATTAAAGTCCTTGCCAGTGGGGAAAAATGAGACACATTCTTATGCTTGTAAGTCTGATGGCTCATATTACCCTAAGGCGGAGACATATGTTAAGGAAAGTATTGGAAGCTCCCATTTCTTTATTGATGATTAGTTCACATGCAACATCATCACAGTGGATATTAATTTCGGTACAAGAGATGTTGAAGTCACACAAAATTCTCGTGAACAAGCAAGATCATTAGTAAATATGCAGAGGATAGGTCCTGCCAGAACAAGAGTATCTATTGATATGGAAAATAGCCTAATGGATCCAAATAGAACGATCATTCAAATAAGGCAGATAATAAAGACACCATACCCAGGCTGGGTGTATCAAGTACCGTATCCCTTAGGCTACACCATCCCTTATTTTCATCTTTATAGAGGATCTGGTTGCCGTAGAAAGCACCTTGTCTTGTTTCTTGCTAAATGTGGCGACACAGAGCGAAGTGAAGCATTTCTGTTAAGGCAGTTCCCTTTGTCTTTAGAACATAAGGCCCTCAATTGGTTTTTGAACCTCCTCCCAGACTCTATCCCTGATTGGGATACACTGGCTGATAAGTTCTATAGGATGTTTTATGAGTCATCTCCACTACAAATGGGGTGCCATGATGTAGAAGACATTGACAAAGTCTCTGTGCAAAATAATTCTTTCTTACAAGTTTCAGCCAAAGATCTGCTTAATGTGACATTGGATTTTGCTGGAGCTAGAGATACAGGGGTCTCATTGCCTCAGGATTTGCACCCACCTGAAGTAAGGCAATTTTAGTTCCCTGAGGGTATAAATATAAAGGCTTCAGCTCCCCTGACAGTCATGTCGATTGGTTCTTGATAATGTGGACATACAGCGCGAAATTCTGCCATGTGTCTTAAGTAATTTCCCCTCTTTCTTGAGGGTATTACCTTTGATTGATATTGTTTTTTAGCTGGATTACATAAATCCTCAAGGGATCAAATGGAAAGGATATTTTTACGGGAACAAAATATATACCGTAATGATCCTCTATATTTGTGAGAAAGAGCCA
Source organism: Escallonia rubra (assembly GCA_033065855.1). NCBI lineage: Eukaryota > Viridiplantae > Streptophyta > Magnoliopsida > Escalloniales > Escalloniaceae > Escallonia > Escallonia rubra. Next base: position 11,748 of record JAVXUO010000733.1, read on the forward strand.
TTAATCGAACATTAAACCATTTGGGTCATCAACGCAAAATCTAAGAAATGGGTGATGACGAGTCATCAGTTGTCTCCACTAACATGGTCCAAATTGACGAGTCGCAACAAGGTTTATATGAAAGTGATCGACTGGTCAAAAAAGAACATGAAGAGGTCCAATAGGCTAATATTTTCCATGGACGCAGGAAAATTTTGGTCGATATCCCAATGCAAAGGACACCACGACAGGAGAAAAAGCGAACAATGTTATATATGATGTCCTTGCTCATTTAAAAAGGTTCCCTTCGATGTTGAGCATATACAATACTCTTCTCTTGTCTGATGAGCTACGAAAGTCTCTAGTCCTTGCTTTAACAAAACCTGAGCACTGTCATGATGAATCACCAGCAAAGCATCAGCGGTGTGCTTCAAATAGGGTTTACTCCTCAATAATGGTGGCTTTTACAAAAGAGGATATCCAAATTGACAATCGAAGTTACAACAGACCCCTCTATATTACTGGTAAAGTAAAAGAGGTAACACTATCCCGACTGTTACTAGATAGGGAATTGGCGGTGAATCTGCTACCGAAAAGGACCCTATCTATCATGGGGGTATGTCTTTTGAGACTTCAGCCAAGCAAGGTGGTAATCTAAGGTTTTAATCAAAATGAGCAAAGACCAGTAGGAAAAATTAATTTAAGCACCAAATTTGAAGACATAAAAGATGACACCGAATTCTTCGTGATAGATGCCGGCATTTCATATAGTGTCCTTTTAGGGAGACCCTAGGTCCACTCCAACAGGATCATCCCATCTACCCTACATTAGTGCCTGAAATATGCCTTAGGAGATGATGAGAAAAAAGACGGGTGTATTGTAGCAAATAAATCTCCTTTTCACAGTGTGGAAACCCATTATACGGATGCACGCTTTTATGAGCATGTGCGAATAAGTGGAAATAACGGAAAAGAAAGATAAATAGAGAGGAAGCCTCAAAAGAAAACCTTTGTGTATATCCCAAAATCACAAAGAAACTCAGGTGCGCAGGGTTCACAATCCTCAAACACGTTGAAAGCGTTCAAGGGTGAACTTGTGTTGCCGTTGAGGAAAACAGATTGCTCATACGTTGAGACTTTTATCAACGCTTCTCTATTCCTCCACATAATAAGGGATCAAATTTATTAGGTTCCATATGTTGGGGAATTTGAACAGCACACACACAACCCCAGAGGAAGCAAGTCAAGCTAAAGAGAACTATTCAAAGGACCACTTCTAGTCTAAAGATGGTAAATATGTTTCAAAAGGTCAGTTTGGATTGTAACTTAACCCACGATCCTCCACCATTTCAGACATTGATGAGTCAAGAACATGCTGACGCTCTGCTTACTTGAAGAACATTAAAGCACTCTCAAAGAGGTTTAGGGTATCAAGATTCTAAATCTTTTACTAAGAAAATAGTGAATATGACTTCTTATGTAACCAAATATGAAGATTCTTCTCTAGCTCTATTAGAATACGAAGAAGGTGGGCAAGCCACTATTGATGAGCTTAGGGAAGTTAATCTCGGAATCAAACAAGACCCAAGCCCAACTGGTCAGTGCTTTAATGTCTGAAGAGGAAGTCCAACTGTATACCAACTTTCTCAAAGAATATCGGTACGTATTTGCCTGGTCATATACAGAGATTCTTGGACTCGATCCAAAGGTTGTTGTTCATATGCTAGCCATTCGTCATGGAAAAAGGCCTATCAAATAGCTGTTAAATAGCCATATAGGAAGTTACGGCCTAAATTAGTAGCTCAGATCGAAGCAAAAATTGCCAAGCTCGTTAAAGTAGGCTTTATTAGGGAAGTCCCGTATCCCACCTGGTTGGCAAATATCGTACTAGTCAGAAAGAAGAATGGTCAAATTAGGGTATGCATTGACTTTAGAGACTTGAATCAAGCTTGCCCCAAAGATGACTTTCCTCTCCGAATCACAGAACTCCTTGTGGATGCCATTGTGGGATTTAAGGTCTTGTCCTTTATGGATGGATATTCTGGATACAACCAGATCCGTATGGCTTCGGAAGATGAGGCTCTTACAGCCTTCCAAACCCCCAAAGGGGTCTTCTCCTATAAAGTAATGCCTTTTGGGCTTAAAAATGTTGGGGCAACATACTAGAGAGTCATTACAATCATCTTTGGCGATATACTCCATGACGCCATAGAGTGTTATGTAGATGACCTGGTAGTGAGGACCAAAGCTCGTCTTGACCATCTAAAGGACATGAAGGTCACCGTTCAAAGGCTTAAAAAATACCAATTAAAGATGAACCCCCTGAAGTGTGCGTTTAGGGTTTCTTCTAGAAAGAACTCAGGAGCCTATAATGAAAGCTCTCGTATATTAGATTCATCTCTAATCTTGCATAGCGTTGTTAGCCTTTCTCACACCTTATGAAGAAAGACGTGCCATTTGTGTATGATCAAGTTTGTCATGAGGCGTTTGACAGAATCAAACACTACTTGATGAAACCGCCAGTATTGATGGCCCTTGTGAAATAGAAACCCATGATCCTATACACGGCAGGAATGGATACTTCCCTAGGAGCTCTATTGGCTAAACATAGTGAACCTATACTATTTGTGTCGGACATTAGTTACATTGGAGCCGAACTAAGTTATACGACCATGGAGAAGATGTGCCTTGCTTTGGTGTTCGCTCTCCAAAAATTGAAGCACTATTTGGGAGAACATGTAATCCATTTGATATATAAAGTTGATCCCTTGAAGTACATTCTATCAAGACCAGTGTTAGCAGGACGACTTGTAAGATGACCAGTTATTCTCCACCAGTTTAATATCAAATATGTTCCACAAAAAATAGTCAAATGACAAGCTTTTGAGGATTTTCTAGTGGCCCACCATGTTCCAGATAATTCTCCACTGGTGTTGGATCTCCCTGATGAATAGGTCATGCAGACAGAGATTAAGAAAGCGGGAGGAAATGGCGCTTCGAGAAGTCCTGGTGGTGAAAAACAAAATGATCCAAAGAATAACCACTTTGGTATTGGGATAGCCTTCGTTACATCGAAAGGGGGCATAATCCTCCATTCTTTCTCTTTAACAAGGGTTGTTTGAATAATGAAGCCGAATTTGAGGCCATAATTGCAGGGCTCGAGCTATCCCTGGAGATTCAGAACTGATCGTAAAGCAATTGAAGGGTGAATATCAAATCAAAAAGCCTAACCTATTGCCTTATTATGAGAAGACATACTATCTGTTATCGAAATTCCCAAAGCTTCAGATCCGACAAGTTTGTAGGGGGTAAACAGTAGAACCGATGCTCTGGCTAGCCTCGTCACCTCTTTAGGCCTTTCCAAAAATAGGGAAATAACCATCATAGTTGGTGCACGAAGAATATTACAGCCTTATCAAAAGGTCGTTGTGGACGTACAAATGGACGAGGTCCTTACAACATTAGAAAGGATAGAGGGACATGATAACCCATTAAATTAGCATCAATCATTCACAGAGTATTTGCAACATGGAAGGTTACGCGTTGACCATGCTAAACAAGTTGAGATTTGAAGGCGCTCCGTACAGTTTGTAATGTGGAAAGATACTCTCTATAAAAGATCTTTAGATGGAGTACTCTTAAGGTGTATCGCTAAAGACGAGGTTGAGGAAGATATGAAGGAAGTCCATTCTGGGACCTGTGAAGCCCACCAGTCTGGTCCTAAGCTACAAATGCATATAAAACGCTTAGGATACTATTGATCAACTATGATAGTTGATTGTATTGGTTTTGCTAAAAGGTGTTAGGCATGCCGATTTCATGGTGATTTCATTCACAGCCCCCCCCCCCCCCCCGGGGCACCTCTGTATTTCACTACATGTTCATGGCCATTTGCCGCTTGGGGGATGGATTTCATAGGACCGTTCATCCCACCATCATAAAAAAGACACCGATATATATTAACTGCAACTGATTATTTCTCTAAATGGGCCAAGCAGTCACCTTGAAAGATATTAAGCAGGAAACTGTCGCAAACTTCATCAAGACCCACATAATTTACAGATTTGGGGTTCCCGAGTCCATCATTGCGGACAATGCAAAGTACTTCAAGGAAGGAGCATTATATAAGCTCTATGCCAAGTACAACATGAAGTATAACCATTCATCAAGGTACTATGCTTCGGCAAATGGATTGGCAAAAGTTTTTAGCAAATTTATGTGTAAGATTCTCAAAAAATGGTTGACAGAAACAAAAAAGTTAGAATAAAAGGATTTTTGAAACCTTGTGGGCATATCGGACCACATTTAGAACCTCAACCCGAGCCACCCCATATACGCTCGTATTTGGAAGCGAGGCAGTTTTACCGCTCGAAGTTCAAATACCCTCGTTACACGTTGCCATCCAAAAAACACTCCCAGATGAAGAAAGTGCTTAGATCAAGTTGGCCGAACTAGAAAGCCTCGATGAGAAACGGCTTATTGCTCAGCAGAGTTTCGAAATATATCAACAACACATGGAAAGTGCCTTTAACAAAAGAGTGAGGCTGCGGTCATTTAAGAAAAGAGACCTTCGCCTAATGGTATGGACGCTAATCGTAGTCACCCAAAGGACTAAAGGAAAACTGGAGCCGAAATAGGAAGGACTTTACGTCATCGAAAAGGTCTATTCTAATGGAACATACCAGTTAGTCACCATGGCAGGGATCGGATAATCCCTTTCACTAATGCAAGGTTCTTAAAGAAATACTACTCGGCTAGGCTGAAAACCTTAAAAAGGGTGATCTAGGCAAAAGTTAGGGCGTAAAAATAAATAAATAAATGCCCGTTGCGCTGAAAACCCTAAAAGGGGCAGTCTAGGCAAAAGTTAAGGCGCAAAAAGAAAAAATATGTATTTAGCCCACTAGGCTGATAATCCTAAAAAAGGACGGTCTAGGCAAAAGCTAAGGCCACACAAAAAAGAAAAATGCCCGCTAGGCCGAAAATCCTCAAAGGGGCAGTCTAGGCAAAAGTCAGGGCATATAAATTTTTTTTGTTGAACTACGTGATGACTTTATCTTTCGGGTACGTAAGCAGCTTGGAGCATATTCCTCAAGTTCAGTCACAATAATCAAAAGAAAGTTCATTTTCCAAAACAAAAATAAAAAAATCTCTTGAACTACGTCATGATTTGATCCTTCGCGTACATAGGCACCTTGGGGCATATTCCCTAAGTTCAGTCACAACAATAAATAAAAAAATATTTTGTATGAAACAAAAAGAAAAGAAAGAAGAGAATATTTATTCTCTTAAAAAAATAAAATTGAACTATGTGATGGCTTACTCTGTCGGCTATGTAGGTAGCTTCGGACATACTTTCAAGTGCAGCTCCAGGAAAAAAAGAAGTATTTCAAAGGAAAAAATGAATCTTTACCAAAAAAAAAAAAAAAATCAAGTTGATCTACATGACTTTGTCATTCGAGTACATAGACATCTTGTAGTAAATATCCAATGTACCTTCGTACATACTTCGAAGGTAACGACCGAGGACCTTAGCAACTTTCCCTAAAGTTTTGCAACAGCTCAAGCTTCTTATGGAAGAAAGACCAAATGGATGTACAAGTTGGTCATGAGCACCATGAGGAAAAGGGAAAATTTGTTGAATGAAGCGCAAAGCTGGTCACCTACTTTAAGATGGTTTACCGCTTGGAGTGTCTGGACCCAAGGAGAGAACTGGGAAAGCTGAGCTACCAAATCAGTCGTGTTTAAGCATATACAAAAAGTCCAAATCACGAAGGGCATTTGTTGGCACCTAATTTTGACCAAAAAAAGGAAAAAAAATGATATAAGCAAAAGAAGGATGGATAAAGAAGTCTTTCATTTAACAAGCCCAATAATTTTTAGGTTGGCTTGTTTAATAAGTCCATCTCACACGAAGGCCTTGATGGGCCTATTGGTTTAGATTGAACAATGGGCCACCATGCATTTTTAATTTACCTGAAACCATGAGCCCGAGTAAATCTTCAGAATTGGTCTTAGACTGGAATGCAACTTGGTCATTAAGGGATATATGATGATCAAGTATGAAGTGATATGATAAGTGAAGGTTTATCTTTTAGGTGTTACAGTCCTACACAAATTGGACTTGATTTTTATTATTAAAAAAAGTGGAGAAAGGTTTCGGTTGAAGAGATAGAGAAAGGACAAAGAGAAAAGTCAGCAAAAAAACAACCAAAGAAAGGCCCAGCAAAGCAAAGAGAAAAAAAAAAGAGACACTGCTCCGGCAGAAAGGAAAAAGGAAGAGAAAGAGAAAAAAAAAAGAGAGAGAAAGGGAAGAAATCAGTCCAAAAATGAGGTCAAGGTGAATCAACCCATGTCTTTTCATTTCTGATTTTTCTATTCCTTTACGTAAATTTCTAGTCTATTTCATGATGTATTAAGATTTACGTAGAAATGAAAGTTTTCATGTATCTTGATTTGTTATTTGTGTTTTCTGTTTCTTTAATCGGAGATTGTCATGAACGTAATTAACGATTAGATCTTTAGCCAACCGCAATATGAATCTACTGTACAAAATAATGAACGTCGTTATATACATACGACGGAATCAATAACGCGAAAAATGTGTCCCCAGATGCTTGATAGTAATTAGGTTAAGAATGAACAAGCTAATCCTCATCGACTAAGAAACATGGATAAAAAGGAATTTTAATTACTGACTATAAATATAAATCTAATGCTTATAGCAGAACATACTATATAATATGCATTTCCTTCCAAAAAAATCTTAAGAATTACTCCGTAAAATTTCTCAAAAAAATAAGGTTACTGTAAAAATTTTAACTAAAAAGAGGCTAATTTTCTATATGAAATAAATAAAAATTTGTTTTTCTAAATAAAAACCTTTAGTGCCCTTCGCGTACCTAGAAAAATCCCAGAAAATCCTGTAATGCACATCTCGTAAAACTAAGAGGGGCTTTTGCTTTGCACTTGGACAAAATAAGCTCATAAGTAGCTCGAAAAATTCAAGGTTTAGGCTGTTGAGAATTAAATGGCTTTTAATGACAATTACAGTCACTATTCACCAACTTAAGGATGAAACACAAACACTTCTTCACCTTACACCACACTTGTGGCTTCATGCTACTTCATTTCCAGAACTACACTCCACATTTCACTCACAAAGTCTTAAACACTACACACACTCTTCCCATAGTGCTACACCTCACATAAACATGCACAGCTTTACTCACGTCACTCACACACATTACACAATTACATACAATCACATACACAAGTGGCTGCACTTCCACACACATCGACTTCACTCATGCACATGGTCCTCCGTAAACTCTCTCTCTAATCCATACTCAGGCAATCTATTGCCGATTATCAGCTGCCGAAAGGAAGTCAAACGAGAGTTAGCTTTTGAAAGCCCAGTAAGGTCGATCAAGGATTAAAAACAACAAAAAGATTCGGACGATTTTTTGTATACAGTCAAATAATAATTTTTAAAAGGATTTTCAAATAAAACCATAGCATTTCGATATAGACATAGGGACGAGTATCAACTCAATCCTTCAACTAATAGTCATTTCAAAGCATTTCAGGCACAATAAAACAAATACAGGTAATATTGAACATGAGCAGTACACTATAGCAAAGCCACCCCAACAGTACTCGATACACTTTTACATTTGCATATGTACACTAACTAGTCCATTTAGATACTAGTTCAACACAACCAACAAACCATCCTTATAATGCCAGCAATACATATCATCCGTATAACTCCCAAATTTACTAACTCATGTCAATATTGAGAATAAATAAGTACAATTCAAAACATTTTACGATGATCGAATTAATAAAACAAAATGAGAATGAACAAAGAATTCCAAATGATCGCTTAAGGTTCAAGTTAGGGTTTCAAGGGCAAAGTCCAAATATTTTCATGAAAATTTATAAAACCATAGTTCAACAGAATTCGTTCAAGTTAGGGTTGCCGCATCCACCCTTTCCCTCACGGCTGTCCTCTCTCTCTCTCTCTCTCTCTCTCTCTCTCTCTCTCTAAGCCCCTACACACACGTCTATGAGCATATTATGGCTGCTTGAATTACAACCCCTTCACAGCTCCCCTTAATCCCATAAATCACTGAATAAATTAAAGAGAAAAGGGCTAAAAAACTTACCGAAAAAACAACCCGATCGCCGGAAAATCCCCTTCTTCTTTTCCTCTCTTCACCCCTCTCTCTGCACCTCAGTCTATCGTGCAACATATGGAGTTAAGCAATGTGGGACAGCTAACCTAAAGTATCTTTATATATAAAACCTGAATGAAAATTTACCAAAACCCCCCTCAAACTTTAGGTAATTTGCAAAGTATACTCAAAACTTTCTATTATTACGAAAAGACCCAAAATAGTTATTTACGATAGATTAATACACTAGAATAATTTAACGGATTGTCATATAACCTCGCTTCACTAATCATTGCTAAAAGTTGCTAACTAAAATATTGATGCTAAGCAAAAAAAAATATCGTCGCTAAAAGTTCTCAAAAATATCGTTTACGCTAATTTTCACTTAGTACCTCAAATGATATCACTTATAATTTCCATCTTTAAATTATAACTTATGGTTTTAAAAAAATTATGGCTAAAGGTTGCCGATAAAATTTTATTCACGAAAATCGAAGCTAAATCTTGCGTATAAAAGTCGTCACTTAAAATGAACAAACCGGCTAGGCATTATCAAGGTTCGGGGTGTTACAATCTCATTCTGGAAGGGGAAGGAAATGAAAAACAAAGGGTTGAGCACGAATTACCGAGTAAATATTTTACACTTAGAGGGCCAAAAACGAATATGAAATTAGAGTTATCGAATAGAGCCAATAAATAGGAATTTAGATAACTCAGTCAAATTTTACAAACGAATAACAAAGTTGACTAAAAGAGCATTACCAAGAACGAATATCAAATTTGAGTTATCGAATAGAACCAACAAATAGGAAGTCGGATAACTCAATCACAATTCACAAACGAATAATAAAAGTAATCAAAAGAGTGTTAAATAAACCGATAAGCCAAATATCAAATACAATTTAACAAAATTTGTGGGTGTCACATACACAATTGCTTATTATTAAGCATCACAAATTATAATTTTACGATGTCGAATATCACAGCTGGCGCGTTACATATAAGTCACGATGATCAAAAGTGAATTTCAAACACAAATATCACTCACAACGTAATTAGATAAATGTAACGAATATTCATTCGAAATCCAAAATTAGTTATTTTAAACTCAAACTGAAGAAAATGGAAATATGAATTCAACGAAAGAAAGATCAGATCAATCGGAGATAGGATGAGTAAGATATTATCAAAAACAAAAATATTGGATGAAGCTAAAAGGTACGAATGCCAAGAGAAAGTAGACATGTGGCAGCTTCCTATTCAGTAAAGCTGTCCAAATTCCATTAAATTGCTGAGGGTTGTCCTTTGAAAAGAAAAAAAGAAAAACTTAAGCAGAAACAGTGCAGTGATTACTTTCAAAAAGGAACAGTAAAAAAATTGTGAACAATAGTTTCTTGTTATTTGAAAAGGCCAGCTTTGAGATAGATTAACCAAGGTAGAAGATTAAAGGAACTACAACACATAAAAATGTACGGCAATGACGGATAACGGAGAAATTCAATAACGATAGCTGATTTACATCACAACACACCCAATGATAATGTGTATTGAAAGAAGGGAGCGCATAAAAACATTACCTCAAAGTAACGAATATGACCTTAAAAATCTCCTATCTATCTTAAATCAATCACTACCTTTTTGCTTGAATACCCAAAAGAATGCAATAGCTCTTTTCTCTTTTCTCTTTTCTCTTTTCTCTCCTTTGTCTCCAAAAATTATGAAGATTCTTATGTCTTTTTCTCCCTTATATAGTTTGCTTACTTAATTCTAATATAACTTGAAGTCCTAATTGCTAGTGCAATCGTAATACAACTTAAAGTCCTCGTTACTAATTTAATCACAATATGACATAAAATCCTAATCCAAGTTGAAATCTTTTTTTTTTTTTTGAATCCAAGAGTCCAAGAAAATTCTCTAAGGTCAATTACTTAATTCAAAATCAGAATATATTATTCTTTTTTAATTATTATTTACATAAGTATCCAAAAATTTGGGGTATTACATTCTCCCCCCTTCAAATAATTCCGTCCTCATAATTGAATGTTCCTTAAACATCAAAAGTAGCTTCTTGCATTATAACACGAGTCATTACATTCCTCACAATGTAGTGAAATTCCAACTTCGAAATATTTATGACTTAACTAGCCTACAAAATGTACTAAGCTAAATTACGCCACTCAAAATCCGACAAATAAAATCAATCTCTAATTCATCGCGCTTCTACTGCGCTACTCTGATAATATACCAAATCATACGCTTTGCGCAATCTACATAATATTAATACGCTTAACTTCAAGCCTACCAAGTAGTTAACACATATGACTTGTACTCTACGAGATCCGAACTTTAGTTTTAACTTCCATTATCTTCTCCACCAAATTATATTCCTATACGAAGCTGCAAATGGAGTCATCTTAATACTCTCTAAATGACATTTCACTTAACTAGTAACTAAAATTGCTAAGCTTATTGGCACCCTTTTGGCTTAATGCATCACCACATAATATCAAATCATACGCTTTCCGCAATCAACATAATATTAACACGCTTAACTTCAAGCCTACCAAGTACTTAACAAATATGACTTGTACTCTACGAGATCCGAACTTTAGTTTTAACTTCCATTATCTTCTCCACCCGAACCTTATATTAACATATAGGTGATAAAAAATTATATTCCTATACGAAGCTACAAATGGAGTCATCTGAATACTCTCTAAATGACATTTCGCTGATAGCTCAGACTAACTAGTAACTAAAATTGCTAAGCTTATTGGCACGCTTTCTGCTTAATGCATCACCACACTATTAGCTTTTTAAATATGATAGCACTTAATCAAATCATCAACATCAAAATTTAGAATTCTAAACTCACAAAAACTTCTTAGTACTTCAAACACATGGTTTCTCAAGAAAATATTTAACTCAGTCTTCCTGCCCATATTTATCAACTGCAAAAACCACAAACTCAATATCTAATGCTTAAGTAATATTGCAAAAATACAATGTCTATGAAGTTCACTAACCAAAACCATGAGATCACCTAATGATGAATATTCTTCCCATCTATTTTTATGAGTCTGACACCAAAATTAACACCGTCGGGTAGCATTTGAAGCATATTACATTGACTTAACCAACATGGATAACTAATTTCTATAAGCACTTACACGTCACACCAAAGACCACCATGCTTTTGCTGCGCACTCTGATCCCTCAAAGCAAACCAGTTCAAACTTTTACCAAATCCATCGCAAACAAAAGTATTATCTTAAAACAGTGTTATAAAAAGCGCGCCTAGGCGCCAGGCGCAGCTAGGCTCACCCATCGCCCCTCGCCTAGGCCTAGGCACATCACGTTCAAGAAGGCGCGCGCCTCTTGAGCCTAGGCGCCCAGGCGCACCTAGTGAAGCGGCGGTGGAGGTGCAAGGCTGGGCGCATGCCTGTAGCCATTTGATTTTCTTCACATGGGCTGTTGATTTTCTTTTTCCTTTTGTCTTTACTCTTTACCAAATCAAAACCCCCAAATCAGTTCCTGATTCATGGGTCACAACTCATGACCCAAGCTCTCTGTCTCTCACAGTCTTTCACAGTCACCGCAAGAGACCCAAGCTCTCAGTCTCTCACAGTCACCTCGCGAGTCGCTCGCGACCTTCCATCGTCGTCGCATCTTCTTACTCTGCTCGTCGTTGCATCTCCCATATCCTCCGGCCGTCTGCTCTTCAGTTACCGGCGCTCCTTCAGACGCCATTGTTGGTTGGCCAGTCCTCTTCGTAGCTACTGCTCCGTTGGTCAATTGAAGCAGCTTCTCAGTGCGGGCCTTGCAGTAGATTTATCTCTATCCCTCTCTTTCTCTCTCTCTCGGGTGAGCTTCATTGCTCCATATTTATCATGAACAGTACATGTAATGAATTATTCTGTTTTGTGCCAAAGCCAACTATGGTTTGCTATGAGCCTATGAGAATGATTTGCTGTAATGAATGATTTGCTGCAATTGTTAATAGGTTGTTCATTGTTGGCTGAAACTTGGAATGGGCTTGGTTTATTAATGTAGTTTAGTCTTTCCACTCGGGTGAGCTGCAATTGTTAATAGGTTGTTTTGTAGCAGATGTTTTTGTATTGAAACTTGGAATGGGCTTTTTTTTTTACATAATTTATTGTTTTAGTCTATTATTATTTATTTATTTATTTTATTTTATTTATTTTAATATTGCGCCTCGCTTCGAAAAGGCGCGCGCCTGCGCCTAGGCTCCAGGGACCTTTTGCGCCTTAAGTGCGCCTGCGCCTTTAACAACACTGTCTTAAAAGTACCCGACATCGTATTACACACATATATCATGCATTCATCAAAGTTTAATTCTATAAGTTGCCACATCACTTGTATCTCTCAATAGCAACCTTTACAGCCTTTAGCTACTAGTTGTTAAAGCTATTCACCTGAAGATCATAATCTTATACTTTAGCCATCCTATTTTCTAAAGCAATCCATCTTGGCATGATTGGAAGACAATCAATCCTTACCCAAAATTACATCGAAGTGTTTCATATCCAGAAACATTATGTCAACTCTTAAATATATATCATCAGTATCGAAAGGGCAAGAATTATAAACCATAGGGGCCACCGCAGGGCTTTCCATAAGGGTAACTACATATAGCTATGGTTTCAAGTTTCTAGATCTAACATTTTAGATGCTTACAAAAGGATATTGAAACAAATGAATAAAGTGACATTAGGATCTAATAATGCCATCACCTTCTTTCAAATTTACTACAAAAAATATCTATCACCATATCACTTGTCTCTTGAAATCACAATCTTTCCGTACACTATTTGATAGAGCTACTCATGGACATGAAATGATTATAGTCATATCCTCAATCATCCTCTTTGATTAACAATATAAATCTTTGAATTCTAAAGGCAAGCAACCAGCGGTGTACTATTGTGTACTCTACCCAAATCCCAAATCTCAATCTTATGCTGAAATATAAATTTTCAGAACTTAATCCATCTTTTCAAAGTCTAATCTCAATTGCATACTATCTTAGGCTTAGGAGTCTAGAGAATCTCAAACCTAAGCTCTGATACCATTTTGTAACGCGCCAAACCCAAGGGTTTGTACACGTCATTACACCAATACTCAATCATGTCCAAAACATAACAATTGTAATGTAATACCTCGGATTTTTGGGTACTTGTGTAAATAATAATTAAAAATAATATATTCCGATTTTGAATTAAGTAATTAACCTTAGAGAATTTTCTTGGAGTCCTTTTAGTGATGAAATTAATATTTAATAGTATTATTGGCTAATGTGATTAGATTAGATATTTAAAAAAACAAATTTGACTTGGATTAAGATTTTATGTCATATTATGATTAAATTAGTAGTGAGGACTTTAAGTTGTATTATGATTGCACTAGCAATTAGGACTTCAAGTTATATTAGAATTAGATTAGCAAACTATATAAAGGGGAAGAAGACATAAGAGTCTTCATATTTTATTTTATTTTAGACAAAGGAGAGAAAATAGAAAAAGAGTTATTGCATTCTTTTGGGTATTTAAGCAAAAAAGTGGTGATTGATCTAAGATAAAGAAGAGATATTTAATGTCATATTCGGTTACTTTGAGGTAAGGATTTTTATGCGCTCCCTTCTTTCAATACAAATTATCATTGGGTGTGTTGTGATGTACATTAGCTCTCGTTATTGAATTTCTTTGTTATCTGTCATCGCCGTATGTTTTTATGTATTGCTAGTCCTTTTATCTTCTACCATGGTCAATATGTCTCAAAGCTTGCCTTTTCAAATAACAAGAATCTATTTTTCAATTTTTTTTACTGTTCCTTTGTGAAAGTAATCACTGCACCTTTGTTTCCGATATCAACTAGACTCGGCAATTTTTGGCCCGTACCTGCGGGTCTACCCGCAACCGTTCAAAAACCTTGGGTACGAGTACATATACGAAAGACCCGTCAAAATCAGACCCGTACCCGGCGCGAGCCGTAATTTCTAAGTAGGTCTGGGTCGGGTAACAGGTTGCCGGTTTACCCCGATTTCATGCATATATAAGAGACTTTTGTGCCCTAACCCTTCATTTTCAAATTTTTTGTTTCTCACCTCTCTCAATCTCATGCCGCCCATTCCTCTCTGTCGTCGAAAACCGTCACTCTGTCTTCCCCAGGCCACCGGCGACTGCCACCTATCTTCAGCCACTAGCCCCTCAATCTTCAACGAATCAACGCCACTACCACTACCACTGCCTCTGTCGACTCTCTCTCCATCCTTTACCCAGGGCCCAGATCTGTCACCTCCACTTTTTTCTGCGATCGCTCTATCCTTCACTGATCTATCTCTTTATCCCTCACAGATCTAAGGTCGTTCTCCTCTTCACAGATCTGCCGCCACTCTCTCTACCTCAACCTCACTCAATCCATCAGTCGGTCTCCTCGCACAGATTAGCTACCGACAGCCGTCGAGCTTCCAGTCCACCGCCGATTGAGAAACTGACATCCTCACCGCTGTTGTTCATAACCGTTCTACATGGATTTCTACGAGGAATGGAAGACTTTATTTTGGATTATTTATGCATGTGAAGTTGTATCTCTGTTGAAAAACCTTTGTATTTTGGATTGATTGTTGCTGAAATTTAATCTTTGTATTTTGAATTGTTGGTGGGGATTGGGATGATGGGATTGTACCTATGTTGAAGTTTAATTGTTTGTTTTGGATTCTGGGTGGGAAATTAGTGATGGTATTTTTAACATGTTAGCTGATATAATTTTGAACTTTGAATTTTTGTGAAATTGAAATAATTCTTTCAAGTCCTGAAAATAAGAACATGCTAGCTCAAAAAAAAGCAAAAGAAACAGAGGGGAAAAAAATCCCAATTAGTTAGTAGTCTATCAAAATGTGGTAAATTAAATTCTGTTAATTTATTATAAAAATAAGAATTTAATTATTTACCCTAGGGTCTAGGCATTAAAAATACTACCTGGGAAAAATCGGATAAATTTTATCCGACCCATTTTTATCCGGACCTGACTGGATATTACCTGTATCCGTCAAGTATACTCGTTTGTCAGGTCTAGTTTTAACCACTTAAAATATACTCTGCAGAGTTTTTCTTTACAAAGGACAACCCTAAGCATTTTAATGGAATTTTCACAGGTTTACAGAATAGGAAGCTGCCACATGTCACGTATATTTTCTCTTGGCATTTGTGCCTTTTAGTTTCATCCAAAAAAATTCTTTTGATAATATCTTACTCATCTGATCTCTGATTGATTTGATCTTTGTTTCGTTGAATTCGTAATTTCATTCTCTTCAGTTTGAGTCTAAAATAACTATTTTTGGACTTCGAATGAATATTCGTTACATTTATCAAATTACTTTGTGGGTGATATTTGTGTTCGAAAGTCACTTTTGATTATCGTGACTTATATGTGAGGCGCCGACTACGATATTCGAGATGGTATAACCATGATTTGTAATGCTTAATAATAAGCTATTGTGTATGTGACACCCACAAGTTTTGATAAATTGTATTTGATATTTGACTTATTGGTTATTTAACCCTCTTTTGATTACTTTTGTTATTCGTTTGTGAATTTTGATTGGGTTATCTAACTTCCTATTTGTTGGTTCTATTCGACACCTTTGTTATTCATTTTTTAAAACTTGACTGAGTTATCTATATTTTTATTTATTGGCTATATTTGACAACTCTAATTTTGTATGCATTTTTTGGCCCTCTGGGAGTAAAATATTTTACTGGATAATCCGTGCTCACCTCTTTGTTTTTCATTTCCTTCCTCTTCTAGACCAAGAGCAGCATGAAGGGTGAGATGTTAGTTCTACAGAGGAGTTTTGGGGTTCGCAACTGGAAGCAGTCGATGTTATGAATTTTATTTAGACAAACTCTTAATTTAGTTCATACTTTTTATTATTATTCAGATTAGTCAAAGAGATTGTAATTAAGTTCTGAATTCTTTTGGAGTTAAGTATTTGAGATTCAGATAGTTGTGTTTATGATATTTTAGATGCTCTGCTTTACCATTATAATTGTTATGCTTTGGACATGATTGAGTTTTGGTTTAAGGAAGTGTTCGGACCCTCGGATTCGGGGCGTTACATTCTCTTCTCAATATTTTTAGATTTCTCTTTTCACTTTTCTTTCCTTCCTTTCTAAATGCCTTTATCTCTCCGGTTCTTCTTCTGATCTCTTCATGTTTTGAGTTACCTTCACTCCCCCGATTTCTCTCTTTATTCTCTCTCTGCTTCTGGCTTCCTAATATAAAAGGGTCCTCAAAAAGATCAGATTAACACACATATATAATTATGTACATCATAATCTCTAAGTCAATTACAGATTTTCATGTCATCTCCTGCACTATCATTAATTGCCAACTGATCCCAACTTCATTAATGTACAACTTCTGGTTATTAAAAAATGTCACTAAATGTCCCAAATAATGCCATTCACGCAATCGTCGCTAAAGCTCTTCAATATAATTTGCAATAATCGCCGCCAAAGTTATAAATACATGGCTATTTCATTATTTTCCCCTTAAAGAAATTCTGTCCTTACATAGCCGATCTTAATCATGGTTGAGCTCAGATTCCCACAGACATAACACCTTAAGTACTTATACAACTAGATTTATTTAAACGGTCGGCAACCAAACCGGGATAGAATTTCATAACAACTGTTTGCAAACAAATTTGAATCAGGGTATTACATTCTTCTCCTGTTAAAGAAATTTGGCTTCGAGTTTCATAATATTTACAATATCCAGGTACTAGATTTCGTTACGTAACTCAAATATATAGGAACCAAGATAATAGCTGAGCAGTGCCTTCCTCTGCACCAAAATTATGATCTATGAATATTAAACATCACAATTTCCGTTCAAATTGTAATACTAAGCTCGAACTTACTAGGTCATCACTAACGCTCTAACACTTGCAGAACTTCAAGAGATCACATTACCTTCCAAACGTCCCAAAGTCTCTATTCTCTGATCACATAACTATAGCCTTACATTACCTTGATCTAGCTAATAGGTTCCATGCATCTTCACAACCTTGGTGAGGTTTTCGGCAACTAGAAACACATTTCTCCAAACCCTCCTAATCCAGCCCAGCTTCACCTAAGGGAAAGAAGTCCTCATAGTGCTATATATAACCTCCAAAACGCAAGTCAAAAACACAACTCAGAATCTCAGCAAACAAATGTTTCACCATATCTAGGAATCGGAATATAACTTAGGATTTGATAAACCAACCAGGTAGATCATTACTCAAGCTCCAATTATCATAAGACCATATTGCTCTGATACCATTTCTATGACAACATGCCTACTTGATTTTGTCCGATCATTTTAATTACCCAGTTCCTCTTCACTCTAAAAAAATACTTGATTCAATGCCTTCAAAGAATGAATCAAGCACCTACCTTTTTATAGTCTTAATTTGAAATTGAATAACTAAAACTCATGCAAGTGTTATTCAATATATCCTTCTAGCTTGAAGCCTAGAGACAAACTTAACTAATGGAATTCTGTAAATTCAACCATCTATACGATTGTAGTTGTTCCAGTTAAAAAATATTAAAGTACTCTCGTTCTTTCTCTCGGGATTTATTCAACCGCTTAGGAAGGATAACTAGCAGCGGATCTGGAAGACCGCTTCGGACATCGAATAAAGGTTAAAGACGCCTTTAGGTGACATGGAATAAGTTTTCTTGATTCAACAATGCTACTGATAGCCAACCTCCTTTCATTGCCGATATTCCAGTGTTGAGTAGGAAAACAAGGCTTTCTTGCCACCTAGCATTCAGCAAAGAAGCTGGGCCTGTGAGCTAGGTCTGTGACCGGCCGTAGACCCACTGGATTCCCATCAACTACTCTGCCAGGCCTTACTCACGAAAACCAATATGAGCTGCAGCGGAAATTTAAAACTTTTACAAACTATTAATACATTTTCATATCCTAATTTCAATACAACACTTATGCTAGGACTCTTCATAATTCTTATTGGTCAACAACTAAAACTAAACCAACAGTCTAGGCAAAAATTGTTTTTCAAATTTCATTGCAGTCCTCAAAAGTCCACAACGTTTCTCCTTAAGACCCCAAGCCCTCTCTCGTCACCATAACCTTACTTTCAAACCTGAAATGGTAAGTAAGGGGTGAGCTTACACATGCTTAGTAAGTAACCAATGACCCAAAATAGCTGGACCATAGCATGTCAGGAAGTAGCTCAGTTAACCAGAATAGCAACTTTACCGAGAGATTATATTTTAAAGCAGTAGAGGCAATTTATTTGATAAAGCATGATAAAGTAAAAGTAAAACAGCTCGGAGGCATAAAAGTCACTTAGCACGAAAACATAACCATAAGAAAGTTTTAACCTAATACCAGCTCAAACGGTATAATGCGGTCAGCTTACATAGCCCCACTAACTTGGGCCCGGAGTCCCACCTCGGGATAATAATCATTGTGGAAGCAAGGCCGACCACATGAAATAGTAATGCGCATTACGTCAATGTATGTAGCCCCGTTGACAAGGGCCTGAAATCTAACTTTCTCCGTTAGATATGGGGCACAGCAACTGAGAAAGCAAAAACTACCCATTTCGTTCATCATAAACCAAGTGCTTGGAACCCTGATGGTCAAACCATCCCACTTCACATCAATATTCTTCCCAAAACATTTCAAGTATACAAACATATTGTCACACCCCCGACCCAGAGGCTGACCTATATGTTGACTTATTGATTTTGATGATTCCAAAATTATTATTCATAACATTAATCTAACACCATTATTAAGATAAATATTTCAGGGTTTATCCTAATCAAACAAAGACGAAGAACATGCCTTGGACAAAGCTTGAACTTGGACTTGGAATTGGGATTAAACAACGACATGGACTATATTGAAGATTCAAGAGCTGGAAGTACATTTTTTCCTTGTTACTAAGACTTTCTTAAAGATCTCCCAGAAATTCAAGTAAAGAACTAAACCTGAAGTTTTCATTCGAAAGCAAAAAGTTTTATTCGACTCAATCGTTCAGTGTTTCATCTTGTCTTCCAAAAGTTTTCATTCGAAGGAAAAAGAGTTTCCATTCGAATCAATCCTTCAAATTCTTCTTGAAAATTTTTCGTTCGAAGTCATAATTTTCAATCAAAGCAATGTTTTGAAGTAGTTTTAATTCGACTCAATCTTTCAGTAGGTTTAACATCTCTCTGCTCTATCTTTTCATTCGAATTAATCTCAGATTGATTCGACCGAATTCTTCAGAGATGTTCGTAATTCAAATAAATTTAATCTTTCATTCGAATTTAACTTTAAGTCTTCCCTTTTTAAAGGTTCATTTCTCCTCAAGTATAAAAAGGGACCTTGAGAGCATTTATTGCTAACTTTGCCAATCTTTGAAAAAAAATATATCTCTCTCACTCTCTTATCAAAATACTCTCTCATCTTATTTCACACTTTCATCTATTCTGTATTGAGTGAGTTCATCTTTGAGAAAGTCTGAAGTAAGCTTCTTGGTTTGGTTATTGAAAGAATATAGATCTTCCCACTTAAGAAAGCTTAGTCTTGTAATATTCATTGTAATATCTACTCAAGAAGGAATTTGTTATGGTATCTTAATTGTAAATCATTTTTCATTTGTAATTGTTGGAAACCTTGGAAAGGTTTCGGAATCTGTACTGTGGTTTGAGCTAGCACCTGAAGCTAGTTGGTTAGTGAAAAGCTCGAGTAGATCTCCCTTGTGTGGAATGCTTGGGGACTGGACGTAGGCTGGTAGGGTCGAACCAGTATAAATCTCTGTGTCGATTTACATTTGTTATTTTTGTTATTACTTTGCAAATTCAGTATTTAAATCTCCGCTCAAAGTTGTAAACACCTATTCACCCCCCCCCCCCTATAGGTGTGTTTAGGGACCTACACTATATACGTTTTCAAAATATTCCTGCTTATGAGAAATATAATACACAACATATTTTACAAAAATCATAACCCTAAAAGAGGTAATCAGAGCTCTAAACATATCCCAAATCAAAAGCATTCGCATTCATCATCAAAGTCTAATAATTGCAATGGACATCTAATAACAATAGTCACCTCCCAAACTTCGGAGTTTTTATAAGTTACTTATTAAAACTATTACAAGTCTCTTATTTTCAAGTCACTAGCGAGAGTCTAAAATTAAAGAACAACTCCAAACTCATACTTATAGGTAACTCCTCTATTGTTGTCTCAGCTTAATTACCTGATATGGGAGGAGAAGGGGGGGGGGGGGGGGAGCACAAAGCCCAGCAAAGATCTCTCTCTCTCTCTCTCACACACACACATACATAATACAACGCATGTATTCAATAACATGTAGCTGAGTCGAACGAAACAAATAAAAACGAAAGTGCAAAGACGATAAATAAACTTAGCACGACAAATCTCATTTTAGGGTTTGAACCCATCAAAGGTCAAATCAAAGTCAAAGTCAAAGGACCACATTCAAATAATTGAACTAATAACCAAATACAATACAATCACGTCATGCGTGACTGTAAAGCACGTTAACATAAGCATGTGAAGGTTCTGAGTTCAAAGTTTACATACCGGTAGCAATTGAATCACGTTAACATAAGCGAATGTTCTAACTATTAGTTTAATTCAAAGGGGGTCCTGAGGACATGAAAGTATCTCAAAGGCATGTGAGCCACAAAAGTATTAAAACTTTGCATTCCAAATAGGATGACTTAACAATTTCAGAAAATACTCAATATTAGACTCAAATCAAACAGGACGAAATAATGAGTTCAATGGAAGTTGAATAGCTTAAATCTGAGTTGTAAGCACGTAAATATTAAAATAACAAAATATGGGCAAAAGATTCACAATAATGTGTCCACCATTTGAGTGGTGATACGTGGCACTTCAATGTTTATTTATTTATTTTTATTTTTTTAGGGAATTTTAGAAATGTATACCAAACTCAAAATAGATACAGTCAGTTCATAACTAGATTTACATGAAGGAAACAAGTGATGGGAATATACAACAAAAGGAGAAGTATAGAATTGTATGAAAGCTGAGTGACAAAACACCACTAAGGCACTGCTGCAGTAGCACCAGTCTAGGAGGAAGAATACGCGGAAGAATACGCTGCTCCAAGCCACTCCTGCTTCAGTCCATGACAAGAGTTGGAACCAAAAAATGCCATTACCAAGGAAAGTTGCAAAACACGTCTAGTGCTTTGGGCGATATGCAAGGAATGCACTCCCCGTCTATAGTTAGCTATACAACACAAAATATGTTGAACAGATACACTTTGTTCAGCGATTGAGTGATCTGCAAAAGCAAGTTCGACTCATCAAGTAGAAAAATAAGGTGAAAGCATAGGTGTTGCACTAACCAATCTGAGGAAAATAGCACAACAACAATGGATGCATTAATGGCACTAACACTAATTGAATAAATAACATCTGCATAAGCTCTTAACGGCCCCCAGACTGAGGTAAAGACCACCAATCCAATACCAAAACTCAAGGAGACAGGTATTGACGAGGTAGAAGCCTAAAGTCCAGAATCACAATTACTGGAAACAGACGGAGTGATAGAAATAGCATAGAATACAGTTTTAGGCAGAATGGAACAATCACAGTGACTTGAAAACCATAACTGAAACAATGGGTAATAAAAATGATCTAGCTTTACCGAACTGCGCATATGGAAAGGCTTTTTCAAATTAATTTTCAAAAAGCACTGTTGGAAGCGTGGAATGTCTTTGATGCTGCTTACAAATTTCTGACTTTGAGCCAAAACGCTTGCTGCGCAGAATTTCCCATGACGGAGTATGACCTCATTCTGGCCACAACAGATAGTCCAGAGCAAAGCAATAACATCTACTAAGGAAAGCAAGCCAACGCTCCGAGAAGAAAACGAACAACCCAGTTAAAAGCTGAAGTGCTAGCGGGAATGATACCAAGGCCAAAATGGTGCCTCCAAACGCTTTGGACACAAACACATTCTATAAAAAGATGTTTGTGAGTTTCCATTGTCAATGAACAAAGAGGGCATAAACTAAGGACCTGACATTTCCTCAGAAGGAGGTTAGAGGAAATTGGGAGTCGTTGATATAGAAATTGCCAGAGAAAGACCTTAAGTTTTTCAGGAATTGGCAGCTTCCAGAGATTGCCCAGACACGGGAGGGAATCGATTTAGCCAAAAGTGACTTTTGCCAAGATTTTCGTGCAAGCTAATTAAAAGCCTTCTTAGTCGAGAATGAACCATTCTTGGCGAAAGGCCAGCAACTAACATCAGCAGCGCCACCAAGCAAAATTCAAACTCTGAGGATGAAGGAGACGATATGAGAAGAAAATGTATTAAGCAAAAGACACAAGTTCCAACAACAAGTATTAGGAATAAACAAATTCAAAATACGCCAATGTTGATGAAGATCAGTGCGATAAGCAAGTAATTGGTCAGCCATATACTGAGGCAACCACCAATCAGCCAGATAGAAATTGAGTGTCCATTTCCAATCTACCATTGTATTCCATGTTTGAGAGCTCTCTGACCAACAAAAAGACTCCGCCATATCCATGAACCTAGTTTAGGATTCCTGGCATTAAGGAAGCAGCAATTCCGGTAATATTTGCCTTTGAGAACTTGAGCTAACAGGCTATCAGGGAAGGGCCAAATTTTCCAGGCCTGCTTAACTAGAAGGGACTGATTAAACAATTAAAAATCCCAAAATCCTAAACCCCTAACTAGCTTCAGAAGGCATACCGTCAGCCAGGAGACCCAATGGATAGATCTCTTCAAATGTATTAGCAAGGAGGAAATCAGAGTTGTACGGCCCACTTTGTTAAGCAAAAGATCCAGCCGGTGAGCACTTTTATCTTGAACTCATTGCATTAGTCCTCGAAAGATATCCTTTTTATTAATAGCGATATCTAAATTAATACCTAGATATTTCCCAAATTCATGCTTTTCTAGAAAGTAAAAGCTCTCTGAATCGAGCATCTCATATCAGAAAGAGCATTAGGACTGATAACAAGGCTAGATTTATCCCAGTTAATGAGTTGCACAGACATCACACAATAAGAAATCAAAACTCTTTGGACTTCAACAGTATCTTGGTTATGATTTTTGCAAAGCCGAAGGAATAGATAGACGTCATCTGCATACATCAAATGTGTAACAGCCAGAGAACGCTTGCCAACTTTGATACCCTGAATTTTACCAAGATTCACGGCAGCGACTAATCCCATCGACATAATTTCAGAGCACAAAATGAACAAGAAAGGAGATAGGGGATCGCCTTGCCAAACACCACAATTCAGCTTAAAAGGAGAGGTATAAGCACCATTGACGAGAATCGAGTAAGAAACCAACAACACACATTGAAAGATTAAATCTACCCAAGACGGAGGAAAGCCAAAGCTTACAAGTACTTCCTGCATGAAGAACTAATTGACCATATTAAAAGCTTTACGCATGTCCAATTTAAGGGCAACCAACACCACTTGGCTTTTCTTGTGCTTCCTAACACAATCAGTCAGTTCTTGAGCAAGTAGAACATTATCTGAGAGGAAACATCCCGAGACAAAAGTGTTTTGGAAGTGAGAAATGATGTCAGTCATAACAGGGGACATTCTTGTGACTAACACTTTGGAAATGATTTTATAGATGACATTACAAGGACTAATAGGGCAAAAGTCACTAGGTAGCTCTGCCGAAAATTTGCCAAAAAATTCCGTAATCCTTGAGCCCCAGGAATTACTGTAGAATTACTCCCCGTCTTTTCACATGCGATAACACTTGGTTAAAATCTTCACAAATATAGAAAGGACCTGGAAGCGGGGATAAAATGGAGGTGATGAAAGTCCAAATACCAGGAGTGCTTTGGACACAAGGGTAGTAATAAACCAGGAACCTGTCTAACCTTGTACCTGACATAAGAATGAAATTGGAGTGCAGCAGTCCAATCGACAAAGGGGTAGAGGGGTTCCAGCCAAGCCAAAGACGTCTATTAAGACCTACCAGGTCTACGCCTACAAAATTAGTGAATCCTAGAGAGCGAAAAAGACCACCCACTTTGGCAACCAACATCTTGGTTTCATGAAAATTACAACATTCGGATTATGCTTATGGATCAACCCAAAAGCTATGCGAACCGTGGCAGGTTGACCTAAGCCACCACAGTTCCAGCAAAGGAGTTTCATTGCTCCACCTGTGATTGGTAAGGCCCAATCACCAAAGCCTCAGAATTCAGTAACGAAGGCCTCAGAGAGGCCTCTAGCTCATGAACCAAACACAAATTGAAAACAGGCTTGACAATTGAAGTATGACTAGGCAAGCAATCGAAAAGATGCGGAGCAGTAAAATCAGACAATGGAATAAATTATTTAATTGCTTCCAAGTAACTGAGTAAGAAAAACCTGGATCAACGTAGACCAGAGAGCATGATCGTTTGAGCGCATTCGTTTTGCCAGATTCCATGTCCCTGAGTCGCTTCCTCAAGGCCGAGGACATTTGAGATTCTAAACTTAAAGATGCTGAAGCGGTCGAAGTTGCCCGTGTTTCCACAGCCACATGCTCGATACTCAGTAATTGGCAAGTCGAAGTTGTAACAGTAAGACCACAAGGTGCATCAAGCCGCTCAACAAACCCCTGACAAATTAATTCAACCAGCCCAAAATCTGTCCCCCGCACAGCATGAACTTTACCACATACAGGCCCTCCATCCGAAGCTAAAGGAATCAAACAATCCCCACCAAGACTTGCACCATTGTCCATAACTAACCGAGACTTCTTATGTAATGTCTCTGCCAATACCCCGAAAGTAAGTCCATGAAACTTTCACTTACTAGATGATGCGGTCGAAGAAAAGGTGGAGTTTTTCCACTTCAGCATGAGCCCAATCAATACACAAGACCTCCTCTTTTTTTCGACACAATGGAGCTTATAATTTATCTCCAGTTTAACTGAATCCTCATGCGAAGTATCTGAGTCCGATGAAAAGTCCGGTGCATGGAGAAGAAAAGACGGAGATACAAGTAAGGCAGTAATTTGGATGAGAATTCGGGTGCATAGTAGAGGGGCCTGCCTCAGCGTCATGCTTCCGAGATGAAAAATGGCTGCCATACTGGTTTAACGCCATCTCTGGAGAAGAAAAAGACTGGCTAACTGAAAAGGCCATTTGGGCCGAGTCAAAGCCTTCTAGATTGACAAGCAGGTCTAAACAAGGCTCACAACTTGAAAGGTTTGGCCTAAGGTTAATTCCAAGGAGCCCACATAACAAAGTACTACAGTACACTAAGGAGCCCGAACCCACATCTGGATCCAAACTCCCAGAGTGTCCCACTTCAACATCCAATCAGGAGCAGCCACCTCATCATCTCTGCCAAATGATTTTCTGGTCATCTCTGTATTAACCGCGGTCACTAGTTTTGGTTCAACTTCACCGGACTGCGAGAAGGACGATGAAATGCTCTCATTAGAGAAAAACCCTGTAAAGTCCGAAGAGTTACCAGACGTTAGGTCCAAATTCCTAAGAAATCCATCCCTTGTAACGAGAAAATCCTCCTTGCTGTCAACACTCGACCCCTGATATGTGCCAACTACCAAATCAGAACCACCATTAATCTCAATAAGTTGCAAACAGGAAGTGCGGTTCCGGCTGGTGTTGGCGAAAGCTCTAAGCACGGTCGTGAAACACAGCTCATCACGGTAAGCCACCATTGAGATTCGATGAACCGATGTATACTGAAGACTTGCAATTTCCAAATGATCTCGCACCACCCTCAATGGCAGCGAGCAAGAATCATTAGGGTGTCCAAGCCCACCGCATCAATAGCAAACCCTGAAGACCTTCTCGAAGCGAGCTTGAATCCAATGTGATACACCATGAACTGATCGCGCAAAAACACCCGGAATAAGGGGATCGTTTAGTTTAATCCGAACCAAAATTTGGAAATAACTCGAAATTTGAATACACCTAGGGAATCAGTCAATTGCCAACACTTGCCCAAACACAATTTCGATAACCCCAGCAATGTCTTGATAAAAGAGTTCCATAGGCACCATATGTAATTGCACCCAAAGGTCGACGGAGAGAAACTCGACCTGCTCAATCGCCAAAAATGGTTGCCAACTCTGTAAAACGAGAAGAGTCCCTCCCACCAACATTCCAAGGATTATCCCGTAACACAGCCACCATATTGGAGCGCACCGCAAAATGGAAGGCATAAGGCCACCAATGGCCTCCACCACAATGTTACCCCGAAGATGCCAGAAATTATCCACAATTCACTGAAGCAATTGAGCCGAGAATCATCGCGAATTGAAAATGCGCCCAATCAAGGTAGTCCTTCATAATAAACTGTGCCTCTCAACCACCTCCTCATCGAGTCACAATAAAAGACCATAGTGAGCAAGGGTGTAGGCCATAACGAGCGAGGGTGTTAGGCAATTCAAGATACCTGGATTCAAAACTATCAACCTCCATGATTAAACAACTGTCACACAACCTAGAAATCAAACAACAACAAACTAATCTAAAACTCACAAGTCTGGGAAGAACTAGACCGATCAAGCACACCACAACTTAAAGCCCAAGAGGAGGACATAAGTAGCAATCAACCCAAATAGGCTGAAATGATGATGGTCTTTGTTAAAGAAAGGACAACATAGTCTGACAACCAAGAAGAATATTGTCACAACCATGACGTCTTATGCGGGCAAGAAGTAAAGGGTGCTGGAAAAGTCACATCAAACTGATCAAAGGCACAAAAGTACAATAAATATATTCCAATGGTTAACTTGCGATAGGTGTAAAAGAAGGAACAATCGATAAATACCACATCGCGCCTCACAAACCAGTATTACGGGCAACGATGAAACTAAATTATCCTAGAAGCAAAGCATGAGTTCTCACAAGAATGGACATTATGTAACGGCCTAGAAATCCAGAGCTCCATTACCCCGAACTCCTGGAGCATTAACCTACCACATCACATCACACCTATCAAACCCTGTTTACCGACACATAATTCAGAGTATCTAACTAGGCATCAACTAAAAAATTTCTAAATACAAGATTACGAAACTGTTTAAAGTTAAATTATTAAAACTTAGGTTCTTTACAAACTCAAGTTCTTATAGAACGAGTTAACAGAACCGACCCACACATGGATCTTACTATACAGTAGTGGTGGGCTCTCTAGAACCTCACACAGACTCTAAACCCAATCCCTAGCATGCTACAATAAGGTCGTTTAAGGAACCACCTAAAGAATTACCTGTAGAAAGGGGTCAAACAAAGGGTGAGCTTTTGAAAACTCAGTAAGGTCGTTTAAGGAACAACAAAAAAAAATTACAAAACGATTCAAAAGTCCATTCGATGAAAACATCTAAACAATCATAAACAGTTTGATAATTTCCAAAATTATCATAATGAGTGAGTCATAATCATATACCAAAAACGACAAAAAAAAAATCATAAACAGACACCAAAACAAACATTAACAATCATCCCAGTTTCCAAAACGAACATTAACAATCATAACCAAATACCAAAACGATCATTTGAAGATCATTTTCAAAGCCACCATTTTAAAATGCAATGATGATTTTTCAAAGTATTTCAAAACAAACACAAATATTTCAAAGACAATGTGGAAAAGGTTTAAGAGAATCACAGACAATTTGATCACAATATGGGGAAGAGTTTCAACTCAATCCCCTCCAATCAGATATCAAGACATTCACTTCTAATTATTTTTCAAAACATTCATTGTAAGATAAAATGTAAACAAATTTAGATGAAATTGATCCTAGCAGAGGCAATACCATTTTGGCAATGCACAGAAAGTGTACACATGCATGATGTACGATAACGAGCCATTTCCATC
The DNA here is from genome assembly GCA_033065855.1 of Escallonia rubra. Taxonomy (NCBI): domain Eukaryota; kingdom Viridiplantae; phylum Streptophyta; class Magnoliopsida; order Escalloniales; family Escalloniaceae; genus Escallonia; species Escallonia rubra. Next base: position 39,838 of record JAVXUO010000733.1, read on the forward strand.
GTTCAACAGACTAGCTTGCGTTCCCCGTAGGAAGCAGGAACAGACCATCCATATAATGCCTCCCTCAGATATTCCCAGGTCAATATAGAAGACAACAATCAAAGAATCAACAAGAAATTCAATGCTTGACATGCAATAAAATTGAGCATCAACATGAATTCAAATAACCGATATTAATTAGGGTTTCAATGACAATTAAACATACTGATATCAATCCATCACCCAAAATGTAGGAATAGCCACAAACCAGGAGCAAGAACGAATACAACAATTATCGAATTTTAGGTACAACAATTCAGAAGAAAGAATGCAAACAATTATCAAATTTTCTCAGCATGTAATAACATGCAAGCATCGATAAATTTTCCAAATAACCGATTCAAGTTCAATGTTGGGATTTCTTTGATAATAACATGTTGATATCAATGCATATGTCAGTGTTTGACAATAGCCATAAATGAATCGAAAGGATACTCACAAACACAAGTTATCGAAATTAGGGTTTGAATAGAAATCATCACACAGGGTTCAAATAGAAACCCTTACCTGAATCTGAAGCTAAATTATCCTAACCGGAAAGTCTTTTTCTTTAACCTAAAAGGAAGAATCCAATGATCAGAATACAGTCTACACTATAGTATTATAAACTCAATACGGACTCATGCATATTCTCAGACTGACCCTCTCACTAGCATGTAAAATTACCAAAAGCACCCCTCTCATGTCTAAATTACCAGAACTCTCTTCTCCTAAATACAATCGCTAAAATATCCCTACCGTATGTGAATTTACCTAAAAGTACATTTTTATAGGTAAAATTACCAAAATACCCCTTCTGGGTGACAAATTACCAAAACACCCTCTGGTGACTCTCGCACCCAAAAAACCTCAAATACCTTTAAACACAATTTTAAGTAATCTAAATTATTTTTTAGCTAAAAATTAGTTCAAGAAATCTCAAACCGGCCTAAACTGAGCGCTTAGAAGTCGGTTCTGCTAAAAATAGCTATTAACCTTGGAATGACACAAAATTTTAGAAAATAAAACATATTAGTAATATAGGGTTTCCATAAAAATAACTTGATTTGATATACTAAATAAATCAAGAATTTCTTTTAATTAATTTCTTAATTTAACATCATTCGCAGACACTGAAAATTTCTAAAAATTTTCACAGCGTATGTCTCGCAAAAATATTAGGAGTCATTGTTTAGAACTTTATCAAATTCCAAGCAAAAATATTTTAAGAAATTATTGATTAAACTGCCTAAAAATTTCCTGTATTTAGTGACAATTACACTTACTGTTCAAATTAAAACACATACTAAAACACCTTATGCAAACATAGTTCATCTCCTTCATTCTGCCGAGATACACACTTGTACACACACCCACACAGTTCATAAACACACTCTTCCACTCTTCTAAACACATAAATACATCCTAAATACATTGTAACACACATCTTATACACATAGATTACACATACATAGACCATTACACATGAACACACACACACACACACTGAACTCACCCTGCACACACTGCCTACACACACACAACACCCACCTTCTACTTTGCACACACATACACTACAATTTTCCCCAATAACCCCACACCCGTAACCCCCCACGCACCAAAACACACACACACACGGCACACACATTGAACAAACACAAACTGAACACCTCTAAACACACACTAAACATGCACAACACACTAAATCACACAGACTGTAAAGGGTAGAGAGATTACCCCTTGAAATTCTCTCAATTCCCTCCCCTTTTCCCCTGATTTTCTTCTCTATTTTTGCCCAAGCACTATGCTCTGTTCTTCACCCAAAAAAACATTTTCTAATTTTTTTCTCCTTTTCATTTTATTCCCTAAACATCTAAATAATTCACTAGTTTATAATTTAAGTGAATTGTCATCAAATAAACCAGAAGAAGGCGACATCCTCTTAACACAAATTTCAATACAATTTGCACGTAACATGCCATTTTCCAAAATTTGAAAAATAGCCTCCAAAGCTTCCCATATTTACAAAATGAACTCAAAAGTTTTGAAAATTAGATTTTGACCCCCCAAAAGCATTTTAAGCTTCCATTCTCTACTAATACTCGAGCATTGCTCAAAATTATTGTCAATTTAATTTTTAGAGTGCAGATGATTATTTTAAACAGCTCCCAAAGTACTGGATATTACACATTATGAGTGTAACCCTTACCTTAATTTTACGTAATAATCTTCACCAATTTGCATAACCTGCCAGAAATCTCAGAACCTAAATAATTAAATTAACCATTAACATTAAAATCTTCAAATCACAATTCTATGTTGATTAAGATTTAGGATCACTTACCAATTGCGAGTAGAAGGGTCAAATTCTCAAAGCCCTAATTTTCTCTTTTATCTCATCTCTAAGAGACTAAACTCATTTTATCCATAAAACACAAACTAACCGGTCTTTTATTTCTCTAAACTTGATAAATTACTCAAAAGACCCTTAAGAATATATTACTTATTTCAAAGTACTTTCAAAGGTTATTAAAACTACGAAGGTAGCCCAAAAATAATAAAATTATTTGTTATAAATTATTTGGGTCTTACACATATCAATCCAAAATCGAGTCACACTTTGCACTAAGCATCTCCAATAAAGATGCCATAACAATCGCTATCCAAATATTATTTACACGTCGATCCGGTGTTTACCAAGAAATAAGTGCCGCTAAAAGCACTTTGATAAACAATTCTTTCCTTCGGGAAAAAAATAACGTCATTAAAAGCGGCTTATTTCAGGTAAACATTAGTTTCTCAAATAAAATGATAACATATACGCTGTATATAAAAATACAAAATGAATCAAAAGATCAGTTACATAACGCTACGCATTTTCTCGATACCAGAATCTAGTGCGATGATTGTTTACTACATCTGACCAAAAGAACCGCCCAAGCCATTCCGACTCATTTTGAACGAGAGAGTAGTATAGTTGCCCGTCTCCACTTCTTTCAAAATCTCACTTAGAGTAAAATTGTATCATTTTTTTTCTCAAATTATTTCATTACCCTTCTCTCCGTATGCGTCCGACCCCATCCAAACTTTCTAACTCTCTGACTCACTCACTTGAACTCCACAAGACAACAACTAAGATAGCCCACCGTCTTAACAAACCCAGTACTAATGCACTTCCCTTTTCTTTCTCTATGTCTCTTTTGCTTATAAGCACGCACACAACCCACGTCACAGTACACACGCACTCATTGCATTTACCCAATAATCCTTGTAAAAAAGACACATATACACGCCTAGTGCACAATAGAAGCATAGGATACACCTACGCATGGTACCACTAAATTCACCACCGAGAATGGAAAATTACCAAAACACCCCCTAACACATGCAAAATTACAAGAACACCCCTTGGCGGCCATCGTGCCATAAAAAATTCCAAAACAATTTTAAACACTTTTTTAAGCAACTTGAACTAATTTTTGGACTAAAAGCTCCTTTTGGAGAATTTTTCCCTCTAAAACCCCTATCAGGTATCGGAATTGAGCGCTAAGAGGCCGATTCTATTAAAAATATTAGTCGGCATCGCAGTGCCATGAAATTTTAAACACTAATGTGTCTTGACAAAACAAGGTTACTGTAAAACTTTTAGCTGAAAAGAGGCTAATTTTTCATATGAAACAAATGAAAAACTCTGTTTAAAAATAAAATCATTTAGTACCCTTTATGTTCCCAGAAAATCCCATGACTCTTAAAAACAAGAGGGGTTTCCGTTTTGCACTTGGCCAAAATAAGCTCATAAGTAGCTCAAAAAATTCAAGGTTTAGGCTGTTGAGAATTAAATGGCCAAAATAAGCTCACACCAAACCTCTGGCTTCATGCTATTGCATTTTCCAGAATCAAACTACACACTTTTCACATAATGCTACACCTCACATAAACACTCCTTTACTCACATGACTCACACACATTACACAATTACATACACACACATTACACAATTACATACACACACATATACACACAGTGGCTACACTTCCACACACTTCCACTTCACTCACGCACACAGTCCCATGCACGCGCCCACACACACACACAAAAAAAAACCAACTTCACTTCTTTAGACATCTCACATTCACACAACCTCAAAATACTAATTTTCCACCTAATTACACACATATCGCTGCTAGACACACTCAAGAACACACACACCACACTCTCAAGAACATGTCCCCTTCCAATTCTTACACATATTTCTTTGCATGCTCACATTCAATTAGGCTATTATCTATTATAGCAACTTCATAAAACATCCCAGAAATTCTCTTGATAGCCCCAAATCCTAGTGCATTACACCTTCACACACTACTCTGTTTGAACACACACAAGCAGCATGCTGCTGCACACACACTCTCACACACACTAACACTTCACGATTCAAAGTTCTACTCCACCCCTCTTCACACACTCTGCTAATCTTTATTTAACACGAAATCACACACCCAGTAACACACATAGACGCAGAGTATATACACACATTGCACACGCCATTTCATACACCTCCACATCCCACACACTAAAACACACACACCATTACACCTTCACACACATACACACGCTATGCATGCCACACAACACACCTCACGCCGCATGGAGTGCCCTTTCTTCCACACACCCACACGCACACACACCCATGTGCATATACCCCACACACTTACAGGTGCACAAATTCATGCACACTCATTATCCCCGGCGCGCACATATTCCTATGTACACGGTTGGGCCTTACATCTGCACGCACATGCCCCTCACACATCCCTGCAATGATCTCCCCCAAACTGTTCTATCCTTCTCCTACCCCTTTTTTTATTCTATTCTCTCTCTCTCAATATTTTCAGATTTCTCTTTTGACTTTTCTTTCCTTCCTTTCCAAATGCCTTTATCTCTCTAATTCTTCTTATCTTATCTCTTCCTTTTCTGACTTATCTTCACTCTCTCCCTAATTTTTCTCTGCTTCTGACTTCTTAATATAAAAGGGCCCTGAAAAAAAATCAAATTAACATATATATAAATATGCACTTAACAACCGCTAAGTCAACTATAGACTTTCATGTCATCTCCCGCACTATCATTAATTGCAACTGCTCCCAGCTTCATTAATCTACAACTTTTGGTTATTAAAAATTGTTGCTAAAAATCTTAAATAATTTCGTTAACAACAGTCGTCGCTAAAGCTCTTGAATATCACTTACAATAATCGCTGCTAGAGTAATAAATAACTGGCTAGAAATTATCATAAAACCAACGCTAGGTTTGTGTTATTACATTATCTTCTCCTTAAAGAAATTTCGTCCTCACGTAACTGATCTTAATCATGTTTGAGCTCTGGTATACCCACCGGTGCCTCAAGTATTTATACAAGTAGATCCATTTAAACGGTTGGCAACCAAACCAGGATATAATTCCATAACAACCGTTTGAGATCAGGGTACTACATTCTCCTCCCGTGAAAGAAATTTGGCTTTTAATTTCACAATACAGACAATGTCCAGGTACTAGATTTCGCTACATAACTCAGTTATATAGCAACCAAGATAATAGATAAGCAGTGCCTAACCTTTGCACCTAAATTATGACCCACTAATATTAAATGTCACAGTTCTCGTTCGTAATGCTAAGTTCGAACTTACTAAGTCATCACTTACGCTCTAACACATGCAGAACTTTAAAATTACATATGCTTCTAAAAGTCCCCAAAGTCTCTACACTCTGATCACATAACAATAGCCTTACATTACTTTTATCTAGCTAGTATGCTACATGCATATTCACAACCTTGATGAGGTTTTCGGCAACTAGAAACACATTTCTCCAAACCCTCCTAATCCTTCTTGATCCAGTGGAAATAAGTTTTCATAGTGCTATATATAACCTCAAAAACACAACACGTAATCTTAGCAAACTTCAAATGTTTCACCATATCTAGAAATTGGAATATAACTTGGGATTCGATAATCCAACTAGGTAGATCATTGCTTAAGCTCTAGTTGTCACAAGACTGTATTGCTCTGGTACCATTTCTATCATGACCTGAGGCCCGTGAGCTAGGCATGTAACCTTCTACAAACCCACTGGATTCCCAGCAAGGGATCTGCCAAGCCTTACTCACTAAAATTGATATGAACTGCAACGGAAATTTAAAACTTTTACAGAGTTTAAATACATTTTCATACCCTTATTTCAATACCACACTTATGCTAGGACTCTTCATAACTCTGATTTGTCAACAACTACAACTAAACCAAAAATCTATATAAAAATTTCTTTTCAAATTTTCAATGCAATCCTTCTTAAAATAGCACTTACGATACAACTCACGATCAACTAATGCAGTCCTAGAAAGTCCATAGCGTTTATCCTTAAAATCCCAAGTCCTCGCTCGTCACCATCACTTTACTTTTAAACCTGAAATGATAAGTAATGGGTGAGCTTGCACGTGCTTAGTATGTAACTTGTGGCCAAACTAGCTTAACCGTAGCCTGTCAGAAAGTAGCTTAGTTAACCAAAATAGCAACCTTACCAAGAGATTATATTTTAAAGCAGTAGAGGCAAGTTATTTGATAAAGTGTGATAAAGTAAAGTAAAATAGCTCGGAGGCTTAAAAGTCACTTAGCACGAAAACATAATCGTAAGAAACTTTCAACCCAACACTAGCTCAAACGGTATACTGCAGTCAGTTTACATAGCCCCACTGACTTGGGCCCAGAATCCCACCCCGGGATAATAATCGTTGTGGAAGTAGGGGTGACCACGTGATATAGTAATACGCATTATGTCAACGTACGTAGTCCAGTTGACAAGGGCCTGAAATCTAACTTTTCCCGTTAGATATGGGGCAGAGCAACCGAGAAAGCAAAAACTACCTATTTCGTTCATCGTAAACCAAATGCTTGAAAACCTGATGGTCAAACCATCCCACTTCATCAATATTCTTCTAAAACATTTCAAGTCCAAAAACATATCGTCCAAAAATTAGTCACACTTTGCACTAAGCATCCCCAATAAAAATTCCACAGCAATTGCTATCCAAATATTGTTTACATGTTGGTCCGGTGTTTAACAAGAAACAAGTGTCGCTAAAAGTGTTGTGATAAACAATTCTTTCATTAGAGAAAACAAATAACGTCATTAAAATCAGCTCATTTTATGTAAACAGTAATTTCTCAAATAAAATGATAATAAACGTTGTATATAAAAATAAGAGATGAATCAAAAGGTCACTTACATAACGCTATGCATTTTCTCGATACGAGAATGAATCCAACGCGATGATTCCTTGCTACATCTGACCAAAAGAACCGCCCAAGCCATTCCAAGCTCGTTTTGAACGAGTCAGAAGTATATGCGCCTGTTAGACCCCATTCGACTTTTCTAACTCTCTAACTCACTCTCTTGAATTCCACAAGACAACAACTAACACCCCCAGCCGTCTCGACAACCCGTACTAATGCAACTCCCCTTTCTTTCTCTATGTCTCTTTCTCTTACAAACACGCACACAACCCACATCACAACACAAACGCGCACCCATAGCACCTACCTAATAATCCTTAATGAAAATACATAAATACATGCATAGTGCCCACCTATAAAAGTATAGGATACACTTACATATGGTACCACTAATTTCGCAACCAAGAATGAAAAATTATGAAAACACCCCCTAACACGCAAAATTACCAGAACACTCTCTGCCGACCATCGCGCCATCATAACTCCCAAAATAGTTTCAAACACCTTTCTAAGCAACTTGAACTAACTTCTGGACTAAAAAGTCCCATCGAAAAAAAATTCGTTCGAAAACTCCTACTGGGTATCGGATTAAACACAGACACTTCTTCACCTCACACCACACACGTGGCTTCTTGCTACTACATTTCCATAATTACAATCCACATTTCACTCACAAAAGTCTTAAACACTACACACGCTCACACACTCTTCACATTACACAATTACATACACCTTACATAAACACTATTTTACTCACATCACTCACACACATGACACAATTATAGACACACACACATATACACAATGACTGCACTTCCACACAGCCACTTCACTCACGCACACAATACCCCTACACACACACACACACACTCTCTCTCTCTCACACACACACACACACCCCAACTTCACTTTTATGAACATCTCACACTCGCATTAGTTGTTGATATGCTCCATAGCAACCTCAAAACACTAATTCCACCTAATTCCACACACACACCCCACACTCTCAAGAACATGTCCTCTTTCGATTTTTACACATACTTCTTGCCATCATAAAACATGCTAGAAATACTTTTGATCGCCCCATATCCTACTGCATTACACCTTCACACACTACACTATTTGAACACATACAAGTAGCAAACTGCTGCGCACACACACCCATACACACCTACACACCCAATTTATACACACACACTTCACCATTCGAAATTCTACTCTAACCCTTCTTCACACGCTTTGATAATCTCTATTTAACACTAAATCACACACACTGCACACACTATCTCACAAACCTCGACATCTCACACACTAAAGCACACACTATTAGACCTTCTTCACGCACAGAACACACACATATACACGCTATACACGCCACACAAGCACATAGCACATGTCACGCTACCTGGTTGTGCCCTTTCTTCCACACACACACATCCCTATACCCCACACACGTATAGGCGCGCAAAGTTGTGCACACTCAGCATCCCCAGCGCGCGTATGCAATCATGTGCACACACTTGCGCCTTATATCTGCACACACGCACACGCCCATCACACAGCCATGCGATGATCTCACCATCAGTATTCTCTCCCTCTCCTTCACCTTTTTGCATTATGCTCTCTCTCCGTCTCCCCTTCTCCCCCTCTCTCTCCCCGTCCTCAATATTTTCAGATTTCTCTTTTGACTTTTCTTTCCTTCCTTTCCAAATGCCTTTTTCTCTCCAATTTTTCTACCCGATCTTTTTTTTTTTACTTATCTTCACTCTCTCTCGATTTCTCTCCCCTAATCTCTCTCTGCTTCTAACTTTCTAATATAAAAGGGTCCTAAAAAAATTAGATTAACTCACATATATAAATATTTACATAACAACCCCTAAGTTACTTATAGACTTTAATGTCATCTCCCGCACTATCATTAATTGCCAACTTCTCCCAACTTGGTTCTTAGAAAATGTCGCTAGATGTCCCAAATTATGCCATTAACAACAATCGTCGCTAAAGCTCTTTAATATCACTTACAACACTGGTTGCTAAAGTAGTAAATAACTGGCTAGAAATTGTCATAAAACCAACGCTAGGTTTTGGGTAATACAGTATTGGTGTCTTTTTATTTACTGTGTTAATTCCGGTAATTGAAACATTAAAAAGTGTAGTTTAAAATAATTTTAATAGATAAAGAGAGCAAGGTGTAATAAATGCAAACCTCAGGAGCGTCGTATGCAATAAATCCAAACAAGAAAAGAGCACAAGCTCAACGTGAGAATTTGCTGGAAGTTAATATTTAATAAGTGTCAAATTCATTGCAAAAGTATGAATATCATTTACGTAAGAGTTAAATTCAACTTAGACTTCACTAGATAGCTCAGAATTAGAAACGACACACATGTCGTGAAATCAGTGCATAACTCGTCGTTCCATATTGATATATTGACGTTGATACTTATCTCGAGAAGCTAAATAACCCTCTTCCTTCCTTACCCCTTTCATGATCCAATGGTCGTAAATGATCAGGACCATGCAATATTTACTCTGTACTAGTCTGATTTTTTCTCTTTATTAATCCACCTCGAATCATTTGGACCTACCAAGGCTTGCACTTGCTGTTATATTCATTGATCTTGTAAAAGCATTCGACTAGTCTACTATTAATCCACCTCGAATCATTTGGACCTACCAAGGCTTGCACTTGCTGTTATATTCATTGATCTTGTAAAAGCATTCGAAGTATTACGTCACTACAAGAAAAATGCTTATTAGCGATTGAATTTAGCGATGGAATAAATTCCGTCGCTAAAAGCTACATAAACCGACGGAATTGGGCGACGGAATTAAGTTCCGTCACTATTATGACTCCAAAAGCGGTGGAGGGAAAAATTGCGCCGGAAGTACAAATTTGCGACGGAATGTTCCCTCACAAAAAATTTAGCGACGGAAATCAGTGACGGATTTTAATGACGGGGTTATTTCCATCGCGAAATCTGTTATTTTCAATTTTTAATATCAGAAAACTTCTTTTACTAATTATTAAGAAATGGAATAATATATATAATAAAGCATAAAAACTGAAAATACATAAAACAAAAAATAGTTCTACAGTGTTCAGTTCTGTGCGAAGAAGCGGAAGAACCCAGCTGTGGCGGCAACCCTTCGCGCCACCATCCCTCCCACCCCCGTCGCCGTTTTCGTTGCACACTCTGAAGGTTTGTCCGAAGCTCCCTTGCTCCATATTACTTCAATTAGGGCTTTGATTTTTGTATGGAGCCCTAAACCCTTGATTGATGTAACAATCAATTAGGGTTCTTGTTCGTTTGGGTCTTCAATCTGCATATTAATTATCTTTTGGTTTCACGTAAGTAGTGCGTTTCATTATTTTTTTTCTTCAATTTTAGGGCAGCTTGATATTGAATCAAGCAAAAAGAAGAGACATCGAGTAGCAGTATATTCCTCTGACTCTCATCTTCTTGCCAGGTAATTCTTCCTCTTCCTCTTCCTCTCACACTCAATCTCTTACTGCTATTCCTTTGAGATTGATTATGGTTTGGTTTGTATAATTTCAATAGGTTTGTTCCATCCGTCTCTATGGATCTCTTTTGCCTTTCTGTGTTAACTCTTTTGATCTAAAGCATCACTCACCTGTGCGATCATAGCTTTACTGGCTATTACATTCTCGACAGTGTGGGTGCTTTTCATTGACAATTCATGGTGCAGCATGTTTCTGTTAATGTTTAAAAGATTATGCACTACATCATATGGTCACGTAGGGATGAGCGCTGGCTCGAATTTTTGCTGTTGGTGGTGGCTTGAAAACTCCCCTTCAAGTAAATGACAACTTTTGATTCATATGATATCTAGTTATTCTACTGCTTTATAGTCGTGTTTAGCCATATGAGACAAAGCCATAGTTAACTAAGCTCCGCCCACTTGACTGTTTCCATAATCAAAGACATTTCCTCCAGGAATATAGTAAGAAAGATCTTCGTAAGTATAGTCATACAATAGCTTATGCATCTGGATGAAACAATCTGTTCCAATAAGGATTTGAGTGAACGGACTCCTAGCTCAGCCCTGTAAGCCCAAAAAGCGTGAGGGGCTGAGCATAGTCCTAAGCAGCCAAAGTATGCAATAGAGAATTCAATTTAACAGAAAAGTGATATAGCTTTAGTTGTCAAAAACTAAAGGAACTTACATTCTCGAGTAGCTTCCCATTGTCTACACTGCCCTTTGGAATTTCCTTGTCTGTAACCTGCAAGTTACATATTCAAAAAATGAGAACCTACTCTTCTTTCCGCTTTTCTTGTTATGCATCCAAAATTTTGAGCTCAGCCTGCGTAGGAAAATGACACGGAATAGAACAATAGGTACCTTTCTAGTTGGAGTTGGAGCTCCAAACAGGTTGCTTCTAACTCTTCACAGCAGTGAATTCTGTCATCTAGTTCCACTTCAACAGACGATAACTTCTGCGAAACCTCATTCAATCTAAACTTTGCCATGGTAAGCTGGGTATCGAGATCTTCATTTATCAACTTCTGATTTTCAATTTGCTCTTCAACTGTCCGGTTGGACTGTTTCCAGTTCAGCTTGTAGACTTCCAATGCCTTGTTTATTGTTTGTTCTTTCCTTTGAGTTTCCAGTATCTGAGCTTTCTGTAAGGGATCCCTGCCTTGGAAAGCTAGTTGGGGATTTCCAATTGATATAGCCACCAACGGGAGGCAAATTAGATGGCTCAGAATGCGTTGAGTTAGGGTCGCTCAAATAATGCAGTGCCATTTTTAAGGCAGGGGGTGATTGCTGGGTGTTAGTGGAGTTCAAACTTGCAGCCAGTAGCAGTACAAGAGCAGACTCTCTTCTTTGTGGACTTCTTTGCATCAGTGAGGCAGCATTATTAGTATTACTTCACCAACTCAGTAAACCTTTAACCACAGGTTCAGTTATAAGTTTCTCCTTCTAATAGTATAATGGACTGCAAACTGCATTCTGAATCTCGTTCCAAGTGAATGATCAAATTTAGCTGACTTCATGTATTGGTCGTAAGGTATTATAAATTCAGAACAAACAGTCCTGTAGCAGATGCAGGAAAACTTACTTCACCTATGATGCAGCCATAGTTTACCAAGGATGATAATACACAGTGAACATAGAACCAGTAGTAAAGGAATGGAAGGCACTTGCAAGTATGCCATGTTGCATGCCAAGACTGGATAAAAGAGAAGCTGTAGTGGTTTGAAGATGTCAAAATTCACTGTAATTTGGATCTTAACGCTTAGGGCCTTGGGACAAATGCATCGCACTTCGTGTTTCTACTTCATCTCATTCATACAAGACTTAGTGTTTCCACTGCATATGCTCTTCGTACATCTCATGCCTTGAACTTTGCCCTGGAAAACATACCTTGCATTGTATATTTTTTCTAATCTCTAATTTGCATTCTAGGACCAACCCCGGGAGTTTTGAGAATGTCGGTTGATCGTAGTTGGTTGGAAAAAAGATTGGATGATCGTAGGGGGCTATCTGCGTAAGTTTGTTTTTGCAGCTGATTTTTCATCTATCTTGTCTGACGAATCTCTAACTTGACTTGCATTTTGCATGAGTTACAGGATGAATATGCTGTGAGGTTTGATGAAATTAGTTCTCAGGAGCCCAACTATTCCTTGCTAGATTATGATGCAACAGAATTGTGGCGACAAACGCCTGGGGTTCGCGACAAGAAAAGACGTATACGTGGTACTCGCGAAACCGCACGAGATGCCAGGGCATCGATGCGTATTTCACTGGACCAGCCTCCAGCCTCCAAAAATAGGAAAGACGAAATTGCTAAGATTGTGGAGCTTGAGGTGCAAAAGATGAAAGAGAGTGAAATTGCTAAGCTTGTAGAGATTGAGGTGGAAAAACGGATGAAAGAGAATGACCTACAACAGGGTATCAAACCTCATGCTTCATTCATGTTTAAGGCCATCTGGTAGAGTATTGTTTGGATTAGTTTTGCGAGGAAATGACAGGAATATTATTAGAGGTTGGTATAAGTTGAATAACTGTCTTGCAACTAACTCAATATTAAGTATCAGTTCAGCAATGTTTCTATGAAAAGTTGAACAAAAATGAAACAATCAAGAAGATGGTGTCTACATGGCTTGACTAGCCGATGCTTAAAGCATGAAAACCAAGCTTTGAGTCCAAGTTTGGTATAGGCAGGCAGTAGAGTTGGAGTTTGAGCTGCTGGTACTGTGCCTTAGTGGTTTGACCCCAAGGAGTTTTTAAACTTTTGCTGGTACCGTGTCTTAGTGGTTTGAGCTGCTGGCACTATGTCTTAGTGGTTTGACCCCTAGGACAAGACTTGAAATTTCTACTTGATACATATTTTAGGTGCTAACATGCCCATGATTATGGCAGCGAGGGTGGTCATTGTGAAGGTCAAATTTCACATGTTGATTTCATGGTTGCAGTGGCTGGGGCCTAAATTGATTTCATGATCATTGTGAAGGTCCTTTTCTTGGTGGTGTTTGGGGTGTAGTTTTGCCTATTCAAGATAGATAAAAGTACAGTTCTGCCTGAGCATTGCCATAGGACTTCCACACAGGTTACCTAGTTTCCTGCATTCTGGTCTCGTGCATCGCTAGGTACTTTCTCAGCAGTAGAGTTGTCTCCTGCAGTTGCAAGTGAGGAAGCTTTAAGAGATCTGAGGAGTTAATTTAGATCGCCTTCTCTATTGTTTTTCTTAGATCTGATTCCTTTAGTTTCGTGTCTTGTTGTGGTGTTTAAGACTATTTCTTTAGTAGCTTGTTATTTGCTGGGTTATTCCCTATTTGCAGTTTAGGTACTCATGCAAAAAAATGTTGTTAGCTTTCAAGCATGCTTAACCATTTTGTATAGAACTTGCCTTTGTTAATTAATCTAGATTGTCCCAACTAGGAGTAGCTTCTGGTGTTTTACCACCTTTTTGATGTAGTTCCATCTTTGTTGGACACACATATTTTAGGTTGGATTCATGTTTAGGCTTGGTTATGCAAGTACATGGATACATCTTTTAACATGCCTTTAATTGCTTTGTTTCAGGCCGAAGTTACCGCGACTGATGCTACTGAGGATGACAACGATGAAACATTCGACGAGTTTGGTGGATGATTGCCTTATGTGACCAGATTTGACGTTACATTTGTTGGGACGTTTGTTCATTTTGGTAACCAAGCAACTGGTTGATTTATATGCATTAACTCAATTGTTAACTTTTAGTACTATTCAACAAATGCTGAATATTTGTTATCTTTAGTTCATTGTCGGATATTGGATTATTATTGTCACAAGTTGTTACATTAATTAAGAATAGTATAATCTATTATGCATATTTATTAATTTTTATTTTCAAAATTTTTAGCTCCTAAATATGATTTTTTTCGACGGAATTAGCAACGAAAAAATTCCTAAATATGCGTTTTTTTGCAACAAAATTAACGATGTAAAAAAATATTAGCTCCAAAATATGATTTTTGCCACGGAATTAGCGACGGAAAATTTGTCTAGTACAAAATATGGCGACGGAATTTCCGTCGCTAATGGTAATTTTAAAAAAAATATTTATATTTCATTTATTTATTTTTTAAAAAGTTAATTTTTTGAAAACTGAAAAATATTATTAGTGACGGAAATTCCATCGCTGAAGGACTAAAGGATGACCAATTCCGTAGGTAATGACAAAGGCATCACTGATGGAACACTAATTCTGTCGATAAAACCTTTAGCGACGAGGGTTTAGGCGACGGAACTTTAGCGACGAAATTTCCGTCGCTAAAAACTTTACCGACGGAATTTTCATATATTAGCGACGGTTTTTTTCCGTCGCTAATTGTTACTATTTTTCTTGTAGTAACAAGAACCCTTACATAAGATATCAACAATTCTACTAAAAATTCCTCGTATATATACCAAAACATACATAGAACCTAAATCACAGAAAGTACATGAGCATACAAAATATTATAAGTATACGTCACGTAAACAGAAGATCTATGCATAGTTCTTATAAAGATTTTTGTATGTTATAGAAGGACCACTTGCCATATTTTAACCTCAAAACAATATGCATGTAAGTACATCTATCGAGCACCTAACGTTGTAATGGTGTATTCGTTGTTTGAACTCATTGTGCGGGAATCAGACTTTTCAACAAATGTACTCCTTTCAGTAAAAAATCCAGGTTGTTTAGGTGAAGGCAATCCACCATCGCTACCCAACATCAGAACCACGGATGACATGCTTGGTCTGTCTTCTGGATATTTTTGCACGCATAATAGACCCAGTTGGACTGACCGCATCACTTCCGACAAGTATGAAGATTTTCCTAGTTCGATCGTTGGATCTACTAGTTCCCAGGACCTGTCCTCGTGATGTAGTCTCCATGCCTAAAACACATAAATTTCACATAAACTAGGTCAACTGTATAGTTGTAAGTTGGCTATAAAAGACTATAAAGAATGACCTTCCTTTCATGCATCGAACCAACACATCACTGCATCTACTATAGGCGGAGACAAACTGTAGCATGCGTAGTTACAAAGAGTTTCTAACTTTTTAGTGACAATTTTCTTGCAAAATGTCGTCGGAAGTTCAATCTGTGACGCAACCAAAAGTCCCAATGGTTAAAAATGTCATGTAGCTGTACACATAGAGTTTGAGCTAGTACTTTTCGGTTTTTTTTTTTTTTTTTGTTTCACTCGGCAAGTCCTAGTATTAGGACAATCAAAGACAAAATTCATTTCTGCGCACTAACACTTACATGGCCAAGAAGATTGTGGTGATGGTCTTGATGGAAGAATCCTCTATTTCTCTTCCCACTAACTATTTCCAGCACCATCACACCAAAGCTAAATACGTCGGATTTCACAGAGAAAAGCCCATCGACTGCATACTCTGGGGACATGTACCCACTGCACAAACGATTAAAACAATTTTTGTCGCAAGAAAGAAGCATTACAAACCAATTTATACAAGAATACTTGAGGACAGTGAATGGTTAAAACTCACTATGTTCCAACCACTCTGTTTGTATTTGCTCCTGTCTGACTTTCTGCAAAACATCTAGCCAAACCAAAATCTGAAATCTTCGGATCCATGTTGGAGTCTAGCAATATGTTGCTTGCTTTGAGATCTCTATGGATGATTCTGAGTCGGGAATCTTGATGAAGGTACAAAAGGCCCCGAGCAATCCCATTGATAATGTGGAAGCGTTTAGGCCAGTCAAGTAACATGCTTCGCATTTCATCTGCCAAAAGGTTAGTTTTTTTCCTCGTGATGGAATAAATGACTTAAGGCTTTAAAAAGATTTCCATGAGAGAGACAAACCAAATATGAATGAATCCAAACTTTTGTTAGGCATGTACTCGTAGATCAACATTTTTTCCGTTCCTTGAATGCAACATCCTAGAAGCTTTACAAGATTTCGATGCTGAAGTTTGGCAATACAGATAACTTCATTCTTGAATTCCACAGGTCCTTGTCTGGACGTCTTTGAGAGTCGCTTCACAGCTATTTGTCGTCCTCCTTCCAGCACACCCTAAAACTCACCGCTTTTTAATTCAAATTGGACTGCAAAAAGCTACATCTTTTCGTTTCTGTTGCTCCATCTTTACTCTGTATCTTAGGATATTCTCCTCAAAGTTGTTTCAAATAGGACTTTTTAAAATACTTTAGTACTCTACCTTCTATGCTTGGACCTTGGAACAATTGTCAAGTATTGGTAAGAAGCCATGGAATATATCCTTTTGATTTTAAGAGTGGATTATGTAAGTATACGACATATAAACACTATGTTTACTTCATTTACCGTGTGGAACTTCCCGAATAGATCAGCTCTTTTTTCTTTTTATTTGGAGCAAAAATAGATCAGATCATTGACTTCAGACCATTAGAAGAAAATTACCTTGTAAACCGGTCCAAATCCACCCTCTCCAAGCTTATTGTCAATAGAAAAATTGTTTGTAGAACTAGATATTTCAGATAAGCTGAATACTGGTAGCTCTACATTTTCGTCCTGGCTTTCATTGGTGTCGTCTTGCTGGGAGTCATGTCCTGTACATATTGAGGATTAGTGGCTTCAGAGGTCTTCTTCTTCTTCAACTTCCCTTTTTTCTTTGAAATTTTTACCGACATACCCCACAAAAGAATCAAAGACGAAAGAAGACTTAATCTATCTACCTTCTCTCTTCAGCAGCAATTGGTTTTTCTTCCTTTTCCGAACATACAGTGTCAGGATCAGGCCTAACAGAAGCATTCCAACTGATAATGGCAAGCTTACTTTCATTGCTATTCCTTTCTTCCGATTGGAGCTAGCTTTTGTGCCTACAAGATTGTGAATTCGTGCAGATGGTATAGCAACTGCAAAGTCCAATAATAAAACAAAATAGGAGCACAAAAACAAAATTATAACTGCAAGGGTGAGGTTTCGCCAATTATAACTAATGCATTTTGGCCAATTTGTTTTTGCATGCAAGGAAGGAAATGAAATTTACCCATCTCAGAGTCGGAAGATGCCATCCTGACATAGACATCTTGACCTGCACCTTCAGGGAAGTCTCTAATGTCAATCAGGTCACCAAACCAAAGCAAGCAACCACTTCCTCCATCCCTTATATCTAAATTTGCATAAGCCGTACAAGAACAGTTGTTCAAACATACTTTCTTGCATTCCTCAAGGGTCATGCTAACATTAAACCAGGAATTCCGTGTGTCTGGCAACTTAACATTAGAGTACTTGAGAAATCCGTCTGACCCGTTGTTGTTGCAAGCCAAGGGTGTCTTCCTAACACACCCATCTGACCAATCTGCATTAGCCCAATCGTCCGAGTATTTGGGTGCAAATTTGTCCAAGCATTTGCATTGCGGTGAAACGCCTACGTTACACGTGCCATAAGCACCACATAGTGAATAAGTATCGCAATAACCTGTAGGCACACTCATATAAAGGACCCAACCTTGTGATCGGTCACCTGGCCACGTCCAGCGCTGTAGAACTCCATTCGGACTCAACATCAGCCTTGATATAACTGAGCTGTTAATGACATCGTAAGAGTAATAAATTTCTTTGTCATTGAAAACCAGTCCGTACCTAAAAATGGTATTCGGGCTTAAGTATGGCACTCCACTGAACCGGACTCCATTCCATGGTCCTGCTCGATACTGCTCAACTGAGCCCCTTCTAATTAAATTTTGTGGATATCCACTGGGATCACAATGAAACGTAAAATCACTTGGCGATGGATCGTCGTTGCTCTTCCACGAAGAGAGATACCTCTCTAGTCCAGTTTCAAAGTTCTTTCCGAGCTTCATACCTGGTAAAAGCGTATCACTTGGATAATCAAAGCTTTGCCAAAGAAAATTACCATCATCAGTATGTGTATCTCTCACGACTAGATTTCCCGAGTCCAAAAGCTGTGCAACTAGTACTGGACCCTGTGCTGGTCTTGATGTGTTGGTAGACCATATGATGTTGCCGGAACCGTTGGCAAGTACTAGAATTCCTGGATTGCTGATGAGCTTTAACTCACCCGAGATGTCGGTGAGGGGGGTTTTCCTGTTGGCTACCCAAACCACAGTCCTAACAGGTAGTGTTTCTTTATACCAGATACCCATGTATCTGTTCTTGGAATTACCAGGGCTGAAGAACCCCATTTCAAAGCTTCCACCAGAGGAAACTATGGTGTCGCCGTTTTTGATAGTTTGATTTGTAGTTATGGTGTCTGCTGCCTCGCAGACAGATTTTCCGATGGAAAGTAAACTGGATATCAAGAGAAGCAGCATGGTGAAGCCTCCCATTGATGTCTACATGCACCACCACTACTAAATTCTTCAATCAAGTACTTGCCATTATAAACCTTAAGTACATTGAGGGGAAGGGTATTTGAAAAACTTGGGGCGCAACTGGTGATTATTTACGTCTAGCATACTGAAATGCTAGTCTTTGTGTAAAGGATGGTCCAAAACTGTTATGAACAACCAATAATCAACATTTGAACAGTTTACCTTCTCGAAGACTATCAGTAGTTTTTGTGGTTTGATTGCGTTCTTGCAAGGGTATATACAAATTGACCATTTGTCTTTATTGCTTGAAGTGACTTTAATATGGAAAGTAACATCAATTGAGCGAGTAAGGTGGCTTTTGTGTACAATCCAGTAACATTATTGTATTGCTGTACTAACTTTGATTGTTCGTCTTCCAGGCTTACAATTGATTACTTAACGAGTAAAAAGTCAGTACAAGAAAGGGAAAATTAAGAAATGAGAGGGGTGAGTTTTATGAAATCATTCAATTTGGTCTTCTCAAATTACCATCATCTGTATGTGTATATCTCACGACTAGATTTCCCGAGCCCAGAAGCTGTGCAACTAGTACTGGACCCTGTGCTGGTCTTGACGTGTTGGTAGACCATATGACATTGCCGGAACCGTCGGCAAGTACTAGAAGTAGACCTGGCAAAATGTTGTCCGTACCCGTTACCCGGTCCAAAATGCCGGGTAGGGGTAGCTATTTTCACAACCCGCAGAAATCTGACCCATACCCGAACCGACCCGTAAATTTCGGGTAAATCCGGGTCGGGTACGGATTACCCGGGCTACCCGGTTTTTTCTATATAAATACTAATAGTCTGCTAGGGTTTTGTAACTTTTGTTGTTTCTTTTCTCCCTTATATATCCTCTGCGCCGCTTCTACCGTCCCTCCCCCCTCTCTCTCTCTCGACACGCTCTATCTCACGACGTCGGATCTATTGACGGCCGGCTAACCCACATCAAGTCGACGGCAGCTACTCCACCACCAGATCTGCCATGGCTTCACCGTCACGCTCCGCCGCCAGACCTGCCATAGCTTCACGTCACAGCTTCGTCGCCACCGTAGATCAGGAAAGAGAAATTCTTGAAGAGTTGAAGTTATGGCGGAGATCGAGGTCCGATCGTGGTCTCTGATCGAGAATTATTTTTCTGGATCTGCTTCTCTGATCGTGGTCTCTAGTTTTGCCTTGCGTTATTTTTGTTTACGAGATTTTTTTTTCCAAGATCTGCTTGTATTACTTTTCCAGATCTGTCTATTATTTGTGTTATTTTTTTGTACGTATTTAAGATTTCACTCCTTCTGACCTAGAATTTTTTCGTAGGTGATATGAGATCATTCGGTTTGAGAATTGAGATGGTGGTTTTCAGAATTGATATGGTTCCAGAATTGAGATGGTCGGTCATGGAACCAAGTGATAATCGTAGAAATTAACTTAGAAATTGGTGGTTGTAGTAATAAAAAAGAAGAAAAAAATATTCTATAAAAAATAGCCCAGTAAATATATGTTAATAAAAAAATTAAAAATTAAATAAATTACCCGCGGGTATTACCCGGCCTGCCAGGGTAGGGTACGGGCCCTGGAAAAGCCTACCAGGGAAAAAACGGGTAAAAATTACCCGAACCGAAATTATCCGTACCCGGCCGGATTTTACCCAAATCCGGCGGGTTTACCCATTTGCGAGGTCTAACTAGAAGCCTCCCATTGATGTCCACATGCACCACAACTACTAGATTCTTCAATCAAGTACCTGCCACTATAAACCTCAAGTACATATAGGGGAAGGATATTTAGAAAACTTGGGGTGCAACGGTTGATTAATTACTTGAGTCGAGCGTACTGAAATGCTAAAGCTTATCTATGTCTATATCTACGTCTACACATATATAAAAGCACGGATGTAATTAAATGGCTAATCTTTTCTTTCTTTAAAGTACCATTTTCTAATTAATTTTTTCATAAAAGGTTAAGGGAGGGTAAGGGTGTTTTTTACTTATAATTTTTTTTCCATTGACCACCCTTTTTAAATTAGAGTTTTATTTAAAAATGAGGGTATTTTTGGCTTCTCATAGTATATGATACCTCTTTCCTTAAAATATCCTTATTGGGATATATGTTTTGGTTAGAGTCAAGAATTGTTTTGACTTTTCAATCAAAACTTTTTTTTTTTAAATATCTATTTTTAATAAGTGTGATTAAAAAAGTAAGGGTGTTTTTGACTTTTTATATGATATCAAACCTCTTCCTTTAACATATCTTTATTGGAATATATATATATATATATATATATATATATATATATATATATATATGGAGCTGATCCGTTGCTAGCGCTAGCAGCGCTAGCACCGTCCGCTATATAATGTAGCGGACGGTGAATTATCGTCCGCTATATTATATAGCGGACGGTAAAACAGCGCTAGCAACGTGCTAGCGCTAGCAATGGATCACGACCCTATATATATATATATATATATATATATATATATATATATATTGTTAACCCTACGGTTATTTAAACCTAGGATTATATTTGATTTTGATGATAACTAACATTGATGATTATGCTGTCTAACATGCATTGAGTTGATGAAGCAATAGGAACTATCTCATACTCATGCAAACGGATTATTAGACGAGCAACACGGTCAAAGACTCTCAACGGAACGCATCAAAGAGGAAATTCGTCGATTGAAGTTTTCATGCTTTTAATTCCGTCTTTGTAAACTAGACATAGAGAGATGGTCGTTACGATGATTGTATACCTAGAACTTGCCCATATGTTTCCCTTGCATGCATAAAAGTTTTTCATGCTTTAAAAACAAGGAAACTGCATTTTCAGGAATGCAGTCGATTGCATGTTGGGCAGTGAGGTATTACAGTCGACTGCATTGGAATGCAGTCGACTGCAATACTTCCAGTAGCCTATTACAGTCGACTGCAATGGATTACAGTCGACTGCAAGTTTGAAATTTGAATTTCCAACAGCTACTTTTGGGTTACAGTCGACTGCAATGGTGCATTGCAGTCGACTGCATTTACCGTTTGGCGCATTTAATGCCCTACCTAACCCCAAACGGTCATATTTATTCCCACCTCTATAAATACTCATCTTGGGCATTGTTTTCATTCATCAATTGCATTCAAAGCTCTCCTATCTTTCATATTCTCAAAGATCAAAGCAATTGTTCAAATCTCTCTTGTTTTCATTGATTTCTCATCCTTTTCAAGAGAGCATTTATTGTGAGCTTACATTAGAGAGAGATACACTTTCATAAGTCATCATACGCTCATCTCTCTTGTTCTAGTACTTCAACTTGTACTCACCTACTTATTGAGAGTGAAATCTTGTACACATTTCTTCATTGAAAGGTTCTTGTATCAAAGCTTGGGGTTGTCAAGCTTTGGAGCTTTGGGTTTGTCAAAGCTTGTTCTTGATGTGGGCATAGCATCAAGGGGTTGTAAGAGGTTCGATCTTGACCCGTAAGGAAGATCATACTAGTGGATTCTAGAGCCTTTCAAGGGACTTCCTTGAAGGGGTGGACGTAGGCTTGTGGGTATATCAAGCCGAACCATTTAATTCTCTTGTCAAGTATCTCTAAACCCTTCTCTCTTTACCTTATCGTTTTACATTTGTGTTGAGATTGGTTGCTTGTTTATTTGAGTTTTTGAGATTGAGGTTTGTTGGTTGTTAATTTTTAAAGTAGTCTTAAAACCCTATTCACCCCCCCCCCCCCCTTAGGGATATTTTATTGGTTTCAAGTGGTATCAGAGCCTCGGCTCTTGTTATATTGGGTAACACCAAGAGAGTTAATCGATCATGGCTTACGTTGGGGGTATGGAGGGTAGTTCCACCACTAGGCCTCCATTGTTTAATGGGACCAACTATAGTGTGTGGAAAGTTAAGATGAAAATCTATTTAGAATCTCAAGACTATGAGATGTGGGATATTGTTGAGAATGGCCCATTCGTTCCGATAAAGGTGGTTGACAAGGTTGAAGAGCCTAAATCAAAATCGGAATATAGTGATCGTGACAAGAAGATGATTTGTATGAATGCTAGAGCGAAAAATTGTCTTGTGTGTGCTTTAGACACTAATGAACTCAATAGAGTCATTATGTGTAATTCCGCTAAGAATATTTGGGATACTCTTCAAGTCACTCATGAAGGGACTTCTCTTCTTCGAAACTCCAAGATGAATTTATTTTTTAGAGATTATGAGTTATTCCATATGCTTCCAAATGAATCCATTACAGATATGAATACTCGTTTTACTAACATTGTGAATCCTTTGAAGCAATTGGGCAAGGAATTCACTAATTGTGATCTTGTAAGAAAGGTGATTAGATCATTACCAAGAGCTTAGGATGCAAAGATCACCGCCATCCAAGAATCAAAGAATCTCAACATCTTTCCTCTTGATGAATTGATGTGCTCACTCATGACGTACGAAATGCAACTCAAGACCTTTGATCAAGAGGACGTCAAGAAGAAGCCTACATCAATTGCTCTTAAAGCTTCATCTTCAAACCTTGAGTCAAGTGATGATGATGAAGAATTTGATGAAGATGATATGGCATTGGTTGCAAAGAAATTCAAGAAGTTCTTAAGATTTAGAAGAAATGATGGGAGAAGGCAACAAAATGCTAGCAACGAAGAGAGGCTTTGCTACAAATGCCACAAGCCGGGACACATGAAGATGGATTGTCCTATCTACAAAAAGGAGAAGAAGGAAAGAAGAGATGTATGGGAAAGAGTTAAAAGAAGACAATTATCTAAGAAAGAGAACAAGGAGAAGGAAAGAGCAATGAATGCCGAACACACTTCAACATGGAGTGATTTTGATTCAAGTGATGAAGAGAATGATCAAGCAAATGTATGCTTCATGGCAAATGATGAGGTAAGCTCTTTTTTCGGTAGTGATAGTGATAATGAAAGCTTTGAAGATGCTTATGATAGCTTATATGAGGAATCCAAGAAAATTTTCAAGAAAAATATTATTTTGTCTAAGAAATTTCTTGAAGCTAATAAGCAAATTGAGAAGTTGATAATGGAAAATGATAAGTTGCATGACAAGAATGAATGCATGTCTAGCCATTTATATGTAGAGCATGTGAATAACGATTTGGTTGAATTACTTGTTAACACTCCTAGCTCAAAACAAATCTCTTCCAAAACTTTGGCTTTAGAAAAACAAAATGAAGATTTAAAAGTTGAGATTTGTGATTTAAGAAAATGTCTTGAAAATTTTATTGATGGTCAAAACAATTTGGATGTCATGCTTGGACGCCAAAGAATTGGCCTAAACAAAGGCGGTCTTGGATTAGATCACATGGCCATGCCTCCTAAAATTTTGCAACAACAAGCTAGGTTGAATATTCATACAAAACGACCAAAGAATTATTGCACACCTTTTACACATTGTGGTTAGTGCAACAAGAAAGGGCATACGACTGATCATTGTCCTTGTAGAATTGTTTTTGTTAGAGGTAGAAAGAAAATGTGGATTGTGAAAGGTCAAGAATACAAATGCAAGACTAACATCCAAGGACCCAAGAAAATTTGGGTACCAAAAGTCACTACTTGATTTGTGTTTATAGGTATGTCTCAAAGCAAAATCTAGTAGCAAGAAGTGGAATTTTGATAGTGGATGCTCAAGACATATGACCGGCAACATATCTCTTTTCACATCGATTGATCTTAAGGAAGGAGGAAATGTGACCTTTGGTGATAATTCTCAAGGAAGAATCAAAGGTAAAGGAACTATTGGTAAGGAACCACATTCAATTGAGAATGTGTTATATGTTGAAGGATTGAAGCATAACTTGCTTAGTGTTAGTCAATTTAGTGATAAAGGTTTTAAAGTTATCTTTGAGGCTTCTCAATGTACTATACTATCCTTGAAGAACAATGAAACTATTTTGGTTGGTAGTAGAGATAATAATGTTTACTCCATTCAATTAAATGATTTAGCTAACCAAGATGTCAAGTGTCTTAGTGCTATTAGTGAAACATCTTGGCTTTGGCATCGAAGACTTGGTCACATGCACATGGAGCACTTGAAGGATATTTCAAGCAAAGAACTTGTGAGGGGTCTCCCGAAGATCAAGTTTGAGAAAGATAAAGTATGTGATGCTTGTCAAATGGGTAAGCAAAAGAAGGTCTCTCACAAACCGAAGAAAATGGTATCTACTTCTAGACCCATGCAATTACTTCATATGGATTTGTTTGGACCAATCCCTACTACTAGTCTTGGTGGTAAATCATATTGTTTTGTTATTGTTGATGACTATTCTCGCTATACTTGGACTTTCTTTTTGGCTACCAAAGATGAATCTCTAAATGTGTTCACTTCATCTGCAAAATGTGTTCGAAATCAAAAAGGTTATTTGATTACAAACATTCGAAGTGATCATGGTAGAGAATTTAAAAATTCAAAAATAGGAGCCTTGTGTGATGACTTTGGGATATCACATAACTTTTCGGCTCCTAGAACTCCTCAACAAAATGGTGTTGCCGAAAGAAAGAATATGTCTTTGCAAGAAGCGGCAAGAACAATGCCTAACGAATATGGTTTACCTAAATACTTTTGGGCGGAGGCGATCAATTGTGCTTGTTTTGTTCTTACTAGAGTTATCTTGCGAAATTTTTTGTTAAAAACCCCTTATGAGCTTTTTAATGATAAGAAACCTAAGGTGAGCTTTTTTAGAGTCTTTGGTTGCAAATTCTTTGTTTTAAATACCAAGGATCACCTTAGCAAATTTGATTCCAAAACCTTTGAAGGTATTTTTTCTTGGTTACTCTAATAATAGTATGGCATATAGAGTTTATAATAAAAGTACTTTGGTTGTTGAAGAATCCATTAATGTTACTTTTGATGAGACTAATCCTTTTCTTCGGAAGACTAACATTGTTAATGTAGATGACATGGATAATGACTTGAGAACTTTGGACATAAGTGAAACACTACAAGACAACCCCAAAGAAATTGATCTAGGGGAGCAACAATCAAGTTCTCAAGGGGGAAATGAGGAAGCAATCAATGATGCTTCAAACTTGGACAACTCTCAAGAATTACCAAAAGATTGGACTTACAAAAAGGATCATCCAAGCGATCAAATCTTAGGTAATCCTTCGAGTGGGGTAAGAACTCGACGCTCTCTTCAACAACATGTCAATATAGCGTTTATTTCCCAAATTGAACCAAAGAAATTTTCCGAAGCTCTACATCATGAATCTTGGATGCTTGCTGTGCAAGAAGAGCTAGTTCAATTTGAAAGAAATCAAGTTTGGACCCTTGTGCCTAAACCTCAAAACTTTAGGATTATAGGCACAAAATGGATTTTTAGAAACAAACTTGATGAATCCGGAGTCGTGGTTAGAAACAAGGCTAGATTAGTGGCCCAAGGTTATAACCAAGAGGAAGGAATTGATTTTGATGAAACTTATGCACCGGTAGCTAGACTTGAATCTATTAGAATGCTATTAGCTTTTGCTTGCTATAGAGATTTTAAACTCTTTCAACTGGATGTCAAGAGTTCCTTTCTAAATGGTTTTATTTCGGAGGAGGTCTATGTGGCCCAACCTCCCGGCTTTGAAC
The DNA here is from genome assembly GCA_033065855.1 of Escallonia rubra. NCBI lineage: Eukaryota > Viridiplantae > Streptophyta > Magnoliopsida > Escalloniales > Escalloniaceae > Escallonia > Escallonia rubra. The sequence goes on from JAVXUO010000733.1 coordinate 66,561, forward strand.
ATGAAAAATTTCCAAACAATGTTTTCCGACTTAGCAAAGCTCTTTATGGTTTAAAACAAGCTCCTAGAGCTTGGTATTAAAGGCTAAGTAGTTTTCTTTTAGAAAATGGTTTTTCAAGAGGAAAACTTGACACCACTCTTTTTATAAAATCTAAGGGCAATGACTTATTGTTAGTGCAAATTTATGTTGATGATATTATATTTGGTGCTACTAATGGATCCTTGTGCGAAGAGTTTGCTTCTTGTATGAGTAAGGAGTTTGAAATGAGCATGATGGGTGAACTCACCTTCTTCCTTGGATTACAAATCAAACAAAGCAAGGATGGAATCTTTATCAACCAAGCCAAATACACCAAAGAGCTACTCAAGAGATTTGACATGGAAGCATCAAATGCTTTTGACACTCCAATGAGCTCTTCATTAAAGCTTGATAAAGATGAAAAGGGTAAGGATGTTGATATTAAGCGCTATCGAGGTATGATCGGATCATTCCTTTACCTTACTGCAAGTAGACCCGATATAATGTTTAGTGTTTGTTGATGTGCTAGATTTCAAGCTTGTCCTAAGGAATCTCATTTGATTGTCGTCAAGAGAATCCTTAGATATCTTAAGGGCACTCACGATTTAGGGTTATGGTTTCCTAGAAACACTTCATTTTTTGACCTAATTGGTTACTCCGACGCCGACTATGCCGGTTGTAAAACCGAGCAGAAAAGTACTAGTGGAGGTTGCCAATACCTAGGTCACTCTCTTGTTTCTTGGAGTTCCAAAAAGAAAAACTCGGTTGCACTCTCTACCACCGAAGCCGAATATATGGCGGTTGGTGCTTGTTGTGCACAAATTCTTTGGATGAAACAAACCATTTTAGACTTTGGACTCAAGTATGATCACATACCTATCTTATGCGATAATACTAGTGCCATTGACTTGAGCAAAAGTCCCATCCAACATTCACGCACAAAGCACATAGAAATCAAACACCATTTTATCCGTGATCATGTGCAAAAATGTGATATTGTTCTAGATTTCGTGGACACAAATCACCAATTAGCGGATATCTTCACTAAACCTTTAGATTCGAAGAGGTTTACAGCTCTTAGAAGAGAACTTGACATGTCTTCACCTATGTGACTAAATGTTATATCTCTTGTGCATAAACATGCTTGTTGCTCTTTACATGCTTGAGCATTATCTCATATGCTTATAGCATGCTTTGGTTCATTTTTCTCTTTCCAAACAAATGTTGGTTTTATTGATTTTTATGATTTGCACACACTTCTATTGCAATATTCATATGCATAATCATGTTCAAGACTGCTTGATTTTTTGCATTGAAGTCGACTGCATTAGGCAATACAGTCGACTGCATTGGTCAATACAGTCGACTGCATTTGGCAATACAGTCGACTGCATTTGGCAATACAGTTGACTGCATTACGGGGAAAGGGTATAAATCGAACCCAGATCTCAGATCTCAGCAGATTTCCTATCTCTCTCTTCGAACCGAACCCTTTTCTTTCATACGGCCTCAATTCTCGTGCATTCAGCTTGAAATTGGTATGTATTTCTTCCCAAATCTTGTTATATTACATCTTTTATGCACTTTCTCTGATCGAATACACCTACATTGTTCAAAATCTGTTGAAATTCGAATTGCTCTATATAATATATTTCTTCAGATCTACTTCAATTAAGCATGCTACTGTATGATTTAACGCTTGATTCATGTTTAGGGTTGCTTATTACATGTTCCTACATAGTTTTAATTACATGTTTCATGCAAAATTCATTTTTCCCCAATTTTCATAAACTAGGGTTTTTCAATTGTCAAAATTTCTTCAAATTGATTATTCAATTACATGTTTAATCACTTGATTCATGCTTAGTTATGTCTTTTGCTTGATTATACATGGTTAATTTCATTCGATTTGTCCAAAATTAATTTTTCCCCAAATTGCATGAATTAGGGTTTATCTTCTTCTCAATTTTTTTAAATGTTTTCCATTTTTTTTTGCATCTTCATTTATCTTACAATTATGATTTCTCTGTTTAGACTGTTTCAAGAATGGCAAGAGAGAAACGTGCACGTGCCAGTTCATCTCGCTCACGAGCTGCATCCGAGCTCGAGCCCGAGCCTATCGCGGTAGAATTTGATCAAAATCGATATCGGACCCGCGAGGCTGCCGATCGCTTTTCTGCACAACTCTCTTCCCCTTTAACTCCAGGTTTGCGACTGGATACTCCATTCCTTTTCAACATAGGTGTTCTTAGATACCTTCAGGCTTGTCATCTAGATCGCTTCACTGATAGGAACACTAATCTATATCATCCTGATGCAATCCGCTTATTTTATGCGAATTTGAATTGGAGCATTTCTACTGAATCATGTACCCTCACGTCCTATGTTTTTGGATGCCGCATCTCACTCTCACAGTCACGTCTAGCCACTCTTCTAGACCTCCCCGATAGTGGTTTCTCATTTTCGTTAGAAATGATCCCTGTCGCTGGTCAGTCACATTGGTTTGACCGACCTTTTACTATTTAGGAGCAGCTTCGACACACACTTCATTGTCGACAGGTTCGAGTTGCGAGCAAGCCCAGCCTACGTGACCTACCACCTCTCTCTCGTCTGTTCCATCATATCATCGCTCATAACGTCATTCCTAGAACCAACGGTTTTTCACTTGTCTCTTACTTAGACGTTCAACTCTTGACTTTCTTTCGCTCAGGCACACCGCTTAACCTTCCTCGTCTCATCATGTTAACCATGATTAGGAGCGCCTCACATCCTGCCTTAGCTATACCTTATGGCCTCCTACTCACTCGCATTCTTGCTGCCTTTGACATACCTCTTCTGGGTGAGTATATTGAGGTTACTAGGCACATCGTACTAGACAGCTCTACCCTTCGTAGAAAGGGCCTTTTAGATGATCATGACCGCTTCTTACCTGAGCCTGCCATGGACGGTGTCACTGTTGATGATGATGATGATGAGGATGAGGTTGATGGTGATGATGATGAGGATGATGCTGCTGATACTGATGCTGATCGAGATGCCGGCGATGAGATTGATCGTGATCCACCTCCGTTGATCATTCCGAGTACACATGAGGCGGGCACTTCTTCCGGTCCTTCTGCTTCCGGATATGAAGATATCATCGCACGCTTAGGTATGATGCAGCAGCATATGCATGCCGGTTTCAGTCGGATGGATCTTGCCCATAGCCAGCTCAGTCGACGCCTTTCTCGCATGGAGGATCATTGTGGGATTCAGTGTCCCGAGGTGGACATCTTTCATCCACCATCGGGTCCTTAGGCGTTAGGACTTGCTTTATGTTTTTATTTGCTTATGCTCTCAAACCCTGTCATGGATGTTATGCGTAGTATTATTAAAACTTGGTTGAGTTTTTAATTTAGCACTTTGATTCTCGCTTATCTTGCTACACTTTTTGATTCATATTACGTTTTTATGTGCTATTATTACCGGTCTTGATATACCTTTTGATGGTTATTCAAGTACTTATGCCTTCTTGTTTTTGAATGCCCTTGTTGGCTACAATGATTATCCATGGATGGATACATAAGTTGATCAGTTTCACACACACCCTTGACCTTTTTCAATGATGTCAAAAGGGGGAGAAAATATTGTTGATTCATATTTGTGTGGACTTGATATGAGCATATATTACTTAAGTTAGGGGGAGCCCTATATTGCTTAAGATAGGGGGAGCTTTTTGTCATGATTTCTTCTCACGACCCCTTATGGTTTATAATTGAGATTGTTATGCTTCTTTGGCTTTATTATCTTATATATCTCATATTATTTGAATCAATGTTTGCCATCATAAAAAAGGGGGAGATTGTTAACCCTACGGTTATTTAAACCTAGGATTATATTTGATTTTGATGATAACTAAAATTGATGATTATGTTGTCTAACATGCATTGAGTTGATGAAGCAATAGGAACAATCTCATACTCATGCAAACGGATTATTAGACGAGTAACACGGTCAAAGACTCTCAACGGAACGCATCAAAGAGGAAATTCGTCGATTGAAGTTTTCATGCTTTTAATTCCGTCTTTGTAAACTAGACATAGAGAGATGATCGTTACGATGACTGTATACCTAGAACTTGCTCGTAGGTTTCCCTTGCATGCATAAAAGTTTTCCATGCTTCAGGAATGCAGTCGACTGCATTTTCAGGAATGCAGTCGACTGCATGTTAGGCAGTGAGGTATTACAGCCGACTGCATTGGAATGCAGTCGACTGCAATACTTCCAGTAGACTATTACAGTCGACTGCAATGGATTACAGTCGACTGCAAGTTTGAAATTTGAATTTCCAACAGCTACTTTTGGGTTACAGTCGACTGCAATGGTGCATTGCAGTCGACTGCATTTACCGTTTGGCGCATTTAGTGCCCTACCTAACTCCAAACGGTCATATTTATTCCCACCTCTATAAATACTCATCTTGGGCATTGTTTTCATTCATCAATTGCATTCAAAGCTCTCCTATCTTTCATATTCTCAAAGATCAAAGCAATTGTTCAAATCTCTCTTGTTTTCATTGATTTCTCATCCTTTTCAAGAGAGCATTTATTGTGAGCTTACATTAGAGAGAGATACACTTGCATAAGTCATCATACACTCATCTCTCTTGTTCTAGTACTTCAACTTGTACTCATATACTTATAGAGAGTGAAATCTTATACACATTTCTTCATTGAAAGGTTCTTGTATCAAAGCTTGGGGTTGTCAAGCTTTGGAACTTTGGGTTTGTCAAAGCTTGTTCTTGATGTGGGCATAGCATCAAGGGATTCCAAGAGGTTCGATCTTGACCCGTAAGGAAGATCATACTAGTGGATTCTAGGGCCTTTCAAGGGGTATATCAAGCCGAACCATTTAATTCTCCTTGTCAAGTATCTCTAAACCCTTCTCTCTTTACTTTATCGTTTTACATTTGTGTTGAGATTGGTTGCTTGTTTATTTGAGTTTTTGAGATTGAGGTTTGTTGGTTGTTAATTTTTAAAGTAGTCTTAAAACCCTATTCACCCCCACCCCCCCCCTCTTGGGTTATTTTATTGGTTTCATATATATATATATATATATATATATAGGTAAAGGGTTGTTTTGACTTTTATTGAAGGAAAAAAAAGAAGAAGAAAACCCTATGAAAACCCTATAAAATCGTCATTTAACTCATGCATGCTCTCTAATTATTGAAAAAATTCCTATAAAACCATACCCTCTCCATTCACGTTAAAACGAAAGTACATCGGAATTATTACATCTTCTCCATCATATTTTATTAAAGAAAACAACTTGCAGAAAATAGAGTTTTCTATAGCGTCTTTCGCAAAATGTAATATATTTAAACTAAATTGAATATTTTGTCAGAAACTCAAACGTTTTTAATTTTGTATTTCATATTTGTATGTTGATACAAACATATTAGTACATTGAAATTATCATAACCTGAAGTTTATTTCTAGATTTTGAGTATAGACACATTAGTATAAGGAAGTTATCGTAATACTGAAATCTTTTAGGATATTCTATATCCATATGTAATCCCGACCGGTGTTAAATGGCTAATAATTTTTCTTTTCTCTTAAGGTGCCTTTTTTAAACTGAAGTTGATTATGGGTGTTTTTTACTTGTAACTTTTTTCCCATCAAATATCCATTTCGAATTAGAGTGTTGTTAAAAAAAAATTAAGGGTATATTTGACTTCTCTTAAGATATCAAGCATTGTTCCTTAGAATAACTACTTAAGAATCTATCCTTTAGGTAGGGCTAAAGGTTTTTTTGTCTTTTAGTGAAAAAAATCGTATGAAAATCCTCCTGCATGTTCTTTGATTACCGAGAATTTATATCAAAACCTACATTCTCCATTCACGTTAAAGCTAAATGCCTCGGAGCTACTACATCTTCTCTATCAATTTTGATTAATAAAAATAACTTGCAGAGAACATTGTTGTCTATAGCCCTTAAGAATAAACATAATGTACATAAACTAAATTGAATATTTGGTCAGAAACCCAACCCTTTTTTTAATTTTGTATTACATGTTTGTATGTTCATGTGTATGCTACAAATTTAATATTATGCATGTATATATATTTCGATGCAAACATATCTATAGGTTAAAACTATCATATAACTAAAGTTTAATTCTATATTTCAATTACGAATATATTGGTCTGAGAAAGTTATCGTAACCTTTAGAAATTTTAAATGCATAAGAATCGTTAGATCCTACAATTTTGCTCCTAATTATAACTTGAGTTTGTGACAAGTACATAATCCTATATCCGTATAAAAGTTATAGGAATACCCTAATTTGCATGACAACATATCATTCATATGGTTATCGTCTTTTCATGATCCACAGTATCCCGAGATATCATATATTTACATGATAACATGTTTTTTATATAGTTATTGTTTCCATATATTTCACTCTTATAAGTGATAGGATTAGATGAAACCCAATTAATAAAGACTCTAATTTATTTCGGCAGAAATGATTATTAATTTTTTTTGAGCTTGAAAACTCTCACGTTTTGATATGCAAGTGTGAAATAATTAAAAAAAATTTTCTTAAACTATTATTTTTATGTTCAAAAATTTTCTAGGTATCTTGACTTTTTAAAAGGTGAGGCTAAATTACAACCGTTTTGGCTAACTTCAAATATTTTGACGCTAAAGAGGTTCACTAATGCATATTTTAATGACAAAAGACTATGAATATAACCAAAACAGGTAAGAACATGTCCCCAATGTATAAATAATCTCAAGGGATTAAAACGGCTAAACATTTATTCATTGAACATACCCTTTTTAGGAGTAAAAGGTTTACAAAAATTAAGTGTATTGTCTACTTTTAAGAAGGCGAGACTAAACTACGATATTTTTAGCTAAATATGAACAATTTGTTGTGAAAGAGGTTAAAAGTTCACTAATGCATCTTTAAGTGACAAAAAATGTGGGAGGGGATCTAGCTCAATCTTATAAATAATGCTAAGACTCTATTCACCTTCAAAGAAAACTCTATTAAAACATAAGCTTAAAAATTACCACCATCAAAATAACCCATGTTACATAGGTTAGGGTGAAATTACAATCAATGATACTAGTTTCAAAAGGTAAAGTTGTATTGATCCGTTAAAAAAATATACTTTTTTGTCTGTGTCATCAATACGTATTTTTTAAATTTCAATACTGCCCTTATTTTGTATCTACAAGGTATATACTATATAAAAAAAATTACAAATCCTAATTATTCAAATCCGGGTTTCAACCCAAATTATCCTGCCACGCTGCTGCCGGACCTTCCTCGGCAAGCACTCATCCTAAAAGTTGGCAAACTGGCTAAGTCCCACCACCAACCTCATCCCGGTGCCGGCGAACGTCAGCCTCCATGTTATCCCACCATATTCAGCCGCCTACACTGCCATAAACGTCCTCGATAACAGCACAAACATGAAGATTCCAAAGCCGCCAAATCAGTCATAAATATGTAACATTAGTTGAGTGTGTGTGTGTGTGTGTGTGTGTGTGAGTGTGTGTAGGCATGTTAACTAAAGGTGTGGTGGGTCGTGGAAGGATGATTGATGGCGATTGTGGCTATGGAGGGTTTATCTGAGGTAGTGGTGTGCCCTCTGGTGGCAGTGGGTGAATTGGATAGGTGGTGGGCTAATTGGACGCAGTGGTTGGCTGATTACCCTAACCTCAAGGTCAACAGACATAAGTGCTATTTGTTCCGCCTAATGGACAGACGTGTAATTTATCCTAACCTCAAGGTCATGGGTGCAATTAACCCTAGAGTTTTCTTAAACTCTCAAAACCTTATGCCGCAGGTAATATTTTTTTTTTCCTTTTTATTCTAATGATATAAGTCTTTATTTGATGAATAATCTGAATTATATAGTATTCTTGATAAACTTTTGTTCAGATTGTATTTATATTAAACATGTAACTCGTATGTAAAAATATAGGGTGAAAAACGTAAGTTTGTGAATATTATTGAAATTACTTAGCTCATTACAATTATCTGAAATCAACTTCACACATTTATTTCGTGGTATAGATTTCAAAAGAAAACACACATGCACACATGTATATAGACTTTTTTAGATGAGTAAGTTTGGTATTATCATGTAAGTCTGTGTTAAAAATAAAAGTTCTTACTGTACTATTAAGATGAACAAAGTCGTGCTAGATAAGAATAAAAGAGAGCTTTAGAGTATATTATAGATTCTTTTATTGAAAAGTAGAAAAAAGAAAGTATAATTAAGAATAAACGTTGTTTTAGACAAATTGTGCTCGAGCATTGGAACTTAAGATTGAAAAAGTTGAAAAAATATTTGTTTTGTGTTTTAATATTAAAACAAGAGATACATGAAAATTATATTTCTTTCGTCCCAATTATTAGATCATATTTGACTGCACGTTTATTTAGGATATGAGTCTTATTATATAAGTTTTTCATTCTATCTCAAAAGAGAGAGGGAGAGGAAGAAAGTGGTTCAGTAGAAGGAAATGAGTTGGCGGAGGATTAAATGTGGAGAAATAAGTAGAATAAAAAAATTGTACAAAAAGGTAAATCCGATTGCAACTTCGAATCTGGAATTCAAAAGAATCAAATAGGAAAGGATACTTTGAATTATTTTTTTTTCCTTGGGACAGAGGAAGTAATAAACTAGATCATTACCAAAAACAAATAAACTCCATGAAATATTTTGACCCCCAATAACCATCGCTACAAGTCTTATTATCCGATAAAGATCTGTATTATAAATTATTCTTTATGAACTTTTTTGGGTTTGTATTTATATTATTAATCTAATGCGTATTTTTTTTATTATTATTATTACAACCTAATGCGTATGTATATAATGTGAAAAGTTAGGTTTTTAAACGGTATTGAAACTACTTCGCTCGTTACCATCATCTCATATTAACTTCACACATTTATTTGGTAGTATCCATTTTTCGGGTTTAAAAATAAGACTACATTTTCTACAATGAACTTTCTATACTTTCGAGTATTTGATCAGGAGCTAATAACTGATTTACTTATTATGGTTTAACTGTAAATTCATATTAATTAATTTCAATTATGGTTTATAACATTTTTCTTTTGAATCACTACATAACGTGCAAAGCACGTGATATTTACTAGTTATTTTGAAACGTTTGGATCAAAATGAGACGTGTCATACTGGAAACAACGTTTTAAGTCGTCGTCGTCCTTTTAGAGCGACCAAACTATAGTGTCGGTAGATAAATAACAAGAAAAAAATGGTACCACATAAAATCATTATGAGAAAGAGATAACAGAACCGCGAAAGAGTGGAAATCTAAAGAAAAGACGTAATAAACTACCAGGTCCTTAACAAAACTGTCTCAGTTGTTGGTGTTCACATTTGGTACTCGCAAAGCGCCTTCTCGCAAAGTTTCCACGGGTACATCTCAAAGGATGGTCCAAAACACTTATGGACAACCAATCACACGCGTTTGAACAGTATACCTTGACCGAGACTATTAGTAGTCTTTGTGTAAAGGTGGTCCAAAACTGTTATGAACGACCAATCATCAACATTTGAATAGTTTGCCTTCTCCAAGACTCTTAGTAGTCTTTGTGGTCCGATTTCCCATTTGCAAGGGTATGAACAAATAGATCATTTGTCTTTAGTGCTTGAAGTGACTTTAATTTGGAAAGTAACATCAATTGAGCCGGTGTATATATATACGGGTGGTTTTTGTGTACAATTCAGTGTCACAATCATCATTACTGTATTCGTATACTAACGATGACTTGTTCGTCTTCTGAATTTACAGCTGATAGCTTAATGAGTACAAAATAGGTACAAGAAATCTTTGCAGAACTGCCAAGATATGATTGCTTGGTATGTTGAATATGCTTGGCCTATGAAGCATAATATTTAGGCTGCATTTATCCTAAGGACTGCACTACTTTGGAACGCTGTAACTCATTTTGACATAATTGGCTAGTGGTGCTTCTCTATTAACGCCCGCTTGATGGGCCGGATCAACCTGGTCTATACCATCTTAAAGTATCTAGTTCAAAATGATTAACTTTCATAGAGCAAACTCTGTAGGTAGCTCTCCGTATTGCCCCCTCCACAGAGTTCCTTGACAACAGGCATAAGTAGCAGGCCCCTTCAGCTGAAATGCTGAACTAGAGTGATCTAATCTACTCCAAGAAAAAAGCTGCTTCCTGGCTTCCATTACGGCGGCTCTTATTGCATAGTGCAAAAGTAACGGCGGTCACAAGAAGCAGACAGTTTTGATTTAATGAACTCAAAATTCAAACTACGATGAAGAACTATGAATCGACATCACACGGTTGTTGTGACCACCTGTAGCAGAGCTAATGGGTAGCACCGGTGGGCCCATGCCCACCTGCTTCTCCATCTCCATATATATATATATATATATATATATATATAATTTCACATCCAACAATAAAATTGCTCACCTAAAACCTTTAAAAATAATTTAAGGAGATATCTTTTTAATCTTTTGTATACGTTAGAATACCTAAAATTTTAAATTTTTTTTAGAAAAACTGAGTATCCTTTTTGTCATTTTAAATACAAAATTTGCACACAGAAATACAAAGACCAAACAACAAATATATAAAATCAATACAGAAAAAGGAAGAGATAAAGACTTTCTTGGGTCAGTGTGTTTGTTTCCATTTTCCAAAGCTACTAAATATTAAAATGTCTCTCTCTCTCACCCTTTTCCAAGCGACAGACGGTGGGACTGCAGACAGGGACAAACCGAGAACCGGCGCCTTGGTCCCTTCACGAGCCTCAGTCCTCTCGCCGGTCCACCTCCGTCGTAGACTGCGTAGAGTCAATTAGTTAAGACTTGACTCAATCGACTGATGGATCGGTGGTGCTTCTATAGTTGTGTTGTTGGCCAACGGCACCTGCAGATCAAGCCGTAACAGGCTCATAGTCGCTAGTCGCGGCAATTTTGACGTCAAAGAAAGGTAAACTCTGGTTTTTTATTGTCTACAAAAAGATTTTAAGTCATTGAACAGTTGAACATTTTCTCAATTCTAAGTACTTAGACTAGATTTTTATTTCAGTTTTGAACTTGACATTTTGGAATTTGGCAAATATTGCCTCATGGGATTTATAGTTTAGATTGAGTTTTGAAGTTGGGATTTGTAGTATCCGATTAGAATTTGGCAATTGCTGCCTACTCGTGGTGGCCATCGTGGATTGGAAATGGCGGAAGTTTTTATTTCAGAATGAGATTTTTACTTGGGAGTTTTAGTTTCAAATTGATGGCAATTGCTGCTCATGTAATTGAGAATTAGGAATTGGCAATTGCAATTGCAATTGGGGATTGGGAATGGACAAGTTGGAACTTGGAATATACTGCTCAACGACCTAGACAGCTATTGTAAATTTGGAACTTTTAACCTGGACAATTCAAACTCAGCACTGTATATATTTTGATTTATCCAATGTAAAGTGTACTTAGATTTAATACTTCCGGTGCATATATGTTGTCTATTTGTATATTCGGTGCTATCACTTGAACAAGTTTATGATTTGTATACAGTCTATCCAGTGTATGTATATATGACTGTGTACATTTGATGATTGTTTATATCCAGTATTCATGTATTCGGTGTATATATTAAAGTTTTGCAGTGTATATATTATAGATTTACACTATATATGACAGTGTATATCACAATATATTTTACAGTGTGTGCAGTGTATGTTACAGCATATATATTACACTTACAGTGTATATATTATACATTACTCAGTATAACAGCGTGTATACTACACTATAACAGTGCATATTATGATGTGTATTTGATACTTGTTTATAAATTACAGTGTATATATTTGATTCATCACTTATCAGATGTTTTTAAATTGGTATAGGTTTCTCATAGTATTTGAATTATGTCAAGATATTTTCAAGTAATTTTGGGTCCAAATCAATCGTTTGTTAATGAACAAAGTGTTGCTAATGTTGACGGGCAACCTCCTTTGAAGCATTATAGAATGGGAGGTATTCCAACAATGCCAACTCGACTGAAAAGACACCAGAGGTTAATTCAAGCATCTCTCAGAAACGATCAGAGTTAAATGCTTTGGCGATGTCCCTACTTCTACTCCTAGTGTCTCGATAATGGCTATTCCTACTATTTCAAATGAAATTATTTGGTATAGGGGATTACGTATTCAAATATGTGATTAGAACCCCAATGACGAAGATCGCATTTATAGGGAATATCTACTCAAGGATCCTTGTCAACCTCATAAGCACACCTCTCCACAAACAATTTTGAGGAAGAGAAAACGACACTTCAATAAGGCTTGATTCAAAGAATACTCAACTTGGTTGGAATATAGTGTAGCGAAAGCTGCATGTGTTTTGCCTCTATTGTAATTTTTTTAAACCAAAGGAAGAGCAAGAAATAGAAAGTGGCTATTCATTTGTTGTAGACAGATTCAACAATTGGACGAGTAGCGATAAGTTTGAAATTCATGTTGGAGGATGTTCTATCTTTCCTTACCAAGCTCGGAGAAAGTGTGAAGCTTTATTATATAAAAAAATAATACGTTAGAACTTTCCTCCATAAGAAAGTTGGTCCTAATCGAAGTGAGTATTAGATGCGTTTAAATGCATCACTTCTATGCATTAAGTATCTCTTACGACAAGGACTAGCTATTCGAGGTTATAATGAATGGGAAAAATCTAATGATTGAGAAAAAATTATTGAACTCTTAAAGGCTCTTGCTAATAGCAATGATGCTATCAAGAGCCTTGTGTTAAAAAATGTTCCGTGAAATGACAAGCTAACTTCTCCCAGTGTCCAACAGGATATTGTAAGGTTTTGTGTCGCCGAAACTACCTTAATAATTATGCAAGAGCTTGGTACTTCTTTGTTCTTTATCTTGATTGATGAATCTTGTAATATATCAACTAAGGAGCAAATGGCTGTTATTTCTCCTTTATGAAAGACGGGGCCAAGTTGTTGAACAATTATTGGTCTTGTACATGTTAGTGATACAAGAGCCCTGTCACTAAAGAAGAAATTGATGATTTGTTATGTGAGCACAAACTAAACATTGCAAGGTTGCGTGCGCAAGTTTATGATGGAGCAAGTAACATGCGAGGTGAGTTCAATGGCTTAATGGAGCTTATCTTAAAGGAGAATGGGGCGGCATTTTACATTCATTGTTCTGCACGTTAACTTCAACTTGCACTAATTGGTGTTGCCACAAATCATGACTTAGTTGAAACTCTTTTCTTGACGGTTTAAAGTGTGGCATGGTGCTTCTTGTAAACGTTGTGATATGCTCAAGAAAAGCAAACTACTTATGTACTGAACGCACTTCTTATCGGTGAACTTCAAAGTGGGCGAGGATTAAATTAATAAACTATGTTTAAAAGGGGGTAGGGGGTGGGGGTTGATACACATTGGAGCTTGCATTTTGGTACTTTGGTGAGTTTGATTGCTGTCTTTTCTGTTGCTTGTAATGTAGTTTATGATATATCATGGGATGGAAGCAAGGAACAAAAGCGTGAAGCAAGATATTTATTGGCAACAATTCACTCTTTTGACTTGGCATTATCTCTATTTTTAATGGAAAATATCTTGAGTATCACCAATACGTTGTCACGGGTATTAAACGTAACGAACAAGATATTGTGAATGCCATGGATCGCGTCAAAGTCTGCAAGTTACAACTTCAAACGATGAGAGAACATGGGTGGGATGACCTCCTTGATGAAACTTGTTCATTTTGTAACAAGCACAATATTGTCATTTCTAATATGGATGCAAGGTTCGAACCCATCTTTAGATCCAAGCGACACACACATGGAGTTACAAACCAACACCATTACCAAGTGGAGTTGTTTTACCCGGTCATTGACATGCAACTTCTAGAGTTGAACAATCGTTTCAATGCAGGGAACATTGAATTACGTTTTTGCATGGCGGCCCTTAATCCAAGTGATTCCTTTTCGCTGGACTTACAAGAAAAAGTTGATTCGGCTCCCCAACTTCTACCGACCGATTTTTCAAGTATGGAACTCTTAATAGTTAACTATGGGCTTGATACTTACGTCATGGATATACGTGCTAACAACGAGTTCTCAAGTGTGACAGGTATTACGGGTCTTGCAGAGAAGATGGTTAAAAAAGAAGAAAAATGTTTTGTATCCATTGCTTTACAAGCTTATAACTTTGATCCTAATTTTGCATGTCGCTAAAGCAAAATGTGGAAAGAGCATTTTCTGCTATGAACATTGTAAAGACCCGATTGCGCAATTCAATTGGATATAAGTTTATGAATAATTATATGGTCACTTATGTCAAAAAACAAAAAGTTGTTTGATGGTATTCAAAGTGATGTAATTATTAACCGTTTTTAGAAGATACGACCTCGTCGTGGTCAATTGCAGAATTTCGCGGTTCATAGTTTAATGTATGATGAACTTTTGTGATAATTTCTCTCTTATATATTCAATACCCACCTTGAGTAATATTCTGGCTCCGCCACCGGTTGTAACATTGCATTATTGGTGTATGAGGACAAGCGCGCATTGTGAGGAGACAGAGAGACTCTTCTGCACACTTCGCCATTTACGATCACAAATGCATAAACACAATGTTAAAGGGCGATGAGGATGGAGGTGGTCCTCACTCCTTACTAGATCTCTTGCGACGTTATTTTTTCTCCAACCCCAACTGTTAACACTTATAGCGAGACCTGGCAGAAGAAGATACAAAAACCCACAAAATAAGGTCCGCAAATCCACGTTATCGATCATCAACCCAGCATTCATTACAACGCGCTAAATTTTGCCAAACAGAAACTGAAAAGGTGGTGGTGGGTGGGGGGAACTAATCACTTGCAGATCCATCATCTTCTTCATGTTCTGACACAACCTTCTCTATAAACCTCTTCCTGACTCCTTCAAGGACAGCTTTTCCTCTCTGGCCATCATTGAGTACAGGATCCGACTGGCAGAAAACTAGTGCAACACCTGAATATGGCAAGACGTGAGATTGTTATCAGTACATACCGAAAATGGGACAGCACGTGAAATGTCAAAAAAAAATACCTTATCACAGACAGTATCATTATGGATTACAGTGAGAAGCTATAAACCAACTTGTTTCAATTTGATGGCAAGGTGTGCGGAGCACTGTATTGCAAGTTGCCACCCACTCCCCATATCCCCCATCACCCCTCCCCGCCAAAAAATGGAAAACGAAAATATACATCCCCAGTAACTTGTTTCAATATGATGAAATGCCCTCCTGATTTAGAGCATCCACATTTCTTCTCTCTAGATCAGTTGCGCTTTCCTCTAAACCATCTAGCAGGAGTTAGTAATCATTCCTCAAAATTTTATGGATGGTAGCACCAAAACCCCGAATGCAACAGCCATGAAATTGCTATGCTCCTTTTTCTTTGCTGACTCCTACCTGTATCTAGGAGGAGCCTTGATCTCAGCCAACATTTTACCAAGACAGCTGTAGTTCAAATGGCAAAACGTCCATGACCAATGTTTGTGTGGTGGTGTAGGGTGTGGGTGGGGTGGGGGGTAGCAACACTCACTCCGTCTCAGATATGCAATCTGCAAAAGAAGCCTACTAATGATCGAATAAGTATATGAAAACAACTGAAAAAATGCTAGAGGGCAAAGCTGATGATATTTTTAGATGCGCCAGTCACAATTTATACCCACAATACATAACCAAAGATAAGTTGATGATTGATTAAAAAGAACCATACTGACTTTTTCAAATAACACCCCAGTAGCCGCTGGGTGGCACCTGCCCACAACATGACCTACTCTGGCCAATAATGGCACTAGCATTTTGGTCAAACCACGCCATTTAAATAATAATCCATCGAAAACTGAATAGATATGAACACCTAACTATCATATAGAACCTAAGCTTCATATATCAAACACAAGGTTATAAATCCAAGGATAGTCACAGATTCCAGGTCATTAAATGGAACTAAATTAGTGCTTTCCAAAAGCTAACCTTAACCTATGGTTGCACTAGACAAAATTGATATCACTTGAAGCCTAAAGACTAAAGTCTTTTTTTTTTTTGGTAAAAAATGTCCTTTGTATTGCATTGTGAATATATACATCACTCAGTATCAAACTTTTACATTTTGCCTGATTCTACTATACAGCCTTTATTCCACATATACATTCAGACTTCTAACATTTTCTCTGCATCTATTCCCCATGCCCTGCATAATGCATTATTAAAGACTAAAGTCTATCATCACACAAACTGTAATAGCTCACCACTGATGCATCGAAGATTCCATCACAAAATTTAACGTATTTTCTATTCTACCCAGTTGGGAAGTAAATGTCTATGGACGGTAGTCGTCTAACAACATAACCCATATCTGGACGTCGTCCTCTTCGTGCGTTCCTCCCCGTTTCTTAACTGTACCAGTGGAGACATGTTGCGAAGACAAAACCAAGAGACGCAGCAAAATTAGATTGGCAAAACACCCCTAATCGAAATCCATTTAATCTAATAAAACCTACCTAATCTTTCAACAGAGTTGTCAATTGTCATCCACCTGACCATGTCATCGCTTGGAACTGCCTAAGCGAGCCTTGGGTCTACCGGGGGGGGGGAACGAGGGTTTCTTTTGGGGTGGGGCACGAGAGAACTAAACAAGGCACAGAACATCTCGGATATGTAATCTACACAGAAGCCCAACAGAGTCCAAAGTTAAAAAGTAAGGTGTCAGAAATCATGCTAGAGGTAAAGCTGATAATAGTCTCTCACTCTACACTTTAATTTTATACCTTTATATTACTTATCCGACAATAAGTGTAAGATGCTAAATCCATACCCTGTTATTAGTAGCTAAAACTGCATTAGTAAGAGAAGGGATCTAGCATTGTCCAGAATACCTATGGATTTTAGTAGCAATTTTCTCTCTCTGAAGCTTTAGCAAGAAGCCAGGAACCCAAAGGCCAACTCTAAAAAATGTCTAGTAAAATGCAATTACTAGAATTAAGAGCTCACTAATCATCAAGAAGACTGCAATTCATGCTACTGACACTATCCAATACTTTCAGACATATATTGATGCTTTAAGATAACACTAAAAGTTGGCTCAAAAACCACTAAATATAACTCTTGCTAAAAGTTGGCTCAAAAACTACTAAATATAACTCTTGCTAAAGCTGGCAGTTTAAGCATCTCCTAGCAATACACTAAATTGAAGATAACAAAATGTTTTCTACTGGCAGTCTAAATATCTCCCAGAAATTGCTGATGGCGCCTGCACGCATGGCACGGCAGTATAATGTGTGATCATAACATTGAAATTTAATCCATCCAGAATATGTATATGAAGTTATGAACACCAAGTTCTTATATACGATATAAGATTCATATAACTAGAAAAATAAAAATACGATCCCAGTCCCTGAGGTAAAACTAAATGTCCAAGTTGTTTCTAACTAACTGTTGATGCCGAAAGATGGTTCGCATGCCACGTGAGGTGCCACAAAGGATACAGTCTGCGTTGGCTTCCAAGTAGACAAAGTGGGAGACAGCAAGGATGGAGTAAGGGCTGAGAGCAAGGCTCCCCAGACAGGTCGCAAGGGCTGGCAGCGCCGCGCAGGCAGGGTGACGACGAACAGGGCCAGCGGTCGACAGTCCGTGTCAAGGGTGCAGCGTCAAGAGTCCGATGTCAGGGGTCCAAATGTGTTTCTCTCACTAGAACTCCAGAGAGAATGGGTTTTAGAGAGAGAAAGTGAAATGTGGAAAATGAGGGAGAGGTCTTGAATAAGCTCCAGAATCCACTATATATAGGCACAAATATGCGCGTGTCATCAGCTGACACGTGTCGTCCTGCGGGAGTGACACGTCGCCGTATAGGGTCCCGCGATCTTGATTGTCCGTCGAATTGCCGGTCCCCGTGTTCGTGTCGTCCTGCCCTTGCAGCGTCCCTCTGCCTGTCTGAAGAGACTGACCACACTGCGGTAGCATGGTCAGAGTGGCCCGTTGCCCCAGCCTCCAGTCCAAGCCCTTACTGAATCCCACGGGATGCGTCAAGAGACGCGCCGAGATCCTGACAGCGGTGAGGGTTGCCCCTGCAGCCAACTGCCAGGCGTGTTGGACACGATGCCCTCCGAAGACCTGCTCCCGTCCCGGAGTGGCTCGTGGTTCATTACCCTGGTGGTGTCGATGATCAATGATAACATGAGCGCACATGCTATGCTTAGGGTCCGTGGCGAGGGGTCCTTGTGCCGGAGCACTACGAGCAGAGCCCCCCGTGAGTCCGTCGGGTGATTGTGTCGGCGATGGCCTTAGGGTTGTAAGCCCATCCTTGTTGCGAAGGCCGGAGCCTCCGGTTGATCGTGCCCGCGGTTGATTGGGCTTACGAGGGCCAGAGCCCGTCGATTGATTGTGCTGGCGAAGGCCGGAGCCCACCGGTTGATTGTGCCCGCGATGGCCGGAGCCCGTCGGTTGATTGTGCTGGCGAAGGCCGGAGCCTCCGGTTGATTGTGCTTGCGAAGGCCGGAGCCTCCGGTTGATTGTGCTTGCGAGGGCTTTAGGGTTGCGAGCTCGTCCCGCGCGCGAGGGCCAGAGCTCCGTCAGTTTGATTGAGCCGGCGAGGGCTTCATGGTTGCGAGCCCGTCCTGCCGCGAGGGCCGGAGCCCCGTCGGTTGATTGTGCTGGCGAAGGCCGGAGCCCACCGGTTGATTGTGCCCGCGATGGCCGGAGCCCGTCGGTTGATTGTGCTGGCGAGGGCCGGAGCCCCCCGGTTGAGTGTGCCCGTGATGGCCGGAGCCCGTCGGTTGATTGTGCTGGCGAAGGCCAGAGCCCACCGGTTGATTGTGCTGGCGAAGGCCGGAGCCCACCGGTTGATTGTGCTGGCGAAGGCCGGAGCCTCCGGTTGATTGTGCTTGCGAAGGCCGGAGCCTCCGGTTGATTGTGCTTGCGAGGGCTTTAGGGTTGCGAGCTCGTCCCGCGCGCGAGGGCCAGAGCTCCGTCAATTTGATTGAGCCGGCGAGGGCTTCATGGTTGCGAGCCCGTCCTGCCGCGAGGGCCGGAGCCCCGTCGGTTTGATTGAGCCGGCGAGGGCTGGAGCCCCCGGTCGAGTGTGCCCGCGATGGCCGGAGCCCGTCGGTTGATTGTGCTGGCGAGGGCCGGAGCCCCCCGGTTGAGTGTGCCCGTGAGGGCCGGAGCCCGTCGGTTGATTGTGCTGGCGAGGGCCGGAGCCCTCGGTTGATTGTGCCGGCGAGGGCCGGAGCCCCGTTCGTTTGATTGAGCCGGCGAGGGCTTCATGGTCGCGAGCCCGTCCCGCCGCGAGGGCCGGAGCCCCGTCACTTTGATTGAGTCGGCGACAGAGCGTCGCGCTACCGAAGATAGCGGGTGAGTGTTGTTTGGAGCGAGAAGTCAGTGCCACTCGGCAAGTTCCCCCCTTCGCAGGGCAATGGAGGCCGACCCCCTTGGGTGGCCGACCCCCTTGGGTGGCCGACCCCCTTGGGGTGGCCGACCCCCTTACAAAGTGGGTGGCCGACCCCCTTCTTAGGGGGGTGGCCGACCCCCTTACAAAGTGGGTGGCCGACCCCCTTCTTAGGGGGGTGGCCGACCCCCTTACAAAGTGGGTGGCCGACCCCTCGGGGGGGAAATGCACTTTCGATCGCCGTTTGAATGCTTAAGGCGCGGAGCACTTTGACCGAGCAATCTTGTTGAGCGATGTTGACCGCCAAATGGGTGACGTGTCGTGCCACTAGGATCTCTTAGCGGGCCCCGGGGTGCGGTCCAGAATAGGTTATGAACACTAACTAATTACAATGCTTCACAGAAGCTGACTTTAATCTATTGTTGCACCAAAGACAATAGCATAAGTAAAATCCAACGAGTAAGGTCTACCTCCTTACAAAGGTAATCAACATATCAGCCACTCTACGTAAGAAGTTCGTTATCATATGGGAAAAAGTGCACTTAAATACCAAAGATAGGCTTGTGAAAGAATCAGTTAATAAATATGCCAGTACAAAAGAGTTTCTGAATGTTTCTTTCTGTTTTGCTTTTTTTTTCCGAAGTGAAAAACGTTAACCCATCCTCCTTATTGCTGATCAATAACAATACATCGTATATGCTAATTTTTTTGGTCATCTGTATAACACTCAGCAAAGTTTTGACCGGAAATTAGTCTTTTAACAAAGTTTGATATACCTAAAATTCCTAAATCGAGCCTCACATGTGGCTTCTCCGATATCCTGCACACATATGCAACCTCTACCGTTGAAGATTCTTGTGTGTCTATTGCCCTTCGCATTCATTCATTTTGTTAACGATTTGTGACATAAAACACCTTGCTGAGTTTATATTTCTTCAAGATTGTGACTTTCAATATCCTTGACTATCATCCTGTCTTACAGGTATAACTCCTCCTGGAGCTACCATGAGAACAGCTTCTCAACAGGATCTTACAATGCTTAGCTGAACTTCATGCTCCGCGTTACCGACAGGATCTTACAATGCTTCGCTACAGCAGAAATGCCTGCCTTCTATTTCTGCTCTAGGATGCGCCAAACAACCTCGCTTGAACTGAATCTGTTCCACAGGCTTTTACTTCGTTATCCTTCGCTACTGATTAATGGAGGCTTCTCTTAAATATATATATACATAAATATACATGTGCAGGCACGCACACACATATACATATATGTGAACATTATTTATGCATATCTGCCCTTAAATCAAACAGGTAAATGATATTCAGGGTCATCTATTATAGAAGCTGGCAGATTCACCGCGTATCACAAAGTTGTGATGCCTAACAAGCTGAAATTTTTTAGCTGCAATTTATATTGTGTACATGGCTTAATTCGAAGGTAAGCCACATAGATACACACGAGAGATGATGGTGTCTTTGCTTCTCCATTAGTTGTTCTTACTGATGTGATATATGCAGGATGTTTGACGTGAAGGTATGTTACAGGATTCAACAATTTCTTTTTGCACTATGTGGATTTGCCTTGGTGAGACGAAGTGACTTCACCATTCTTAGAAAAGTCGGAAAACCTGACTTTACATTACAAGATTTCATGGAATACACTAACTTTAAGAAGGGAGTTCAATTATTTCATAAAAGGTGTTCTCATGCAACAGTATTAGCTCTGACCTTTTTCTTTCCAAATTGATATAATACACTTTCACCAGACATCTACTTCTACAATTCTCCTGGTGATACCCGAACTAAAGAGAAACCCTCTGCCAGTGACACGATAGTGCTTAAAGTGACGCAGTGATCACATAAGAAGAACTCATACGTGCCAGATATTCAAAAGAGGCAACAAGTTATTCCCGCATATCAACATCACATACAACAAAAGGAAGTGAAAAGGAACAGAAAGGAAAACAAGTTACTCCTAGTCTAAGGCAAAAGATACCTTCAGGAGTGCATCTCTGACCAAAAGGGTGCAAGCCCACATGATTTGCCTTAACAGCACCGTTGTTGTACCCTAACAAAGTGGGGAGATTACGATCTGGATAATTAGGAATGCAGTCGGTAGATATTATTTTGATAAATTTTGTTGCCGGGTACTTTGTAGCCAATTCTTCCAAACATTGCAAAAGCAGCCCACATTCTGCATATCTGTCAATAGAGAACAAAACAAATTTGTACCTTAAGAGAAGAACTAAACACCAAGCAACATAGATAGTAAGCCAATGACTGAACAAAAGATAGTCATTTACAGGGGCGGAACCAGAAATTTTTTTCAGGGGGTGCAATTTTTTTTATTAAAAATAGTAAATCAGTAATAATCAATTAGCATAATTATGATTGTGATAACAATAATTTTACAATACAGTGTACCTAAAAAGTTATATACCAAATGCACTGGTCATTGTACCACAAGTCCGGCAAAGGCTCTTTGCTTAGATGTGGCGGCGATATACAAGTCCAAGAATAGTTGAAGCAGCAGCAGGTCAAGGCCTTAAGTAGCCAGCAGGGAGCCTCGTCGCCTCATCGGCCGTCGTCGTGGTAATCGCTACCTGAGCGACTTCAGTCGCGGTCCTCGGCAGGGGCAGATCTGGCCAGAGTAGCCTCGTCGGAGTCCACCGGCGGTCACTCACGGTCCTCACTGAGTCACAACGGTAAGAGAGAGAGAGAGAGAGTGCCGAGTGTGGGTCTCGCGGAACGGGGTATCAGAAACAGCGTCTTGGGAAACTGGATCTTGGAAAAGGGGTCTGGGTGCGATTCCCTAAATAAAAAAAAAATTCAAAAGTTTAGGGGGGGCTTCAGCCCCCTCTTGCCACCATGTAGGTCCGCCACTGGTCATTTACGCAGTAATTACCCATCCTTGTACAATATCACGACGACCCAAACATCTGGTGGAGCTTGTGAAACCTCGCGCACAAAATCTGATCCAGATATTAAAATTACTGATCCAAACCTTGCAATCTTGGCAGATTCCCTCATCTCTTCCAGCCGCTTCTTTCTTTGAACACACACAACAATAAGCACGAATAAGAGACTAGCACTAAAAGAGAAATCAAGAAGCTCTAAATGAGCACTTGGCATCCAAGAAAATCTACATTAACAAAATGCTCTACCCATAGCAAATTCTACTTCTTGGTGGTACACGGTTACCTTAATCCTCCTAAATTGCTAATCTTACTTGATGTACTACTCCCTCCATTTCATAGTAACCGTTTCCTTTGCCATGTTACAAGTTGGGGACAGACTTCGAACATCTAAACACTCAATTGAACATGACTAATAGTAGTTTCGTATCATAGAAGCATATCAAGTAAGATAGACCAATATTCTCATACTCAACTCTGTTATAGGGAAAAGTCACATACCGCAGAATAAACGAAAATCTGGGAGTTTAAACTCCCTCCGTTTCACAATATTTGTCCCCTAGTTCATAATTTACAACTTGACATGCAAGCATTGCCTTGGCTCATTGTTTCTCCCCTTGTTTGGCTTTTCGAACAATATTCACTCGATTTGTAATTTTCCATTTGAGGTCAACTCAATGCTTACACGTTCCATTTGATCCTAGAAATTCGGAATAGTAGACGAGGAAAAGAAATGAAACTGTGGTAGTAACAGTTTATGGAGTGCCAAATTCCGTCTAACCTGGTAAATGGTGTCGATGAAGGATAAGATAATACCTGTACTCGAGGAGGAAGCGGTCGTCGTCGAGATCTTGGTCATCTTCGAGATCTTTGAGCTCTTCCTCGGTCTTTTGGTCGATCCAGGATTTGTCTTTGGGCTTGGAATCCGGGTCCTCGGCCGGCGTGAAAGAAGGGGGCTTGAAAGCAGGTGGTTTGGGAGGTAAGTTCCCGAATTTTCTCTGGAGGTCGTCCCACTGGGTCGATGCTCCTTCCAAGTCCTTATACACAAAGTGGTAATCCGTCATTTATTTCCCTGTATCAAAAGCTTTCACCCACTCTGAAAATCACCGTTATTGGAGCTCTGGACTCTGCGCGCTCCACTTTATTTCCAGTGAGCTCCTGATGAATGAGTGACGAGAAAGAAAATTTCAGGGAAAACTAGGAAAAAGTGGAGAAGAGAAAATAGTGGAAGGAGAAGAGAAAACCCCGAAAAGAGGAAGTGCCGTTTGATTCCCTCTCTACATAGGGTGAGATATGTGATCCCTCCTATACTTAACACCCCTCCAATTATGAAAATACAACACATTAAATGGAACAATTACAGAACAAAAAAAAAATGATCTCGATACCCCTTTATCCCTATAAACAAAATGACATCTTTCGGAACACCAGAGATGAATCACCTCTTTGTTCTTCTTTCAAGCTAAACGGGATTAGAACTCGTCACTGTTGCTCCCATTTCAATCCCTGTCTGGTCTCTTCTTACCAGTGAAAGCTCAATGACATGCTTTAGATCCACGTAACTATCATAGTGCTCTTCATCCTTGTAATAACCCGTCCCTGTGTTGCCAATAACTAACTTTGTCCGATTACCATTTCTGTCCTTATTCATTTCTAGCAAGCTTTTGAAGTTCCATAATAGCACGAGGACTGTACCAAGAGTTTGAAGTTCCATAATAGCACGAGGACTGTACCAAGAGTTTTCTTTAGAATTCAAATGCATTAGAGACTTGAACTCACTTTTCAAAATTTCAAGACATGTCAAAGGACCACTATAAAAAGATAATCTACGTACTTTAATCTCATTCGCCTCCCCCTTTTTCTAAAAGGAATTAATCCCCAATTCCTCCATGTCAACAGTAGCAGCAAAACTTTTGCATGCATCAGCATGGGTAATATAGCCTTTTCAGCTCCAAGAGTACCAAGTTTGGACAATCCCAAAGGGAGATCAGGCCGACTTTCTTTTCAGCATTGATGAATGCCTAGCAGCGCGAGACGCACATTTCAGGAGTACATAAACCTAAGAAGCACGGACTCCGGTGCGGGTGCGGATGTGATAAGGGTGCGGATACGTCATTTTTCCAAAAAATAGGATACGGGTGCGGCGGGAATACGGCAAAAATTTATTAGAGTATATTATATGTGTGTAGCAACAATTATGCTACCGTAGACAAACAATATAATAGTTTGTTAATTTGGTGGGCTGCTTTAGAAGTATTGAACATGCATAGCCAAATATGCTAAATTTTGTACAAGTTTTGTTATTTCTTGAAAGTAGTGGGGTAAGTTCAAAAGATTGTCAAAAAAAAGGGACCCAAAAATAAAAAATAGAAAGTTGGGTACACACTTACAATTGAAAATAGTGGGGAAAGTTTAAAAGATTGTCAATAAACAAGGACCCAAACATAATAAATAGAAAGTTGGGTACACACTTAAAACCCTAGCTTTTAACCAGACGTCACCTAAACAAACACGTATGTCGACAAAGTCGAGAGCTACGACAAAAGCTCTGCCACCAGAAGCCCTCGCCGCTGTCCCCTGCCGGTTGCCTCTGCTGCCGGAGACCGTCCGTCGCTTCTGTTGCCGGACATCACCAGTCGCCGCTACTGTCGGAAGACCGTCGCCGCTACCAGCAGAGGTTGTTCCTTCTTCTCTTCTCCTTCTTTTCTCCTTCTTCTTTCACTCCTCTCTGCCAGAAAAAACCCTAGATGTGTGTCCCAGCCACATCCTTGGCATGTCCCAGCCGCACCCAAGGTCCAGAAAACTAATTAAAAAGAAAATTAATTTCGGACACGCACCCATGCCGCACCCGACACGCAGCTGGTGCCGGTGCTTCACCTAAATGCCGCACCTGTGCTTCATAGACATAAACCAATAAAGATGTTACTTCACCAACTTGCTATCTCCGTTACAACAGATATTTGTTCAAACTATAATCACCAACTCTTTTTGCAGTACGGTATATGTTGAGAGAAAGCGGGCAAGGGAGAACGTTGAATCGAGACCTTCACCGCAGCTTAGCTTGACACTCTTGAAGCGGGTTCCAGTATGCAAGAATTCGAGCAAAGTGGTGGAAGGGTCAAAACTAGAGAGCTCAAACCTCTCTCCATTTAACAGCAAACACAACATTACTGTCCCTTGTAACGCTTGTTATTGCTTCTTATCTTCCATCACCTCTCCTGTAAACGACACAGTGTACGAAGAAGAAGCTCCGAGTTGAGCAGGGAACTTCTTCAACAAGGACAGTGAGTTTTGTTTTTTTCTTTTTTGGTCACATGTTGGTCATTTCTAACAACCTTAGACCACAACCATCCAATTATTTGACCCAGCATGCTTATCAAATTGTACAAATTTTCAGAAAAACAAAAAATGGTACACAACTAAATGAACACGTCCTAGTTTCATTAAACCGTCAATGGAAACTGGGGATGGTTCTAGTTGCTCTCGGGTGGTAGTATCATCACGTCTCTTTCTAACATTTAGCTACAAAAACTACCATTACTTTAATAATTCCAAAATTCACAAGGGAAAGCCTAATTGCTTCAAGAAAATTTGGGTACATGACCACAAATATGGGCTGAGAGAATATGCTACGATGATACCCTAGAATCGAACTTCTTGAGCATATGATATACATCTGGCAAAATCAAGAAGAGATCCAAGAAACTTTGAACTCGGAATCGTAGAATATTGACTGAAAGAAACTCAATTATCTAATACATCACCATCAAGAATGGCTCGATAATTTCTTAAAAGCTGTACACTTATATTACTTCTCTACAACTCTCATATCTGGTCGAGCAGATCAAATCAACTCCAGAGAATGTGTTGGGTTGCTCCACTCATTCTACTAAAAACAGAGAAAGTTCCTATGCTGTTAGCTTCCAAGAAAAGTAGTCCCTGAACAGGATTGGTGAACGAACAAAGGGTTTTTTCCCTAAAGTTCTCTTAGATCAGAACCCACATCCACCCTCTCTGCTCCAGGAAAACCTTGGCCTCAAGTATGTCCTACAACACAATCTTTACAGCAATCAATCTATAAATCATTGTCAAGCAAGAGAACATCAACATGCATACATTATGGGCCACATTAAGTTGCTTCCATACATTCGCTTCCATACAATCAAAGTGAGTTTGGTTAAACACTGTAGTCTAACCCCCCTTGAGCTTTTGGTTAAAAGCTGGAAAACCAGACCATTCATTGAACTCTAAATGATTAGACTCATTGTTCACTGGTTTAACCAGCGTCAAAGACTCAAAATTGCATAATAATATTAATAGTAGAAATAACAATACTATTAAGAGCAAGAAGAACTGGTAAGTCAGAAACATAGTATGTCAGAATTACCAAAATGTATGAGGGGTTGGCAGACAAATGCGAAGTAAAATACCTTTTCTAACAAAATTGCCTCTTGAGGACAAGCTGGAAATTTCATCAGATCAACCCCAAACCCATTAATAGGCCATAGCAGCCCTACGACCCAATAAAGTAGATAGGCAGCTGGGAAAAGAAGGCAACAACCAACAGAAAGCAATATCCAGTTAAGAAAAAGCACAACGAACAAATGAACATTTATGTAATTTCGTAGATATAAAACTACTGAAGTCAGCAATAGGCCAGCCCATAAGGCAGATACAGCCAACATCACTGCCCTAATCTAGGATATGCTTCATCAAATGCAACAGCAAAATCTTCGCCTCGCTCTTTGTTAACGAATTAGAAAGCTTTTGAACTCTCTACACCATCTACAAAATTAATATGATGGAGGCATGCCATAAAAAGGGAGTCCCAAGGCCCTAAAGCTGTAGATCTGCTAAGACCTAAGATTATCATCAACAACACCGGTGAATCATCAAAACTATAGCAGAAAAAGTCTTTTAGAACACAAGTAGCTGCAGAGGTAGAAGCCTAGCGGCCATGACCAAATTCAATCGCATGCACACTTTTTCCAGCATCCAAGCTTAGTATTTTGTAAGGCATGCTACTATCAGAGATGTACTGTTGCATAACTAGCATTATACTTAATCTGCAGAGTGAAGAAAAAATGAAGTGAAAATGTTGTAAGACGTCTGGGAAAAAAATATGTGCTTTGGGTATCAACGACTGTCATCAGGAGGGATACATCATAAGAATCATTTCACTGCCCATCCAGATATATTGCAAGATGGAACTCAAAGCCCTTGCGCAATAACCCAAACATCATATGACAGTATGAACTGAAATTGCCGATTCCTCGCATCAGAGCGACAAAAAGGTAACATCAAGCATAAAGTGCCCAAAGAAAACAAAACAAAAGAAATGAAATGTATCTCTCTGGATAAAAGGAAATGTATCCATTTGGATATCATCAGAAGGGATATCATATCTAGTTCCATAGGATATGTTGCACAGCCAAATCTTTCAATTGGTAGGATTTAAAGTGGAATGGAACTCAAATATCACCTCCCAGAATCAAATCAAAGACTGATCGAACTTTTCGATTTCACTCGAAGATAAATAAAAACCAAATTCAACAGAGTGCATAACGCATATAACAATGAAAATTAAAGCTTAAAAGTGGAACTTGATGAACATTAATTAGCATAGAACGCCTAATTGCTCCCGTTTAGCACAATAAATGGTAATGTAAACCCTAAACCTAAAACATCGACGAGATCAAACCCGTAGTAAATATTCGAAGTTACTAAACCAGTTGTATGATATACCTCTAGACAGCTGATCGAGAAGCACTTGGCGTTCGCCGACGGCAGGGGAACACAAGGAGGGAGCGGAGATCAGAAAGAGCGATGATTTTACCGTGCGGAGTAACCCAGTAACACACAGTTTTTGGTTTCTGTTTTCAAAAAAATAAAAATAAAAAGTATAGTTTTTATTTCTTATAAATATAAATTGATGTTTGATTACCTAATTTTTATTTGACTTTTTATTTTTATATTTGATTACTTAATTTTTATTTTGACTTTTTTCTTTGGCGGTGGTTGCGGCAACGGAGCGATGATGGGGGTGGGTGGCAGTGCCCCGGGGGGGAGGGGGGGTGGTGGAGTGTTCCCAAAACTCTAAAATGGGAGTTTTCAAAAACAGCACCGTTTTAAAAAGTGATTTTCAAAACTGAAAGGAAAAAAAACGAAAGTTGTATGTCAAACGCGTTTTTTCTCTCCAGTTTACAAAACTGCAGAAAAACTGAAAAATTAATGGTTATCAAACGCTACCTTACAGTTCGTTTGAACTACTTTTTCAGTCGCTAGTAATTATGTGCGATGAAAAGGGTAGAAATAGGGTTTACTTAATACTATTTACTAGTCATTGTGACAGTTTGTGCAAAGGTAGTAGGTAAAAAAAAGATAAAGTTATTAATACTCCATAGTAAGTTGGTTATTGAAGAATACTTAACTGATTTTTTTCCCTAAATAATACAAATTAAATACTTAATAACATGTTTACCCCATTTTCAAACTTATTTACCCGCATACCACATTTTGGGAAATCGTGGTTCCAAACCGCGCCTTCTAAGTTGAAAACGTTCTTTGAAAACAAGTTTTCAAATTGAAATTTTTTCCGTTTTAACCTCATTTCTGAAAATCCAACAAAACTTAACAAAATAAAACAAACGGCTAAAAAAACAGGCGCGCCCATTTCTTTTTCCCTCTACCTTCTGCGGACCTTCTGCGAGCCCATTTCTTTTTCCCTCCTTCTTCCTTCCTTGTTCCTCCTTCATCAACCCTTGCTCACGGCTGGGCCACACCTGTGAGTTCTCTTCTCTATCCTTTCTTTCTGTTTTCTTCCATTTTGCTTCTGCGTCTTCCATTAACATCAGCTGGGTATTTCGATTTTCGGATTAGGGCAAAAGTTCAGTCAAGCAACTTAGGGCAAAAGTTCAGTCATTGCGCAATTAGGGCAAAGGTCCAGTCAAGCAACATCTGTGGATTCTCCCAATTTAGCAACGTGAGTCCTCCTCTCTGTTTTTCTTTGTACGAATTTTAAAGGTTGTTACTGTCATGGTTATTGAAATTTGGATTTTGTTATTCAATTAGTTCCTGAGCTGGTATGGTGTAGGAGAAGATGGTTTGATAAGGTCTATTGAAACGGGATCAATTTTAATTTTGGTTCTAAGTATAAGACCATGTGTATAGGATTCCTTATACGATACTCATACGATCGTTTAGCGGACCCCGGGGTGCGGTCCAGAATAGGTTGTGAACACATTGTTATCAAGAGACTGTTTTGGTTCCCTAATAAGAATTCACGGCTCCGTCACTGCACACCAAATCAAGCGAGGAATAGTGTAATCCATGAAATCGTGATTGACATCATCTTGCCGTTTCAAAGAAAAGATGGCAAGAGTCATTCATCACAGAATTGAAGACTTTCAAGTTGGCTCTCGCCGGTCAAACATGAGTAGGCTAACTTCAGAGAGTTTTCATGCAGTCGCCTCAATTCAGGCTAAAGCAACCTGGGTGTTTTTGTGATTATTTCAGCTACCATCCTTAGAGGGAAGACATTGAGCTAGCTTGTGGGGGTCACACTAACGGAGATCTTGATCTATCAGACCAGCCTAAATATAAGAAGGGGACTCCCCCATGGAAAGGGGTACCAAGGGCGGAGGGAACCATGAGTCTTTCCAAATACTAGTCACTTGACCATTCTCAAGAACGATTAAGGAATGGTCCGATATGAAAGACTTTATGAATGGTCTTATAAGACACAATGAAGGAGTACTTACTTGTCTAACCCTTTTGAGGAAGACATTATCCTGTAATAGGATCGTATCATAAACCAACTAGTATTTTTTAACTGAGTTTTGAGACTTGCGAAACTTTGATTCGGTGAAACTCGACCGATTTTTTTCTCATTATTATTTAAATCAGACTTGTCTTTAATTCAGAGAAATCCCTAGTTTCGCTAACTAAGGTATGCATTAACATGGTGGAAGTTTGGTAGGTTGGTATCGCCATTGCCACGAATCTGATCAAGGTGATCCTCCTTTAGAACCTTCACTCAGTTATAGCTACAAAAGCCTTGAATATTTAATGTACCATACGTTCATTATTTTACCTAGAGTAAAAAATTTATACTTACTTTTAACAAACAGTAGTCTTATATGCATACTTTTATACTAACCGATGACACTCGTCTTCTTATACCTATGCATTGGAGGAAAATTTCTACTTCTAAATTAATGAAGAACATTAAAAGGTAATATGTTGATAGTAGCACCTTCGGTGACAAATTTTTAGCAACATTTTTTAGCGTAACTAATTAGTCTAAATGATAGCTGTGAGTGGGTCCTATAACTTGAGTACTTAACCTATGTAAACCGCCCTAAGACCTCGCTCTCTTCCTCTATATGAAGCTGCGAAACCTTAATAAACCACGCGAAACTTGCAGGCTTCACGATCACAGCCATCTCGACATGTTGACGGTCAGATTTTCATTTTCATTTCTTGTTCTTGTTACTGTCATGTTCATTCTACGCTTGTTTATTCTCTTGAATCTTTCTAGTTCATAATGCTTGGATATCTTCTAGGGTTGTTCTTGCACAACATGATCGCAGTGCATTTTTACGTGTTAACTGTATGCCTCTTCATTCTAGGGTTCTACATGTTTGGTCATGTTAAAGCTCAAAATGGTTTGTGTAATTGCGTCCGTCAAGGATTGAAATTCGACCATGATCAACAAAAGTTTCACTTGTCTCAGTATTATGAAACATTAATATATCACGAGTGCAAATCTTTCGAGGCTTAAGGTGTAGACGTACAATTTATAAACATCTTGAATTTGTGATCCATGAATCTTACCTACGTGATTTAGATAAAAAAAAATGATAAAGAAACCATGAACCGAGGTTTGCGTGACATATGGATTTCTTTTGCGTAACCCCTTAGCACTTAGTGCGCGCTCAAGTAATTTCCTCTTTCAAGAAAAAAAATAAAAACTCGTTAGGATAATTATGATTATAAAAATCACTTGCTTAACTTAGTTATAAGCTGTGAATAGAACTAAATATCTATCGACTCTCAACTTAGCAATCCCCAGTCAACTTGAGTCCACTTAGCAATCTATGCCTTAAGACACTTCTATCTCTTATTTGGATAGACTAGAAGTCTAATATTGGAACCTTCAAGTACTGATCAGGACTCTCAAAAACTTTTTGGTTTTGAGTAAGCCCTCCTTTAATCATGCTCTCTTGATCAGTTCGTTTTGCTTACTACATTAATATGACAGCAAACGCCACAATGAAACTGTGGTAATGTCCGTAGTTATCAATATCGTATGAGTATCAATAGGATTCCTTATGCGTGTGTATCACATAGAATACTCTTATGAAGGTTTAATTACTGAATCGCTTCCCAATGGTATGGCAGCATCCCAACAAGTGATGGTTCTCTGCTGCAACAAAATCTTCTTTGTGAAGAATGTCATACATGGCATGCACCTAGAATTCCCTTCCATACACTATTTTCTAATTGACCTGCCATTTGATAATTATATAATATGTAATGACAACATGAATACAACGGATATCTAAAAGAACTATCATGTAATGACAACATGAATACAACAAATATCTAAAAGAAGTACCTTAAAAGTAACTAAAGTTTGTGAGTCGCGGGGAATGAAAAGATATACGTGCTTTGGGATCTTTTGTTCGTATTTTTCTCATCTAGTTTATATCTATGTAACCCCTCTTTGTCCTTTCTTTAAGGCTAATAATGAGTCTGCTACCATTGTAGGGTGTAGGGATAGTAAGATGAACGCCAAAAGGCTTTCTCGCATTTTACTTAGTTGTTTCTTTCTTATCATCGTCGTTGCTCCCTACGTATATTAGACGCATGATCAATTTTTTTAAAATGTGAACTCAATGAAACCAGCTAAACATGCGCAAATGGACTCTAGCAAAGCCTGAGTAAGATCAACTATGACAATGCTCCACCTACAGAACCTTATTCCAAATGATAGCATGCCTTACTTTTATCTGTATGCTAACTTTATACCTCATTTGTACCACTTTTCTATGTACCTGGTTTAGTTTATGACTAAGTATTCAAAACATAAATGTGTCCCTTTCTTGTGAGAACTGGAAAAGGACAAGCCAGTGACAAGACAAGTCACTGGCCACTTACACCCTGCATGTGTTTATTGGTAGACCAAGGCCTTTCCAGTGAAATGTTACATCAACCACGTTACTTTGTCTAAAATAAATTCCGATCTCATTTTGCTCATTTGTACGTTAGCATGTAAAAGATATGAAGGATTTCAAAGAGGTTATTTGTCGATGGGAAATTTGTATTCAACTAGCTTATTTAATTAGGTGGACAGTGTCTTGAATGAGCGAGAAGAAAATAGGCACAACCATGATCTATTACCAGAATATGAGCCTCTACTCGCCCATAACTTCTTAGTGGTTGTGGTATTCTAAGGCTTTTCCTGCTAAGCAATTACATCATTCTTGCGCTTTTGCATTTATGCTCAATACCGATTATGGGTTTCATATGTACTTTAGCTACATACTTTTAAAACTTCACATAGAGTTATGAGTTGGGTAAAAAAATAAAATTGAATCAACTCGTTGCCACATGTTTTTTTTTTTTTGCAGTAACGTCACGTGTCTGGCATGTCCTAAACCCCTAAAAAGACAAACGTAGGTACTTCCAAACTAGCACGCCATATCAAGCTGACGAGCAACAACTACGCTTTGATTTTGCTATAGCTGTAGACTTTTCACGGTGAATTGTCCTTCAATCTGTTATTAACAGTTCAAGGATTGATGAAGCTGTTAATGAGCTATTATCCTTTCAACAACTAATATATCTGTAAAGTCTTTTCATCAACTACTTTAAAGAAACTTGCAGCGACTTGTGACATCTCAAAAAATATTAACACGTTGCATTTATTGAAGTGGACCCTTGTCAAGCATTATATAAGTATGTGTAGTGGATGAAGGGCAAAGGGCAACTAGCTGCTATATTATTTGTTGTGTAAGAACCCTAAAAATGACATATACTCCACGAGACATTTTTGAAGCTATGGGTCGTTACTGGGCGGGCGAAGATGAATTTCACTATTCGTTGCGTCCAAGTTTGCATTACTCATCACGGTATGTTAATACATTACATGCAGAATGGTCTTATCGATTGAATGAATATGAGGTCCTTGTAGCTGATTCACGACACATGATCATACCCGTACCTCGCCAAAAAGCAATCAACATGCCTCGGAATACACATATGGAGCTTGAAAGGGCACTGCATCGTATACGTGAAGAAAACAATAGAATGAGAGTTCGTCAAAGTAGGCATAACCTACGTCGTATGGCACGTGAAAGCTATGCAGCTGGTTGCAACAACGAAGCACGTTTATATTGGAACATGAGCTTTGAACCTGATTCAGTTTCTGATGCTCCAATGTCTAATGAAGATGACTAAAAATGGTTAGTGTTGAGGCTGGCCGGTTTATCAGCGTGGTCATGTCAACCAGGATGCTTTCTTTGTAAGAAATACCACGTAAAATTTATATGTTGTATTTCCTTATGTTCAGATGAAGATGGCTACAAATGATTAGTGGTCAATAATGCACGTATATAAGATGCATTCATGACTGAGTACACTAGACCATCTAGATGGTCACAAATAGCAGTGAGCATATATATTTTTTATTGTCCAAATCCTAATTTAATCACTAAAATTAGGATTTCGACAGTGAACCTATATACTAGTAACAAGCTTTTTTCAGCCATTGTAGTGCAAGACATCTAAACCCATGTCCATTTTTCTAATCTCAAGCTGCTTGGTCGTGGGAAGTTGATAAGGCTCTAAGCCTCTAAAGTATTCACTGAAAACGGTTATCTAGAAAACGTGTTTAAGTACAACGATTTAAAATTTCAAGTTAAATCGTCATTTCTAGGCATTGCCTTTCTTGAAAAGCGATTTATACTATTTGACCTTTCTTTTCATTTCAACAAAAACATGAAATCAAGAGGATACAACATTGTGGAGAACCAGTGGTACTCTGAGAAGGAGAGAAAGAAAGAATCACGGACAATGAACACCTTCCCATAGGAGAGAAGCACACACGCTGACATCACCAAGTAAGCACACTAAGTGCCCATATTTGAGGAGCCACACAAGCACCCATTTGCCCATAGAAGCCATGCTTTGCAACCACGAGTAGTGTTAAAGTGAAAATCAAGCGTCAATTGAAAGTACACAACGCATTTACAAGAAATCATTGTTAAAAAAAAGCGATTTATATAGAAGTCGTGGTTTTCAGCCACAATTTTAATTGAAGTAAAAACCAAGATTCACTTGAAATTGCACAATGTTTTTAACAAAAATCGTCGTGGTTTCCAACGATCCAACGACGAACGTTTAGAACGAAACACGTTTTCTGCTCATTAAACCAGCAACAGCAAAATGTAAATCGTGACAAGAAAACGCGGTTCAAAACCACGATTTCTAGTAAAACGTGATTTGAAACCCCGTTTTATAAAAAACGTGGTTCAAAACCACGATTTTAAAGGAAAACGTGGTTTCAAAACACGTTTTAGTAAAAATCGTGGTTTTGAACCGCGTTTTTTGAATAAATCGTTATTTTGAACCGCGTTTTCTTGTAAATCGTGGTTTTGAACCACCTTTGTTCTAACAAAGAAATGTCTTCCATAAAAACTGAATTGAATAGATGAAAACATTTTTTGTATGTGTCTCATGCTTAAGAACATTATAATGATGTTTTCTTGCATCTTTAGACTTCCATCTTTGTTAATAAACAAATGTTAACATACACATGTTGCCAATGACTAATATAAGCTGGTCCATATGCTATTGACTGACATTGCATATAACTTGAACATATTCATTTCCCATGAATGGTAGAAGCATCTACCTCTGTTTTTTAACATATACTTTCCACTTGATGCTGCCTCTTTGTATTTTTAGAAGTGCAATTTTTGCCATTGTTCTTTTTCCTATTCTCTTTGTTTTTGGGTTTAAAGAATGTGAGTTCTTCGCACTTTTGGTGCATCGGGTGTAAGTCATGTTTTAGGTATATGAGGCACGGAGGGATTCTACGCGAAGAAAGAATGTAGATGGTGCAGGTGGGGTGATGAAAATGTATAGGCTACTTTAACGCAAATCGTGGTTAGAAACCACGACTTCATTTCAAATCATGTTATCAAAAAACGACTTTTATTTAAAAACGTTGTTCAGCACCACGTTTTTAGATAAAACGTGGTTCAGAACCGCGTTTTATCTAAAAACGTGGTTGAGAACCACGTTTTATCTAAACATGTGGTTCAGAACCACGTTTTTAGATAAAACGTGATGCTGAACAACGTTTTTAATAAAACGTCAGAAGACGTGTTTTGAAAATGCGATTTTTAATTTCCTAACAGAATATATTTTTGTTTCCAATTTTCTCTTTCAATTTTGTTTAAATTAGAAAAATAAAATGGGAAACATATATAGAACATGAAAACGCGTTTGCAAATCACGTTTTTCTAGGAGAAGTCGTGGTTTGGAACCACGATTTCCCAAAATGTGGTATGCGGGTAAATAAGTTTGAAAATGGGGTAAACAGGTTATTAAGTATTTAATTTGTATTATTTAGGGAAAAAACTCATACTTAACTACTCATTACATTTTTTTTCAAAAATTAAATTTTTAATATTTTCAAATGTTACGTGCCATTCAGTTGGTGTATCACTTGTCCGCTAAAAAAATGTAACATTAAAAAAGGTGTTACATCAAAGAGAATCCGGATTCGTTACTATACAACATCTCTACTATAATAGAAAATTGATGTTGAATATATTTTAGTGGCAAAAAAATATCACTTTAAATTATAATAGCAGTGTCAAAATATTTTTAAGTGATAATTTTTTGACATTAAGACTGTTACAGCAAAGATGATGTACCGTAAAGGATCTTGTTGATATATGTCTTATATTTATGTCCCACATTGGTTACTCAAAGAAGGTTGCAACTTGGCCCTTAGTATATAAGATATCTTGTCTCACATTGCTTAGAGAGAGAAAATCACTGCTTATCTCCAAGTATAAGGTAAGAAAGAAGAGTCCTTCTTTGAGTAGGCAAGAAAGATAAGAGAGTCTTTCTTTGAGTAGGAAAGAAAGAGAGAAGAGTCCTTCTTTGAGTAGGAAAACAGCAAGAGAAAAGAGTCATTCTTTGAGTAGGAAAACTAGTGAGAGATACACGTGAGGGAGTATTGTAAATCTGACTTGTGTAAAGTAGATTTAAGTTCTCTCAGTTTTCTTGTGTTCTCTTGTTTGGATATCGTGTTCTATATATATTTATCTAGACCGATTTCGTAACAAGTGGTATCAGAGCATTCCAGGTTTTATTTTTTGGGCAAAATTGAAATCGATTTCAAAAGATAAATATGTAGACAACACAACCATGAAGTATGCCTGTGAAAATTCGATGGGAAGACGAATTTTGGCATATGGCAGAGCACGGTGAAGGATTAGAATGGCGCGATAAAAGATGTCGAAGCACGCATGAGGAGCGAGCTCAAGGCATTTGGAGAGCGCTTGCAGCCGACTGTCGCAAGTCAGGTGGAGCTAATCTTCAATAGATTATATGACTTGGAGGTAGACAGTCGATTAACTGTGCTGGAACGGAAAGTCGATGTGTTCGTAGAGGAGCTAGATGACTTGATCGAGGAGAGGGTCGCCCATTTCACCAAGTGGGAGGTGCAACGGCACAAGGATCTCAAGGGACAAGTCATGAAGCTCCAAGAAGAACTAGCTGCTTGTAAGAAGGACCTTACAAGAGGTACGAGGCAGGGGTGTATCACGGTGCAACCAAGGCAAAAGAAAATGCCGGAGCCGAGATCGCACGATGGAGCGAGAGAGGCGAGGCATGTGGATAACTTCTTTTGGCACTTGGAGCTGTACTTTGAAGCCCTTGACATCGATGACGAGGAGGAGAAGGTGCATACGGCGGTCATGTACCTTACGGATACAACTGCCTCATGGTGGAGGCGTCGCTATACGGATGGGTGCGACGTCAAAACATGGGAGAAGTTCAAGCGTGAACTACAAAGGCAGTTCTATCCGGATAGCGTCGATGATAAACCTTCGATGACTGAGACAGAAGGGAGCATCCGCGAGTATGTGAAGGAGTACTCGGCTTTGATGCTTGAAATACTGAAGATGTCCGAGAGGCAGCGACTATGCTTCGTCGTTGACGGGTTGCAGCAGTGGGTTGCCACAGGGGAGAAGAAGCACGAGGGAAGTCACAAGCGGGGTGACTCTTGTGACCATAAGGCTCATGTGGGGCCTAGAGGAGGATGCTTCTACTGTGTAGGTCCGCATTACAGAAGGGCTTGCCCACACAAGGGCAAGATGATTGTGTTCCTCGAGAAGCAGAAAGACAACAATGGGGTTTCTTCCAGCAGCGACGGGGAGGCACGCATGGGGGCATTGCAGATGGTCAATGTGTTCGTGCAGAAGTCGAAGGAAGAAACTGCCAAGAAGAAGAAGAGCAAGAAGAAAAGATGCTTGCTCTACGCAACGGTGGATGTTGCAGGGAAGACTCAAGAAACGCTTGTGAATACCGGGGCCATCCACAACTTCATGAGTCCGATGGTTGCCGAGTGGCTTGGGCTAAAACCAACTAAGGATGGGAGTTGGTTCACGACCGTGAATGCCGAGGAGCGACCGGCAAAGGGAGTCATCAAGAATGTCGATTTGAGGATCGACAGATGGACAGGAAAGGCCGACTTCAACATCATCGACATAGATGAGCTTGGGGTGGTGCTTGGGATGGACTTCATGGAGAAGTCGAGCACTACGCTCAATCCATATTGCGGGGTGATGATGATGGCGGGTGAAGAAGGCCAATCGGAGTGGATGATCCCGTTGGTGTCCAAGGATGGGGCTGACGCACATAAGGGGATTACTGTGTTACAGCTGGACAAGGGATCAACGCTATGCTACGGTGAGCGAAAGATGAGGCCAATGACAGCGCAACTGATATGCTCACGAAGACAGTCACGATAGTTAAGTTCAAGCATTGATTGAGCTTGATTCATCTTCTTTCTTGCTGAGTTCAAGGTGGAGTGCATCCCTACCTTTAAAGGGGATGCAAGGTGGAGTACATGAAGAAGGTACTGAAGGCATATTACACTTTCCTCATGGAATGGTTTGTTAATACAAGCCAATGTGGAGATTGTTGATATATGTCTTGTATTTATGTCCCACATCTGTTACTCAAAAAAGGTTACAACTTGACCTTTAGTATATAAGACATCTTGTCCCACATTGCTTAAAGAGAGAAGATCACTGCTTATCTCCAAGTATAAGGTAAGAAAGAAGAGTCCTTCTTTGAGTAGGCAAGAAAGAGAAGAGAGTCTTTCTTTGAGTAGGAAAGAAAGAGAGAAGAGTCCTTCTTTGAGTAGGAAAACAACAAGAGAAAATAGTCATTCTTTGAGTAGGAAAACTAGTGAGAGATACACGTGAGGGAGTATTGTAAATCTGACTTGTGCAAAGTAGATTTGAGTTCTCTCAGTTTTTTGTGTTCTCTTGTTTGGATATCGTGTTCTATATATATTTATCTAGAGCGATTTCGTAACAGATCTTTGTCCTACCGAAAGAGTGTTGGGGTCATGATTCAGAGCTCAGACAGAATAAGAACTCCAACCTATAATCGGCCCAAGTTTAGACTAGTTTGATGTCATTTTTGCTACGGGGGTGCTTTTACGGTCAACAAAACCAGACTTTGAAGGCTTTTATGTTTGCTAGTGATCTGCTCTGTACCCTTGGTGAATCATGATCTTCTCAACCTCTACTTGGCCATTAAAGGAAAAAATGAAAAAAAAGGAGAAAATAGAAACAAGTCCCAGTCTTAAAAATAAAGTGTGTTACACAAACGTAATATACTTGGAGAATAGCATGACGAGTATGTCATCCTGAATTTAGAACTGACGGAGGGCATATCGCTTTGGTCACTATATTTACATAGGATGTGGATTCCTTTGGACTCTTAGATACCAACTCTGAGAGTCGCGTGTGCATGTTAGTAAGCATGAAACTATATGCTTCTTAAAGCTTTTTTAAATTTTTTTGATGACGATTTTATAATTTTTAGTTGAACTTCGTGCCTTAATATGGTTCAAAGTTTTTTTGCAACGGAATTTTTCCTTCGTTGGTGTTGTTAGTTTCTTTCTAGGAGAATGTATAAATTCAGAAAAATACTAACTTTCTCCAAGCTTCTTATTCATATCTCTCATCAAAAAAGGTGCTATCTAATATGTACACGTATAGGGTGGTGATCGAGATCCAGTGTTGAAAATTTTACTATTTTCTCTAGTTGTGATGTGGCTGTTCACATTGCGCAATGGACGGCTGAGATTTTTTTTTTATATATATATTTGGAATTTCGCCTAACCCCCCAAACAAGGGGCGGTTAGCTTTTATTCAAATATAATATAATCTAATTATATATAAAAGAAAGTTTGCTTGATACATTTGGTCACCATCTTTCCATATCCTTGTAGAGTGTTTAAGCTTGGGTAACAGAACTGTGTGTAGCAGTTCATGCCAAAACAAACCTATTTTATACATGATTTTTGTTCTCAAGTTCGATCCAGTGTCTCGTTATTTGCAACTTGGATAGTTGGAGATTAGTATTACCAAGCAATTTCAAGAAGCATAATTTGGAGTGAGCATGACATGAATTTGATTAATATCCCCATTAGGCCATAG
The DNA here is from genome assembly GCA_033065855.1 of Escallonia rubra. NCBI lineage: Eukaryota > Viridiplantae > Streptophyta > Magnoliopsida > Escalloniales > Escalloniaceae > Escallonia > Escallonia rubra. The sequence continues at coordinate 106,734 of JAVXUO010000733.1, forward strand.
CACACTGCAGTCGAACATAGCCTCGCTGATTGGATGGGTGTTTGCTGTTGAGGTTGAAAATGTTGTTGTGGATACTTCCAATGTTGAGATAAGCACGACGGAACATATGTTCCTGGATAAGTTGGAAGGAGGAAATAAGAAGAGTATAATGGTGGAGGTTAAAGGGCTGGAATTGCCTGTAGGGAAGAAGTTTGCGATGTCATGGAAATTTGGAATCAAAGGTTAAGGATATAAAGAGGTTCTCTCATGTGTTCAACATCTGTCTCTACATTTTATTTCTTTCAAGAATTCATCATCCTTCCAAATTGTTTGGTATTTTTGATGTGAGGAGATAGGCTAAATCTATATCCATGCCTTTTTCATAAGAGGTCAAGAGAATTGAGGAGGTAGTCTAAAAAACGAACCAATCTGAGATCCAAAGGCTCTACCCCCCCCCCCCCTCCCAAATTGCCTTGACAAAATGAAAAGTAAAAATTTATGTGTCAGCTCGTCTACTGTTGTGGATGAAATCCGGGACAAGCTTCCAACGACTCGCGAATAAACCTGCACAGCAAAAACGACACCGGTGACTCGCCGGAAGTATTTCTGGCGGGGAAACTCCGATGCTTAAGTCAACAAATGTGTTTGAGAGAATCTAAATAAATTATCAATCAAAGACTTACCTTTCTCTCTTTCCCCTTTTTCTTTATATAGAGTCTCCTATTAGTGGGTAGTTATTCCTCCTTATTAGGGGGTTACCCTACTAAGTAGGGAGTTACTCATGATTAGTGGCCTAGTTAATATCACTTAATGGGTTGTTACCAGCCATCATGGAGAAGTGGATTAATGGGTAAGTGGGTTATACTGATTCCCCACTTTCTCAAGGTTAAAGAGGCGGTTATGGTTCTTCCAGATGATGACATGTGTCATTATCTTGGCTTTGCTAGTTTTGCCCATATCATTTGCCCTCATTCCATGTTCTTTTTCTTGAAAAAAAGGGCATGGAAGAAACTTTGCTTTTTTAGTTGGGTGACTACTCGGTTATACTAGTAGAGGCCTTAATGGGTTTGTCTACTCGGTATGGAGAGTAGATGACTTATGGACTCGTCTACTCTGCTGGGAGAGTAGAGGCCTTCATGGGTCGTCTACTTGGCTGGGAGAGTAGAGGAATTATGGACTCGTCTACTCGGCTGGGAGAGTAGATGAATTATGGACTTGTCTACTCGGCTGGGAGAGTAGAGGCCTTCACGGGCTCGTCTACTCGGCCGGGAGAGTAGATGCCTTCACGGGCTCGTCTACTCGGCCGGGAGAGTAGATGCCTTCACGGGGTCGTCTACTTGGCCGGGAGAGTAGAGTAGTTATGGACTCGTCTACTCAGCCGGGAGAGTAGAGGCCCTCATGGGCTCGTCTACTCGGCCGGGAGAGTAGAGGAGTGATGGACTCGTCTACTCGGCGGGGAGAGTAGAAGCCTTCATGGGCTCGTCTACTCGGTCGAGAGAGTAGATGCCTGCATGGGCTCGTCTACTCGGCCGGGAGAGTAGAGGCCTTCATGGGCTCATCTACTCGGTCGGGAGAGTAGAGGAGTTATGGACTCGTCTACTCGGCTGGGAGAGTAGAGGAGTTATGGACTCGTTTACTCGGCTGGGAGAGTAGAGGCCTTCATGGGCTCGTCTAATCGGCTGGGAGAGTAGAGGCCTTCATGGGTTGGTCTACTCGGTCGGGAGAGTAGAGGCCTTCATGGGCTAGTCTACTCGGTCAGGAAAGTAGAGGAGTTATGGACTCGTGTACTCGGCTGGGAGAGTAGAGGAGTTATGGACTCGTCTACTCGGCTGGGAGAGTAGAGGCCATGTTGGTCTAAACGCGCTCGTCTACTCGGCTGGGCGAGCAAAGGCTTAGGCCACGAAATGGGCTCGTCTACTCGGCTTGGCTAGTAGAGGCCATGTTGGTCTAAACGCGCTCGTCTTCTCGACTGGGCGAGCAGAGGCTTAGGCCATGAAATGGGCTCGTCTACTTTGCTTGGTGAGTAGAGGCCATGTTGGTGTAAACGCGCTCGTCTACTCAATTTTATTATGGTTTTCATCAAGGGGTACAAAGGTAAACTTTTCTCTGTTACCGCAGTGAATGAGCACCACATGGCAGTCATCCACTTAGGATTTCCAAAGGTCACAAGATCTCGTCCGTCAGATCTTGGTTAAAATGTCTATAAGGAGCTAGTCCTTTTCCCTTTTCATTTCACTTTCATCCTGGGTGAGAGCGTTTGAGTTGGCGATTATTGACTGAGAGCTTTGAAGAAGAATTCTTTAAGTTTGTTGGGTTTTGCAGATTCGACTCTTCTTTCTTCCAAGTAGGCTCCCAACTTTTGTTCAACTTATTTGAATTTCTTGTTTTTTTTATCTAAAATCATGTATGGGCCAACAAGTGAAAATGTTTATGAGTCTGGCAACGAGGCTAGGAGTGTGAGGGCACAACCTACCTTTGACCCAATGTTTTTAGAGGTTGGAGTTTCTCTAGTCTCCTTTCAAGAGCCGAAGGGAGCCTCTGCTAAGGAGGTCTTAACAGATAAAGCCCAATCTCCTAAGCCCTTCGATGCTCATACTCTAAGGAGTAGACTGAGTAGCTATGACCTTAAAATTTTGTGAGAACGTTGTGAAATTCCACCAAGTATAAAACTCAGACTGCCCGACGATGGGGAGTCGGCCAATATGACAACTTTGAACGAAATAGGGGTGTACTTAGATATGTTCACTAACGGTTTCAGGGTGCCAATCCATCCCTTTTATATCTCTGTATTGAATGCGTATGGTCTTGCACCCGGCCAATTTTCCCCACAAGCCTGGCGCTTCATGTATTTTTTTCATATACCAGTGTCACAAGCTTGGCTTACAACCTAGAGTGAGAGTCTTTCGGTGGTTTTACACCATCTGTTCAATAACCAGACAAGTGGGTGGTATTTTCTTACTCGACGCCCGAAGGCCGAAGCCAATTTATTTCCACATCCCCCGTCGTCCAACCACAATTGGAAGGACAAGTTTCTATTCGTTACGCTACCCATATACCAAAGATTCTTTTTTAACAACGTATGGCTCTCCGAATGCGAGACTAGGAGTTGTAATGCGTTAAAGGAAAATGATTTGAGTGATACAGACCTTGCACATATTAAAAGGCTCAAAGAGGCCGAACATTTAGATTCCAAGTATCCACTAAGTAATGTTCAGCTTTGTGAATGTGGAATCATATTTTCCCTCGACGAGGACTTGAATGAAGAAGAGGAAGAAGAGGGCGAGAATGACCCCAATAAACATCTTTTGGCTATTATGTAGATAAACCTGTTGTGCTGTAATCTTACTCTTCTTAATTTTGCAGAAGAAATGTCTTCAAGGGGAGATGGTAGTGGTGGTGGTAGTCGAGTACAGGGAGATCCTCCTCTCTTTAATGCCCAAGGGGTGTTAGGGGACAACATCCCCGATGAGTTGGCCTCCATCCATGGTATAGAAGAGGAAGTCCAAGATTTAGACTTCAGTGCTCTCATCTCTGCTCCTCAGGCGTCTGCCCCCCAGCCAAAGGAAGTGGCAAAAAATGTTGTCTTAGGCCTGGGGTCTCGAGACAAGGCCAAAGAGGTGTCCAAGAAGCAAAAAGTTTCTAAGGCTAGAACGTCTTCATATACTCGGTCTGATACGCCTCATCGACCAGGCTGGAGCGTGTCTGCTGATGAGTCTGTTTTCAAGAGCACTCTTACTGCTTGGGAGTGGTCGAGCCACGCGATAATCCCTATAGATCGCGTCACTCTTTCTGGCTTTGGCGTTACTAAAACGGTCAATAGCATGGTTCAACTCATGTCTCAGGTATGCTTTGGTAAATTCTCTTAATTTTTGTTCGCTCCTCCTAATTCAGCATTCAGCAGGCGTTGGCTCAAGTACAAATCAGAGCAGAGAAGTTGATCGCGGCAGACAAGGTTTTAGATGAGGAGAGAAAGCGAACCCTTGTTGAGAACAACTTTCGGAGGGAAGCTGAGAAAAAGGTGGAGGAGCTGAGCTGGGTGGTTGAGCGTTTGGAACGCTCAAAGACTAATCTGACAGAGCGGGTGCAACAATTAGAGGCCGACCAGAAGAGCGTGGCGACTGAGGCAGTTAGAGAATACAAGAAGTCTCAATCTTACACTGATCAGCGCCTGTATGATTTAAAGAGGGCTCTCGTGTATGGCTATAATGAATGCAAGAAGGACATCCACAAACATTTTCCCGAGATGGACCTCACCATTTATGAGCACAAGTTCGCTCGTGAGATCACGTCAGACGATGCTAATCGTAGGGAGGCAGAGGCTCACAAGAAGGCCATGCAGGCAGATCCACCATCGCAAAGGCTTCTATCTCCAAGTTCTGCTGCTAGTTGTAGCCTAGGTGCATCTGGTGCTGCTTCTGGAGTAATCTCGACAGTCCAGCAGCCAGACATTGATGCAGGAAGGTCTCGACAGGCTACTGATGTGTAGTTAGCCGAGTAGAAGGAGAGGGCGTGCGTATGTAACTGGCTATTGACCCTACTTTTGTAATCATTTGGCCTACTTTTGTATCAAAGCATGTGTATTGCAAATGGAATGAAATGAACATTTTATTTCTCAATTAATTGATAGTCGTTTTACATCGTACTGAGATATTTCTCAGTTAATTGATAGTCTACTACTAAGAACAAGGATGTCTGGTGATGGAAGGATGCCCCCAACCTTAGCCTGGTTCATGGGTAATAGCGTTTTAAGTTGGTCGCATTCCATGTTTTGGGGATGTCCTTTCCATTTAATTCCTCCAAGTGATATGAGCCTGGTCCTCCAAGTTTAGTCACTATATATGGGCCTTCCCAATTTGGTGCTAACTTGCCCACGACATCACGAGGTGTTGAGGCTTCCATTCGGCAGAAGATGAGATCACCAACGCGAAAAGCACGAGGACGGATGCGTCTATCGTGATATCTGGCGACTCTCTGCTGATATGCGGCAAGTTTGACTTGCACATGTTCTCTCTGCTCATCCAAGAGGTCAAGGTTGCAACGTAAAGCTTCGTTGTTCCTGTCTGTGTCATATGTGAGCAGCCGAAGAGAGGGTAGGCCTATTTCCACCAGGATAAGTGCTTCTGCACCAAAGGCCAAGTTGAAGGGGGTCTCGCCTGTTGGGTTCCTTGTAGTCGTACGATAGGCCCAAAGATTTTTTGGCAGTTCTTCGATCCAAAGCCCTTTTGCCCCATCGAGCTTCTTTTTTATCCCTTGCAGGAGTGTATGATTGGTGACCTCTGTCTGTCCGTTCGTCTGTGGGTGTGCTACTGAAATGAAGCGTTGTTCAATTGATAAATTAGCACAAAACATGCGGAAGGTGAGGTTGTCGAACTGCCTCCCGTTATCAGTGATGAGCACGCGAGGGATCCCAAAGCGACAGACGACCGAGCGCCAAAAGAAATCTTCGCATTTCTTTTCTATGATTGAGGATAGGGCCTCGGCTTCTACCCATTTAGTAAAATAATCAATAGCAACAATCACAAATTTTCGCTGAGCAGGAGCTGGGGGGAAAGGACCTAAGATGTCCATACCCCACATGGCGAAGGGGATAGGGCTGCTCAGCGTGGTTAGTGTGGTAGGGGCAAGCTTTGGCACAGGCGAGAATCGTTGATAGGCGTCGCATCTCTTTGAATATTCTAATACATCTCGTTGCATGGTCGGCCAATAATATCCTTGGCGGAGGACTTTGTGTGCTAGGGTTTTCCCTCCTAACTGCTGGCCGTAAATGCCCTCATGGACTTCGCGTAGGGCGTAATCTGCTTCTATAGGGGCAAGGCACCGAAGGTAGGGGAGAGTAAACGGCCATTTGTACAGCACATCATCTATAATTGTATATCGTGCTGAGCATGAGATGACTCCTCTAGTTTGCTTCCGATCAGCTGGTAGGGTGCCGTTCGAAAGGTAGGCCTTGATGGGATCCATCCATGATGGCTCATGTGTTGTCTACATTACCTCATGGTGATTGATACTTGGTTCGTGAAGAAGCTCCAAATGAATGGTTTGACCAAACCTAGACTGATCAAGGGAAGCAAAGTGAGAAAGCGCGTCGGCCGATGCATTGTCTACTCAGCTGACCTGGGTAATGTCGAAGTACGTAAAAGTCTCCGTAAGCTTCTTTGCTTTTTGAAGATATTCAGCCATCTTCGCATCTCGTGCTTCATACTCTCCAAAAAGTTATTTTACGACGAGTTGCGAGTCGCTATGGGCATGAAGTGCTTCTGTCCACATAGCCTTGGCAAGGTGCATTCCAGCGATAAGGGCTTCGTACTCGGCCTCATTGTTAGAAGCGGGGAAGTCAAAACGTAGGGCATACTATACTACAAGGTTTTCTGGGCCGTTGAGGATTAGTCCAGCCCCACTTCCGTTGGCATTAGAAGAACCATCTACATGGAGGGTCCAAGTAAAAGGCCTCTCCTTCTGGGGTGGTTGCTCCTCGTCTTCAATGGGCAGAGTGCACTCGATGATGAATCAGCTAGGGCTTGACCCTTGCTGGAGGGGTGCGGCTTCTAGTGGATGTCAAACTCTCCAAGTTCAATGGACCATGGGACCAGCCATCCTGACATATCATGTTTGTGAAGTATTCGTCGCAATGGTTTGTCCGTGAGCACCGTTATGGAGTGAGATTGAAAATAACGCCGACGTTTTCGAGCCGCTATCAAGAAAGCGAATGCAAGCTTCTCCGTATTTGGATATCGCAGCTCAGCACCTTGTAGCAGTTTACTCACATAATAAATAGGCAATTGCTTACCATCCTGTTCTCGGACGAGCACTGCACTGACAGCCGATCCCGCTATGGCCAGATACAGGAAGAGTTCTTCCCCCACAAGTGGTTTTGAGAATAGTGGGGGCGTTGCCAGATAATTCTTTAATGCTTCAAAAGAGGTTTGACACTCATTAGTCCATTCAAAGTCCTTTATGTTTTTCAAAGCCTTGAAAAAGGGCAAACATCTTTCTACAAACTTGGAGAGGAATCTGCTTAGTGCTGCTATTCGCGCAGTCAGCACTTGCACATCTTTTACTCTCTTCAGGGCGGTCATACTTGTATGGCCTTGATCTTCTCTGGGTTGGCCTCTATGCCTCTGAACGAGAACATAAAACCCAGGAACTTCCCCGACGAGACCCCAAAAGCACACTTAGCTGGATTGAGGCGCATCCTATATTCGCGCAGGAGGTTAAAGCATTCTTGGAGGTCGACAATATGATCTGCTGCGCGGAGGCTTTTGATGAGCATGTCGTCGACATAAACCTCCATGTTCTTCCCCACCAAGGGCTTAAATATCTTGTCAACAAGCCGTTGGTAGATGGCACATGCGTTCTTCAAGCCGAAAGGCATGACTTTGTAGCAAAAGAGACCTTTGTCTGTGATGAAGGTCATTTTTGCTACGTTGTCATCATGCATACTAATCTGATTATAGCCGGAGAAGGCATCCATGAAACTAAGTAACTCGTGCCCCGATGTCGCATCTATCAGAGTATCGATGTGGGGTAGAGGATAGCTATCCTTGGGACATGCCTTGTGTTAGCCCTATGGTTGGATAACCTAGGCTTACATCTTGTTTTGATGATAACTACACATTGATTATGCTCTAATGTGTGCTTTGAGTGTATTCTTTGTTGGTATATACAAACACACTCATGAAGACACTTTTGAGAATTTGGATAGATGGATTAAAGACAAAAAAGGTTAAAGATATGGTGACATGCTATGGAAGCTTCATCAAGTCCAATGTCACAGAGCAAGAAAGAATGCATAGGCTAAGTTATTATTGATTGATCTTTACAATTATGTAACTAGTCTTGGTTTGATGCTTGGATTGATGACTATGACCTACAAAGACCTTAGGACACCTTGTGCATTGCATGTGAGTTCTTAACCTTTCACACAAGTATGGTTCTTGAAAATGAGTGATCCTTGGAGCTCACTCAGATTTTCTCAAAAACTATTTTGGTGCTAATATTTTCATATCTTGATAAAACTTTTATTAGCTTTCGAACGCAAAAAATGGCACCTCAATCCGATTTTTCTAGAGAAAGTTATGCTCAAAATAGGAAATAGGGTTCCATGAGGCAGCCGATAGGCAATAGGGTAATACAGTCGACTGTATTTGAATCCAGTCGACTGCATTGGTCAAAATTCAGCTCCAACGGCTATTTTCGAGGACAAGACTCCAATGGCTATTTTAGAGGGAACCCAGTCGACTGCATTGGGAATACAGTCGACTGCAATGGCAGTTTTGCTCATATTATGCCTATAACGGCTATGTTTCATATCTTCTCTATATAAATGATTTGGGGCTTCATCATACACCATGGAAACCACATTATAAGCTTCCATTCAATAGAGAAACATCAAGACTCATAGATTAAACTTTTCTCTCTTCATCTTCACGATTTTACATCATCAAAGAGAGCATCTTTGTGAGCAATTCTTTGATTGAGAGTGATCATCCTTCAGGTCATCAATTCTCTCATCTCTCTATTGTACTAGAGCTTGATTTGTACTCATTTCCTTTCAAGAGGATTTCTTTGTACACAATTGATCTTTGTAAAAGAATTGTGATCAAGACTTGTGTTTGTCAAGTCTTGGGTGAGCTTTGTGGATTCAAGGCTTGTGCTTGGTGTGGGGATATCATCAAGTGTTGTAAGGGTTTTCATCTTGACCCAAAAGAAGATTGTTGCTAGTGGATTCTAGTGCTCTTACAAAGGACTTCCTTGAAGAGGTGGATGTAGGCTTGAGGGTAGTTCAAGCCGAACCATTTAAATCTCATTGTCAAGTATCTCTAACTCAATCTCTTTACTTGTTGCTCTTTAATTGTTTGAGATTGTTTGGTTAGCATCTTCATTGAAATATTACTTGGTTTGATTGAGATTTATGATTGTGCTTAGTTTAAATTCCCCATTAATTTTCAAAAACCCTCTTCACCCCCATCTAGGGTTGTTTTATTGGTTTCAAGTGGTATCAGAGCCTCGACTCTTGATTTTTTGGTTAACACCTAGAGAGTGAAAAGATCACGAGGTTTCCTAGTCATGAGGGGAGTTCTATTACTAGACCTCCACTTTTTGATGGGTCTTCATATAGTATATGGAAAATTAAGATGTGAGTATTGTTAGAATCTTTAGATTATGAAATGTGGGGAATCGTTGAAGATGGCCCTTATGTTCCAACCAAGAAGATTAGGAATAAGCTTGTGCCAAAGGAGAAATCCGAATTTAATGACTATGATAGAAATATGCTTTGCATGAATTCTAGAGCTAAGAATTGTCTTGTTTGTAGTCTAAACACAAATGAACTCAATCGAGTTATTATGTGTGATTCGGCTAAGAGTATGTGGGATACACTTCAAGTCACTCATGAAGGGACTTCTCTTCTAAGAGATTCAAAGATGAATTTATGGCATAGAGAATATGAATTGTTTTAAATATTTTCTGATGAATCTATTATGGAAATGAATTTTCGTTTCACTAAAATTGTTAATACTTTGAAACAATTAGGAAAAGATTTCTCTAACGGTGATCTTGTGAGAAAGGTAATTAGGTCATTACCTAGAGAATGGGATACAAAAATCACCACAGTTCAAGAATCAAAGGATCTCAATACCTTTCCGTTGGATGAATTAATTTTCTCATTGATGACCTATGAAATGCAACTCGAATCATCCAGGCAAAAAGTTCCAAAGAAGAAGAATAAGTGCATTGTTTTTAAAGCTTTATCAACAACGGATCAATCTTCATGTGCGGAGGAGAAAGACTTGAATAACAAAGATATTGATATACTTGCAAAGGAATTTAATGAGTATCTCAAAATGAAGAAAGATGGAAACTTGAACAAGAGTAAGAATGAGTCAAGTATGGAGAGTACCTCAAGGGAGAATAAGAAGAAGAACGAGGCAAGAAAGAAGCACTCCATAAAGACATCAATTAAAGCCATTATTTGGAGCGATAACGACTCAAGTGGAGATGAATGTGGTGATTTCGATGATATAGATTCAAATCTATGCTTCATGGCTCAAAAAGAAGATGAAGTAACTTCTTCATATAGTGATAACAATTGCTTCAATGATGATATTTATGATTCTTACGCTTTTTTATACGAATAATCCGTGAAATTAGCCAAGAAAAATTATGCTTTGAAAAAACAAGTGCATGTGATTTCAAAAGAGCTAGATGACTTAAAAAGTGAAAATAATGAGTTGCATGCCAAGAATGAATGCATATCTAGCCATTTATATGTAGAGCATGTGAATAATGATTTGGTTGAATTGATTGTGAGCATTCCTAGCATAAAACAAATCTCTTGTAATACTTCGATTTTAGAAAAACAAAATGAAATTTTAAAGCTTGAAATTTGTGATTTGAAAAGATGCCTTGAAAAATTTGTTGATGGTAAAAACAACTTGGATGTCATGCTTGGACACCAAAGAGTTGGCCTAAACAAAGGCGGTGTTGGATTTAATCTCCTCACCTTGCCTCCTAAAGTTTTTAAACAACAAGCTAGGTTAAATGTTCCTCCAAGACAACCAAAGAACTATTGCACACCATTTACACATTGTGGTTGATGCAACAAGAAATGACATATGACTAGTTATTGTCCTTATAGAATTGTTTATGTTGGATGTGTAAAGAAATTGTGGGTTGTTAAAGAGTTTCTTAATGTTGCCTAGACTAACACTCATGGACCCAAGAAAATGTGAGTACCAAAAGTTAGGCCTAAATTGTAATTGTAGGTTGTTCAAAGCAAAGACAGATAGCAACAAGGAGAAGGCTTCAAGAAAATTTTGAGAAGGAGGAGCAACAAGCTAAATCTTAAGGGGGAGTAAGCATTCCAAGATTGGACATGCTACCTCAAATGAGGAGAGCCTCAAAGCTTGTTAAAGAAAACGGACTTCAAGAATGATCACTCATGAGCTCAATTCCTTGGTAATTTACCAAGATGGTAAGACTTAACGATCTTCTCAACATTGTGGTATGTGCTAAACTTATACATCGTTATGCATGCTTAAATTGTCATGCTTATTCCTCATGATATAAATAGCTTGCTAATAATTGATGTGAACCTTGCCATCAATCCTTGATTGTTTACTTATAATCTTGGATACTTGTTGATTTTAGATGACGATAAATGGTCATCTTGCACTTATATTGGAAACTTTGATTGTTGATGACCATTATTCGCATTGTGAAAATTCCATGTTGAGATGATGTCGTCTTAATGCTTCACGTTGCTATTCCTACACACACACCTTTTGGTGATGCCAAAAAGAGAGCATGACTCGGTTAGACATTTAGTTGTGTTTGTTTGATATTGTTGGCATGCATTGATTGAGGAGGAGCATACATTATGGTGGAATATGCATAAGATAACTTGATAGATGCTTGAATCATATACTATCTTGTTACTCTTGAAATATGCATGAAATATAAGAGATTATTGAGCTACATTGCATATCTTTCATTGGATCATGAAGGAACTCTTGATGTCATCCGTATGAGTTCATGAGTGACATGCACTTGACGCCGTTATCTTGCGTATAACTATCTATTCACACATGCATACCTTTGTCTTTTTGTTGATGACAAAGGGGGATAAATAATCTTGATTCTATATGTTATGTGATTGTGTGTTTTAAGAGAACATTACAGGAAGAGCATATCTTGTTTTCGCTAGGGAAGCTAGCTACGAGCTTTATTGCTATATGAGATAAATTGACGTATCTTGAGTATACAAGAAATGATTGAATGTTCTATGTGAGATTGTTGTGCTTAATTAACTATCATATGATACATTTTACCCTATATAGAATCAATGTTTGTCATCATAAAAAAGGGGGAGATTGTTAGCCCTATGGTTGGATAACCTAGGCTTACATCTTGTTTTGATGATAACTACACATTGATTATGTTCTAATGTGTGCTTTGAGTGTATTCTTAATAGGTATATATACAAACACACTCATGAAGACACATTTGAGAATTTGGATAGATGGATTAAAGACAAAAAAGCTTAAAGATATGGTGACATGTTATGGAAGCTTCATCAAGTCCAATGTCACAGAGCAAGAAAGAATGCATAGGCTAGGTTATTATTGATTGATCTTTACAATTATGTAACTAGTCTTGGTTTGATGCTTGGATTGATGACTATGACCTACAAAGACCTTAGGACACCTTGTGCATTGCATGTGAGTTCATAACCTTTCACACAAGTGTGGTTCTTGAAAATGAGTGATCTTTGGAGCTCACTCAGATTTTATCAAAAACTATTTTGGTGCTAATCTTTTCATATCTTGATAACACTTTTCATTAGCTTTCCAACGCAAAAAACGGCACTTCAATCCGATTTTTCTAGAGAAAGTTATGCCCAAAATAAGAAAGGGGGTTCCGTGAGGCAGCCGATAGGCAGTAGGGTAATACAGTCGACTGTATTTGAATACAGTCGACTGTATTTGAATCCAGTCGAATGCATTGGAATGCAATCGACTGCATTGGTCAAAATTCAGCTCTAACGGCTATTTTCGAGGAAAAGACTCCAACGGCTATTTTAGAGGGAACCCAGTCGACTGCATTGGGAATGCAGTCGACTGCAATGACAGTTTTGCTCATATTATGCCTATAACGTCTATTTTTCATATCTTCTCTATATAAATGATTTGGGGCTTCATCATACACCATGGAAACCACATTCTAAGCTTCCATTCAATAGAGAAACATCAAGGCTCATAGATTAAACATTTCTTTCTTCATCTTCACGATTTTACATCATCAAAGAGAGCATCTTTGTGAACAATTCTTTGATTGAGAGTGAGCATCCTTCAAGTCATCAATTCTCTCATCTCTCTATTGTACTAGAGCTTCATTTGTACTCATTTCCTTTCAAGAGGATTTCTTTGTACACAATTGATCTTTGTAAAATAATTGTGATCAAGACTTGTCTTGTCAAGTCTTGGGTGAGCTTTGTGGATTCAAGGCTTATGCTTGGTATGGGGATATCACCAAGTGTTGTAAGGGTTTTTATCTTGACCCAGAAGAAGATTATTGCTAGTGGATTCTAGTGCTCTTGTAAGGGACTTCCTTGAAGAGGTGGATGTAGGCTTGAGGGTAGTTCAAGCCGAACCATTTAAATCTCCTTGTCAAGTATCTCTAACTCAATCTCTTTACTTATTGCTCTTTAATTGTTTGAGATTGTTTGGTTAGCATATTCATTGAAATATTACTTGGTTTGATTGAGATTTATGATTGTGCTTAGTTTAAATTCCCCATTAATTTTCAAAAACCCTATTCACCCCCTCTAGGGTTGTTTTATTGGTTTCACCTTGTATAAGTTAGTGTAATCAATGCATATTCTCCACTTGCCTGTCCCTGCCTTCGACACCATGACCACATTAGCTACCCATTTAGGGTAGTCAATTTCAGCGATGAAACTCATTTCGAGAAGTTTCTCTACTTCTTTCTTATTGATCGCTTGCCTCTTTGGCGCGAAAGGACGCTTCTTCTGCTTCACCGGTTTGCTCCTCGGGTCGATTGATAGACGATGAGTCATTATGGATGGGTCTATTCCAGGCATGTCAGATGCGCTCCATGTGAAGACATCTGCATTGGAGCGAAGGAATGATATCAGTCGATTGCGGAGGGCTGGTTCCAAAGTGGAGCCTAGCTTTAGCTGGCGTTCCTCATCCCCTCCCAGCGTTATAGAGACAAGTTCTTCTACTGGTTCAACTCGCCTCATCATATGCTCGTCTCGCTGGTCTTCGATGGTGAGCACCTCCTCTGCCTTGCACGATGCCATGTAACACGTGCGAGCCATTGCATGATCTTCTCTCACAGTGCCTATTCCGTTAGGAGTTAAAAACTTCATGCATAGATGGAAAGTCGAGGCTACGACTTGTAACTTGGTGAGGTCTGCTCTTCCCAACATTCCGTTATAGGCCGACTTGACTTTGACTACTAATAAGTCGATTGATTGGGTCGCTTGAAGTGGCGATGTCCCAGCGATCAAGGTGAGTGGGATCATTCCTTCAACTGGTGCGGATGCTTCTGTGAAACCATACAGAGGCGAGGAGACCGGTCGAACTCGGTCTTTTGATATCCCCATTTAGGAAAATGCCTCTTCAAAGATAATATCTGTAGAGCTTCATGTATCGACCAAGATGCGTTTAACGACGTATGCATCTATCTGGAGAGAGATGACCAGAGCATCGTCGTGCTATAAAATTACTTCCTGAAGATCTGCATCGTCGAAGCCTATAGTGGTGGTCATCTTGGGGCGCTTAGCCGGTCCTTGTGTTAGGTTGACTTGTCGAGCGTAAGCCTTTCGAGAGGAGTTTGAGATTCCCCCTGTATTTGGGCCCCCAGAGATAGTGTTTATCACCGGGGGATCTCTTGGGACCGTCTCCTCTGGTTTCCTCCTCGCTTACCACCTTGGCGCTCGTTTGTCTTAACAAACTGCTTGATGTGCCCTTTCGCAATAAGTCCCTCGATCTCCCGTTGGAGGACCTTGCATTCTTTGGTCGTGTGGCCATGATCCTTGTGGAATTAGCAGTACAGCTGGGCGTCCCTTTTATCGGCAGGCATCTTCCTCGGTTTGGGCCACCTAAGGATGTTTTGGCGTTTGATTTGATTGAGAATATGCTCCCGGGAAGTATTAAGGGGAGTGAAGGTTGCCCGCGAGCGTTTAGGCTCATCAGGGACTCGCCCCTCTAGTCAATCGCCCTTCAGCTGCCCAGGATTCACTTTATCTTGAGAGGTCATTGCATCCTTTTCGGCTCGAAGATACTTCTCTACTCGGTCGAGCAGATCAGTCATGTTCTCTGGGGGTCTCTTATTTAGTGAGAAGCGTAATGGCGTCCCCGGCCTTACACCTCTAGCCATCGCTGCGAAAGTCACCCCAGGATCTAAGTGATCGATGAGGAGGTTTTCTGTGTTAAAGCGAGCATAGTAGGACTTCAAGGACTCTTTCGGTCCTTACACTATGCGAAAGAGGGCTAAGGAGTTCTTCCTTTGTATGCGACACGTTAGGAAGTTGTTGCGAAAGGATTCTTCTAATTGAGCCAGTAGGAGATAGAGCGAGGTGTCAGGTGTTAGAACCACACGTGTGCAGCTCCTTTCAGCGTCACAGGGAATGCTCGGCACATTATTTGGTCAGGGACCAAATACAGATTCATGCCAGAAGTGAAACGAGCCAAGTGCTCCATAGGGTCTCATGTGCCATCATACGATTCACACGGAGGCATTTTGAAGTTTGGTGGTGTAGGGAAGAGATCAACATCCTCTGTGAATGGTCGTCCGATGATGACCGGAGCGTTGGTGTATAGTTCCGCACGGTGTTCACCGGGGTGGAAGTAGTCGTCCTTGGTAGAATGAGCTTCATAATAGCTCTCTTCGTGCCTTTTGGACCTCAAATTGTGTCGTTCATCATCGAACTGCTCATCTTCAACTTGTATCAGATGATGGTGATTTTCTTGGTTGGAAACTTTTGAGCCGCCAGGGCCTTCAGTGAACGTCAAACGTTGGTGAACTGAGTGCTTTTGTGCATTAGTTAAATATTTTCCCTTAGGAGGCCTGGGAGGCTCTAACTGCAGAGGTGGGTTTTCAATGGCAGCTTGCAACTTCTCAATGGATCGTTGCATTGTTTGTATAACAGCTAGCATATCAACTTGGTTGTCGATGGTGGGCGGAGTGATGGTAGCAGTAGCGACAGTAGTGACCCCGGCGGTAAGGGGTCGGACGGACCTACAGGCTGGAGAGGAGTGGATGCAAGATTTGTAGGGGGTGGCACAGCTGCCGTGGCTACATGTGCTATTGTCGCAACCGCCAATGCATCCGCCACTCTTTTACCGCGATTAGGCGGGTGGGAGGTGGCTCCACCACGAGTAAGGTCACAGAGTAGTGTTGATGATGAACTTGACGCGGGTGCTCCATCTTGTTGAACTTGCGGATTATGTGCCATGATTTATTCATGAATTTCGTGTCCCACGGATGGCGTTAAAATGTTGTTGATAAAATCCGGGACAAGCTTCCAACGACTCGCGAAAAAACCTACGCAGCAAAAACAACACCGGTGACTCGCCGGAAGTATTTTCGGCAGGGAAACTCTGATGCTTAAGTCAACAAATGTGTTTGAGAGAATCTGAATAAATTATCAATCAAAGAGTTACCTTTCTCTCTTTCCCCTTTTTCTTTATATAGAGTCTCCTATTAGTGGGTAGTTTTTCCTCCTTATTAGAGGGTTACCCTACTAAGTAGAGAGTTATTCAAGATTAGTGGCCTAGTTAATATCACTTAATGGGTTGTTACCAGCCATCATCGAGAAATGGATTAATGGGTAAGTGGGTTATACTGATTCCCCACTTTCTCAAGGTAAAAGAGGCGTTTATGGTTCTTCCAGATGATGACATGTGTCGTCATCTTGGCTTTGCTATTTTTGCCCATATCATCTACCTTAGACCAAATAAAATAGGAAAAATTCGTAACCAACTCAACCCTCGGCCACACCCAAGAATTTAAAAACAGAGCAAACCAATCACCAGTAAAAATGTATTCGCCCTTCTTGTGTTGTAAAGAATTTTTAGTGACTCTCACGAGACCTTTTGTATGCTTTTACTTATAAATTTTTTTGCACCTCCTAGAGTGAAATTTTGGTTCCGCCACTGTTTTCGAGCTTATGTGTCTAATTAAAATATAAAATTAACTGATTTTTTCGTCATGTTTTATTGTGGGGTGATACTGTGACAATAGAGATGCATGATTCTCAAATTCTAAATTGTGTAATTGCATCACGTAGCATGCACTTTTATTCTTTTTTTTAATTAATTTTATGTCCATTAGAATATATTTGTCTATCTCTAAAGGTAAAACTGCTTAATTTGATAGAGTTAACTAGCTCTAAGACGGTACCTAATCAAACGAGCTAGGTTTCCTTTAGGGTTAAATACCATTCAAGTACTTCAAGAGTAAGCGAAAATCTCACTTGAAGACAGATTTTATTAATGTTTACACGTTGGCATTTGGAGTTTCAATTTTGCCGTTAGTAAGGATTTCCTTCCAAGTCTCTAACTTTGCTCATAAATCGTCAAGGACAAAAACGTCACCTTAACTGTAATTATGGCAAAAAACCAACTTTCAGCCCTTTTCACTACTGGCCATGGCCACGGGTAATCGGTCAATTTTTCGGCCACCAACCCAACATGGCCACTCAACCCACCAAACCCAATCCAACAACGCTGCCCACGAAACCCGACACTGGCACATGCAACGCCTTCTTCCCTAGCCACCGTGACACACACACACACACACACACCCACCCACCCACACACTCCCCCACCCCCTCTCCCCAGCCCCATCTTACCAGCCTTCCACCACTGCACAATCCTCTAACCACCCACACCCACCCACAAACACATCGCGCGCACACAGACAGAGAAAGAGAATTATGAACACTAACATACACGCATGGATCCAAAACACATTCCCCCCCTCCCCTCATCAGCCCACCCTCATCTTACTAGCCTTCTTTTATCGCACAACCCTTCACCCACCTCTACCCGCACACACACCCCCACACCCCCTACAGACAAAACACACATTCACGGAAACACAGAACACATACATAGAGGGAAACACAGACACAAACAGGGAAGCACAACATGGTGCCCACCCCACCCCTAACACCCACCCACCCGTTAGCCCCACCCTATTGCCTATCACCAACCTCCACACACACCATGTGGCGACATGCTCTCGAGTGGTGGTGATTGGTGGGGCTTGGGGTGTGGCGGTGGGAAAGGTACGTGCGCTGAAGAAAGAAATGAAAATAGAAAAAGAGAGGAGAAGAAAAATCAAACTTGGGTTGACGCTTTTGCCCTTAACAGTTTTGTCTTCAATGTTAAGCATTTGGACAAAACAAATGGCAAAATTGACACTCCAGACCCCGACGTAAAAATTGAAAACATAGGTCCTCAAGTGAAATTTTTGCGTACTCTTTGGGTACTTAACCCTTTCCTTTACTGTTTATCTATACAATGTTGGTAAGTTTTGTTTTTACTGTATAGTAGTAATCGGCGATAATTCCTTTATCAGTTATTTGTGAAAACATTGAATATAAGTCTTTGGATCAAGCAGATTTTCGTTTTATATTCTTACATCTATGCTAAAGTACTTTTAGCCTACCCATTAGCTTACTTCCTTCTTCGCTAATTAGTACTACCAGCCCAGTAACTCGAGCCAAGCTCGGGTTGGTTTATAAAATACTGTATATCATAAGGTTTTAAAAGTGTATTAATAAGTACCACATATCGTGAGACAAAAAAGATATTAATCTTATAAAAAAATATCTTATTTGGCTATAAATAATAACTTTGGTACCTCAATTAATCACGATTAACTTAAGTAAAATATTTAACAATAAATTTACTTGCAATACTCTGAACTTTCGATTATTAAAGAGCATTTTTTGTTTAATTAGGTTGCATATAATTTTTATGAGATATTTGAATATACATGTTTGTTTACTTGCCTTCTTTAAGTTTATGTTTTAAATTATCAAGTAATATTTCAAATGAATATTGACTTAGCACTTAGAGTAGAAGAATAGTCATGTTCGTGTTGTATAGAGTTAAATAACAAATATTATTGTAGTAGTAATTAAAGATGGTTACACTATCACTTATCCCTTTTGAACTTCAGAGGATTTTTAAGTTGTTATATATATATATATGTGTGTGTGTGTGTGTGTGTGTGTGTGTGTTCGTGAGATTATTATAACGATTAAGTAGAAATTTAAATGAAATAAACTTGCATTTCAAATTTAACAGGACTTATGCATATACCTTATCACTTTCAAAGAAAATGACCATATAATATCCAATATTTTCATATATGTGTTTTTTTAATTCTTGTAAACTGCTACTAATGAGAACGTTCAATTGATTAAGATGACATGTCCTTATTTTAAAGCGTTGAAATTGTTTTTCACATCTTCTATGACTACTATTTGTCGACAGCTAAGTGCATTTCATGATACTTTCTCATAATGATATTTGTTTTATCACAACATAATGCAACTTTTATATATCAAAATATGTCATGTTATACATATAACTATAATGAGCTTGGAAAGGACAATAAATATCATTATATTAGGATAATATTATAGGGTGAGCGTTAATCATCCACTTGCTATTGAATTCGCACAATAATCACGACTTATAGTTACAATTAAATGCATTAGAACCAGAATCAAGATTTAATTTTATAGTCAGAAAATCATTGACCAAAATTTTTAACAAACATATTGATCAAGTTCGATTCATCCTTAAAATTACCAAGGTTGAC
Organism: Escallonia rubra; assembly: GCA_033065855.1. NCBI lineage: Eukaryota > Viridiplantae > Streptophyta > Magnoliopsida > Escalloniales > Escalloniaceae > Escallonia > Escallonia rubra. The sequence continues at coordinate 126,078 of JAVXUO010000733.1, forward strand.
AATCTAGTTGAAATCTGAATTAACCATGCTAGCTTTGTTTTGTTTTATACGTAACTATAAAATGAAATTCTACAATAATTTCTTTGTGCAATACATCATCACTTATCATCACATTATGTATTTAATGTGAAATAAAATCTACAAACACTATATGTCATATACAAACGTATCGCTAAAGGTCAATATTATCTTGGATGAGGTTCTTGTCTCTGAATTAGTTAATTTCTGTATTGGTAAGCCTTATATAATTTGAAAACTATATTTAAATAATCTAAAACTCTTCCTAATAAATATACTAATATATCAAACTCAATTTTGACAGTTATATCTCTAAAAAGCTTATTCTAATATGAGAATAAGTATCCATAGATCCAAAAAAATATAAATAACTCTTGATATTCTAAAACAAAATAATGATCTAACATTTAATTTAAATTTGATAAGGTCCTTATTGTTAAATTTAATTAATCTCACAAGAATAAGATTAGGACTTAATATGACTATTGAGTCTTAATAGATTATAAGGTGTGTGTGTGTGTGTGTAGAGAGGGAGGGAGCGAGGGAGGGATAGAGTTTCTTTTCAAGTTATAATTTTTTTTAACGAATATAATTGAAATTAACATGTTGGCATATTACTAATTTAGGATTTTAAAATGCTTAAAATTGAATTAATAGTAAAATAAGGACACCATAAAAAAAGATTGGTTTAATTTTTCTCTCGAACAAAGTTTATTTCATTCAATTCATGTTTTATCTACTATATTGTGCAAACCTTTGTGTTAGCCCTATGGTTGGATAACCTAGGCTTACATCTTATTTTGGTGATAACTACACATTGATTATGTTCTATTGTGTGCTTTGAGTGTATTCTTAGTAGGTATATACATGCACACTCATGAAGACACATTTGAGAATTTGGATAGATGGATTAAAGCCAAAGAAGCTTAAAGCTATGGTGACATGCTATGGAAGCTTCATCAAGTCCAATGTCAAAGAGCAAGAAAGAATGCATAGGCTAAGTTACTATCGATTATAATTGATCTTTCCTATTATGTACCTAGTCTTGGTTTGATTCTTGGATTGATGACTATGACCTAAAAAGACCTTAGGACACCTTGTGCATTGCATGTGAGTTCATAATCATTCACACAAGCGTGGTTCTTGAAAATGAGTGAACTTTGGAAGTTACGCAGATTTTCTCAAAACTATTTTTGGTGCTAATATTTTCATATATTGATAAAACTTTTCATTAGCTTTCCAACGCAAAAAACGGCACCTCAATCCGATTTTTCTAGAGAAAGTTATGCCCAAAATAGGAAAGGGGGTTCCGTGAGGCAGCCGATAGGCAGTAGGGTAATGCAGTCGACTGCATTGGTCAAAATTCTGTTCCAACGGCTATTTTCGAGGACAAAACTCCAACGGCTATTTTAGAGGGATTACAGTCGACTGCATTGGTTACAGTCGACTGCAATGGCAGTTTTGCCCACTTTATGCCTATAACGGCTATATTTGATCTCTTCTCTATATAAATGATTTGGGGCTTCATCATACACCATGGAAACCACATTCTAAGCCTTCATTCATTAGAGAAACATCAAGGCTCATAGATTAAACTTTTCTCTCTTCATTTTCATGATTTTACATCATTAAAGAGAGCATCTTTGTGAGCAATTCTTTGATTGAGAGTGAGCATCCTTCAAGTCATCAATTCTCTCATCTCTCTATTGCACTAGAGCTTCATTTGTACTCATTTCCTTTCAAGAGGGTTTCTTTGTACACATTTGATATTTGTAAAAGGATTGTGATCAAGACTTGGGTTGGTCAAGTCTTGGGTGAGCTTTGTGGATTCAAGGCTTGTGCTTGGTGTGGGGATATCACCAAGTGTTGTAAGGGTTTTGATCTTGACCCGAAAGAAGATTGTTGCTAGTGGATTCTAGTGCTCTTGCAAGGAACTTCCTTAAAGAGGTGGATGTAGGCTTGAGGGTATATCAAGCCGAACCATTTAAATCTCATTGTCAAGTATTTCTAACTCAATCTCTTTACTTATTGCTCTTTAATTGTTTGAGATTGTTTAGTTAGCATCTTCATTGAAGTATTACTTGGTTTGTTTGAGATTTATGATTGTGCTTAGTTTAAATTTCCCATTATATTTCAAAAACCCTATTCACCCCCTCTAGGGTTGTTTTATTGGTTTCACTTTGTAAATTAACTATGCTAGATTTATGAGAACATTTATCGATCTACACTTATGTTTGCTTGTTTACGCTTTACGCCTTGTTTCTTAACTAAGATAAACAAAATTATACTATTGCCTTTTCATGTGAAAGTACAGTATATAAGAAAAACTTTCCTAGATTATTTTGAAACGTTGTAAGTTTTTAATGTTACATGCTATATTTAAAAATAGTAAATAATTTATTCTTCTATTATAAATGACAAACTTTTTTTAAAATTTTAAATATGCAGTTTTTTTCCTCGTGTCATCTAGGTTATTATATTGGATTGACTGTGCTTTGAGTGTTAACAAATGATAAGTTAAGGATATTGTAAAAGAATAATTTGTCTATAACCCATATACCATAAGGTTATAAAAGTTAAATATCAACATAAATAGTACCTAATTTTTCTTATTAAATCTCTTAAGTAATTTTCGTTATACAGGTGATCATTTGATATTAGAGAGCTTTTTTTATATATAATATTGAAAATAATGAACTTCTTCAAGTTATTTTTGTTGACTCTAATGAGCTAATAAAATTTAGCAAATATTCTTATGTTAAGCTAACAATTATAGAGTGAAGATTAGTTCATATAATTGTTATCGAAAGCATACAACAATGATCACTCATAGTTATAATCAACTTTATTATTGTCAAAATTAAGTTTCAAAGCTTATAGTTAGTCTAATATCTACTAATTGGTCTTGACGTTCATGTAAAATTAATCAAGTACAAAAATAATAAATTTTTATTGGTTATTAGGGTCCTATTAAAAATAAGCTGTTAGTCTATAGTCGATTACGAAAAGCTTTATAAAATTACTTAAAACAAATGCATTTTAAAGGATATATTTTCTCAGATACACGAAGAGTATATGAAGCTTATATATATATATGCACAATGAAAGTACTTTTAATTCAATTAGAACGTCATTTTTTCCCCTTCTAAATCTAATATGTTGTTTTTTCAATACATGAATTTTTATATTCACATTAAAGAACGGTTTTAAGAATAGAATAGTCAAATTAAGTCATAATAAGTTAGTATATTGATTGAGTTGAGTTCTGAAATGTTTAGAATTAATTTTTAAATTATACAACCCTCATTATTCTTGTGAAATTAATCAAATTTAAGAATTAAGTACTTATCAAAGTTCAAATCAATTGTTAGATCATTTTTTTCTAAGTCTCATAAGTTGTTTAATCTCAATTGTAACATTAAATTTTCTTCTAAATCAGAAGTATTATTTTCATTATATATATATATATATATATATGTGTGTGTGTGTGTGTGTGTGGTGTGTGTGTGTGGGGGGGGGGGGGGGGCGAATATGTTGCTAGCCTCAGGCAAGTTACCTAAGGCTAGTGGCTAAAACGACGTAGCTTTTGTTAATTTTCATTGGTTTTCCTTCTTCTGTTTTTTTTTCCTCTCCCCGTAACACTCTCTTATTAGATCTCCCACACGGCCACGACACATAATCATCCCATCACCTGCCACTGTCGTCGGCCGGCCACCATCGCCAGCGATCCACCACCCTCGCTATCCGAAACAACCGCCCTACATAGACCCACCACCACCGACAATTTCTTTCCCGTGGCATCAGATTACGCAATTGACATCTGCTTTGCCGCCGGTCGTCCTTCGTCATCATTAGCACCTCCATCTCCTGTAGCATCCACCTTCGCCTCCTGCCTATGACCTCCACCTTTTGCTCCATCTAAGAAACATTCAACCGCAACATCACACGATCATGACCACATCACAAAACCAACCACCACAAACCAATCATAACCCCTCTTCTAAATTTTAGAATTTTAAAGAAGGATCAATTGGAAATATGTCGATTTAATCGTCAACAAGTTTTTCAATTAGGTGGTCTATTGCAACGATCGGTGGTGTCTCGCCCGCATCGAAGGTTGGCGATTGGGCCAGGTGTGGCTGCTTCTGTGATGTGAGAAGAGAAAGGGCCAATAGTCGTGGGTTTATGTATGGTGGCAGTTGTTTGTGATGGTATGGGTGGTGGGCCACCGGTGATGGAGGCCAATAGGAGCCAGAAGACAGCTAGTGCCGGCGACAGCAACGGAGGCCACAGATGGAAGTGGCACAATCTGAAGGATCAACAGCAGTGTGGGTCTCTACATATTGGCGGTTGTTTGTGATGGTGAGGTGAGGGTGGTTCGTTGTCGGTGTAGAGGTTGGCTGCCGACTATGGCCGATTATAGGACGATTGTGGGCAGATCTGATAAATAAGAGAGAGAGAGAGAGAATGACGAGGAGAGACAAAAAATAGAAAAAAGAAGAGTTAAAAAAGCTGTGCAAACTACATTGTTTTTGCTACTAGCCTTAGGCAACATGCTTAAGGCTAGCAACATATTCGCTTTCCCCTATATATATATATTAAAAAGTCGTTTTGAAGATACAATAGTCAATATTAAGTTCTAATAAATTAGTATAATGATTAGGTTGAGTTTAAAAATGATTATACATAGGGCTTACAAAAAATCCTCATTATTCCTGCAAAATTAATTAGATAAAAAATAATTATTAGATCACCTTTTTATTCTAAAACTCATAAGTCATTTTTTGGATCAATGGATTTTAATTTTCATATTAGAATACATTTTTGAGGACATAGGTGTCAAAATGAAGACTTAATATATTAGTATATTGATTAGATAGAGTATTAGAATGATTAGAATTAGTTTTTAAAATAATTTTTCTTCAAAACATCGAAAGTATTATTTTTCGTTTTTTATATAAAGAAGTTTTTATATTCATATTAGAGGATAGTTTTGAAGATACAATAGTAAATATTAAGTCCTAATAAATTAGCATAATGATTAGGTTGAGTTTTAGAATGATTAAAATTAGTTTTCGAATTTTAAGGACATAATTGTAAAAAAGAAGTCTTAATAGATTAGTATATTGACTAGGTAGAGTTTTAAAATGATTAGAATTAGTTCTTAAATTAAAGAAGACTTACTAACATAGAAGTTAATTAATCTTAAAATAAAGATATGACGTCGTGTCATATTAAGAAATGATGATGTGTCGCGCAAAGAAGTTATCAATGCTTTTCTTGCTTCGCTTATTATATATAATATGAAAACATTTTTCTTTTCTCTTTAGGTTTCCGGTGCATAAATAACTATTGGAGCAACTTTGTAGAAACAAATATCTTATACGTGGATTTATATTTGAAAGCTGAACCCAGATAATTCGATGTTGTAGGGGTACAAACTAATGATGGAGAGTCTCTTTTTATTATGGAAGAAATTAGCTAAAATTAGGGATACAAAAAAAATATAACTTTCTCCTAAAATGCAGTTACATTTGTGGAAGGGATTTGACAAAATACTAGTTTGGACTAATTATTTCTAAAGAGGATTTTAGCACACCAAATCTTCTTTTGAAATCACTCATAAAATTTGGTAAATAATCCAACAAAGGATTTTATGCAATGTATTTTTAAATCCTCTATAAAAGTGAAATCCCAATTGAAGTACCTTATCCAAACACACTCCAACAATTTCAGTTTTCCTATTTCTTGATTAAGTCACCAATATATTTATCGTTTGAAGAAATAGATGTCTCATCTTATCTTGGTGGATTCATGTTGGGAGTATATTGTCACTATAATCAACCATTTTGAGAAATAGCATGCTTAACTTTTATTGTCAACATATGCTTCATGAAAATGCCGCCATATTTGAAGGAGAAGGGTTGTGGCCTCTTAGTTAGAATTAATTACTCCACCTTTTCAATTAAGTTATGAATTAGAGTTCTAAATCAAGTAACAAATAACTCTATTTTAGGTTGTTAAAGAATATATTTTTACACGGCATCGGTCACTTAGTAAATATAAGCAACAAGTTCGAACAAAAATTTGATAGTGCGCAGTTCAACGGACCGTAAGGAACAAGAAAGATATGCTACACATAACCATCTCGCAAATAATTAATATCCATATATGTAGTCATGACCAATTTTTCTTGTAGATCATGCTTTTGGTTACTTTTTCGTTATTACGTTATGTCGTCATTTAGATTAAAACTGAAAAAGACAAAACATGTTCATCTAAAAAATTCCAAAATTTTACATCTTAATAGTTTTGCTCCAAAATGCTACTGGGTTAATTAACTATTTTATCTCTGAGGATTGAAAAAGGAAAAACAAAATTTAGGTGCTTCAGTTCTCCAATAAAAAAGAAGGCCTAGTTAAGGTAAAGTTTATAACTTGACTGCATAGAGCACCTCCAGTTACGCTGTATGGATATAGTTTGCAGTACGTCTAACATTCTTACACGTGCTCCCTTTAATGTGATACAAAAGCAGCTAACTGGTTATCCTGTTTTATTTTACATAGTTTGAAAGAATATGTTCAATTATGACTAAAAGCGTGTACGATGGCAAGTTCTCTTCTCCTTATTAACTTGATGTGTAATAGTAGCATTTTCAAGGTGGCCTTTTGCTAAGTTGAATCGTCTATAGAATATTCTCGAGCAAACGCTTGTTCTTGTATCTTTTTACCTAACAAAAATAAATTTGAATGGTGTTTCAATTTAATTTTTGCAGCTTATCGCATTTCAAAGGATTTATTTTGAAGTTGAAACTTTTGTCAAGAGCGATGGTGGCTCATATAATGTTATCCTCGTGGATCAAGCATGAAAAATGATTATGAACTATGGGACATAAAGTAATAATTTTTTGGATTAAATACATTTTAGTATCTCAAAATTACTATGAAATCTCACATGAGGATTCAAAAGTTTAAATTTTTTTTACGCAAAAAAGTCTATAATTTCAAATTCTCAATAAGTAAGGACTTCCGTCCAAATTCCTAACGATCTAACTAAAATCGTCAAAGGTAAAATTGTCCAGACAAGTTTATTTTTTTTCTCTTCTTCTTTAATTTTTTTTCTCTTCTTCTTCAAATTTTGACAACCCCCCCCCCCCCCCCCAACTGTCCGTTACCCAAGCCCCCACCAACGACTGAAAGACACAGAGACACGAAATCACCCAAATCGGCATCACCACTGCCGAACCACCACAATGCCGCAGTGTCGCTGCCGTCAACCAACGATCACAGCTGTTGCCAACATCGCCACCAGCATACCACAACCACCGCGGTGGCGCCATCATAGTCGCCGTCAACAATCGGCGCAACATCATCGCAGGGGACCACCAGATCGGTCGGATCTCCACCACCAAACCCACCGGCGTACACCCGTCGCCGACGGCGGAGGGGTCCTGGATCATACCCGATCCGGAGCTCGGACCAGAGTTCGGGTTCAAGACTCTATCTTGGGCTGAGATTGAGTGGCAGAAGACGACGCAGTTGTGTCGGTAGGTGGCAGCGTGGAGCGCTTAGGGTTTGAAGATCTCTTGGTGTTTTTCCTGCTGCCACAGCCCACCGGAATATTCCGAAGGGTGCCCACTTTTGTCCAGTATCTGTGATAGTTCTTGCAGAAGTGGCGTGGCCGAGAGAGGTTGTAGTTACTGTAGTAGCAAAGTTTGGTGTTGTCAGTGTCAATTGGGGTTTGATCTTTGTGGATTCAATTGGTAATCGCTAAAAATTATTAGAGGTATTTCTATTTATTCACATTTTAGGTGTTCATGTTCAGGAAATTGGGGTTTAATCTGTGTGGATTCAATTGGTAATCCGTGATAATGGCATTAGGAAGAGAGACATGGAAGGAGGAGGGAGGGATGCTATGGCGGTGACATGGTGTTAATGGTGGTCGTGGGTTGGGTGATGATAGAGAAATGACATACACTTGCGTCAAGGAGCGGTTATGGTGGTGGCGTGGTGCTAATTGTGGTCGTGCAGTGGGGTGATGGCTTTGGAGTTGATAACCATGGCACCGGGTGTAAGGGCTGGTAGGGAGAGAGAAAAATAGAGAAAACTATAGAGAGAGAGAGAGAGAGAAACAAACCTGAGTTGACAATATTGCCCCTGACGATTTTGGCTAGATCGTTAAGAATTTAGACGGAAGTCCTTACTTATTGCGAATTTAAAATTATAGATTCTTTTGTGTAAAAAATAAATTTTTTGACTCTCAGGTGAGATTTCGAGATATTAAAATGTATTTAATCTAAAATTTTAAGTTATTAAATATACAGTTCAAAGTGCAATATACCATCTTATCCTTCCATTTACGAGTTAAAGTTGAATGTTAGAGTACTTCATTTTAAATTACAACACTTACATGTGCGATGCATGGATTGAGGACCAGCTCAATATAGTTATTGGACCAATTCCATACCATATATGGCATATACATCCTATTATAGTTATTGGACCAATTCCATACCATATATGGCATATACATCCTATTGAACATATTACATCAATACCAAAAGAAAACAGGGGTTGAAGAAATCTTCCACCTATCCCTCGTGTATAGCGACAATTAATAGTCGCTAAATATTTCTAGTGGCTTTATTTAGTAACGTTTAAAAAATACTGTTAAGAATTGTCACCGAAAGTATTAAAGAAAAGTTACTAGAAACATTAAATGACTATTAATTGTCATTATATACGAGGTTGATGAAAGATTTCTATAATCCGGGTTTGTAGCCAAAATTTGATTATACCAAAACTAATCCAAGAAACTGAAGAATAATTAAAAGAAGAATCTAGCATGAGTTGTGATAACCTTGTTTGGAGACAATACTTATCCATGTACAACATATATGCCAAAGAGCATAATCTGCAAGGAAAGCAAAAATCAAGATTGAAAGAGTAGAAGCGAAACAAAGAACTTCCACTTTATCCATGGATGAAGTGACCACCTCAAACTTCCCAAGGCTCCAAACACAAAGAAAGCGCGGCAATAAAGCTAAGGTATATCTTGCCTCAAAGAAAACAGTCATTGGACGCTTTAACTTCCAAATTCAAAATGCACCCACATGTATATAAATTCAGCAAGCTTGGCCTTCGTTTTCCATTCAGAGTACACAGTAGAGGTACCACCCCAACAAAGAAAGGAAGACCAAGATGGAAGCAAGGCTAAGAGCTGCACCAAATCGCGTGTACGAAGAGTTCGATCCGTTAACGGAATGGGTAGCCGAGGAAGCTTGCGACACTCTTCTTCTTCATCTACCTGGTAAGGTCCTTGTTCCCTTTGTAACACCAGTCCATCCGCCCGTTTAGAGGATCGAGTTGTACTTGCCTTTGGCATGCGCCTAAATAAGAGACTTAGTTCTAAATATATCTCACACATGAACTCCTATAATGTTAAATACATAGTATTAAGGAGATCATAGAGGATGCAAAATATCTCTCCAGTCGATTTCTGCATGGAGGGTTACTTGTCCTTTAAGAATTAAGATATAAAATCAAGGTCAATGTTAAAGGGATAGCGGAGTACTCCTGACAGAAACACAAGGCCTCTCTGTTAACCAATGACCTTAATTTATAGGGTCACGGTCGCAGTTATGCCTGAGTTTATACAAAATTAACATTTCTTGTGATCTCTCTATTTATTCAGGGGAGAGAAAAAGAAAAATAAAAATAAAAAAATATGAGATGCAAATCCCTCGATTTCGCTACACTGATATTTATATATTATAGACTATAGGTTAATATCCTCTATTTAGTTTGTAAGGTTTTAGTATGCAGAGAAATTTTGGAGACCACAGTCTTCCTGAAATCGATCAGACTACCAACTGCTCACGACGCACGCTCTTTAATCTCAACGTATATCCGTGTTTGTTAGCTAAAATGTGTATCTGTACGTCTGTTCGATCGGAGTTTGACAGGTTTTAGGAAGGAGCAACTGAGGGTACAATTAACTACTTCACGAAACCTGATTATCAGTGGAGAACGCCAGCTGAGAGATAATATATGGAGCCGCTTTCGGAAGGAGCTTCCTGTCTCGGCAAACTGTGACGTGAACAGTATCAGCGCAAAGTATGAGGCCGGCATACTCTTCATTAGACAGCCAAAGCTGATCACTCCAGCAGAAAACCAAGATAGAGAAAAGCCAGTCACAGAAGCTCCAAAGCCTCCGAAGCCCCTCTATGAGCCAGAACCTCGGAAGAATGTTACAGAAGAAGCCTCTCAAAAACCTGCACCAGCGCCTACTCCTGCTACGCGGTCCAATGGGGATGCTACTGAATCCCCAACTGCAAAAAAGGTTCCCGAGAAGACGCTCGAGAAGGTAAAAGACCCAAAAAATACAGATGGAGAGAGACGTAAATCGGCAGACCTAGGAACTGCTTCTGAGAAGTCTTCAGAGAAGAAGAAAACTGATGCTGAGGTTGTCTCTGGAAAGGCTGCAAAGGAGGAAAGAAGTGCAGGTAGTGCAGCGGAAAATGGGAAGAAACAGGTGAGTGAATCTGTCAACGAGGCCACGAAGGCGGATGGATTGACCAGGGAAGTGGATGATGGTAGGAAGACTGCACTCGGCAGCGATACGAACGCTGTCCGTGGGATTGCAGCAAAGCTGAAGATGCCAAGGAAAATGATAAACTTGGTTCTCGCCACTCTAATGGTTCTTGGCCTTGGCTTCTATGTTGCAAATTCGGTCAGGTCTTGGAGGAAAGCTAAAAACTGAGACTTGAAAAGAAAACATTCCTTTCAGCATACACATTATAAGCCTGTTTATGCAGCATGAATAAATGAACATACAAAGCAATGAAATAGAGGCCTAAACTCTTTGGAGTTGAAAGCTGTTAATTTGACAACTACTAGTATCTCGTATTCAACATAATTCAGCAGGTCTTGAGAGAATAGAAAAGCCTTGAGAACTTCAAACCACTTGAATGAATATATGTGATGCATATAATCATTTTGTATGACGACAGGAGTTGTGTGAAATTAAGAAGAGTAAAACTAATGAAAATGAAGAATCAGCACCAATAGTTAACCAATCAACTTCACTCGTCTCCCGCATAGACAGTGTAATTTTGGAGTTAACTAGCGCATTTTGGAGCGGTTTGATCTATCGTTCCCCTAAACAGAAATTCGGCTAGCTTCACATCAATGCTTTGTTGGAGCTATAACATTTTTGTAAGAGGAGGGGGGGCACAACGCGCGACAGAAATACACCTACAGCAGCACCAATTACTCACAATAATTACATAAGAAGACATGATTTCACAAGGTCAAATGACATAAATAAAGTAACAAAGTACGAGATCAAGCTCGAAAGGAAAAGAGTAGGCCCAGGCCACATTATTCAACCAAAAGATGTCCTTACTGACAATTAGAGAGTTAATGCCAAAAGGTTTCAATCATGCTGCTATCACGATGAAACTATGTTGAGATGTGAGGCATAGCAGTGGGAAGTAGTGTCCGGACTGAGTTTGTTGTTAAGGCATATTTTAAGTAACCAAAGCAGCAATGCTTTGACATAGCAACTCCCTGATAATGACAATGATACAGCAGTAAAAATACTTTTGAAAGAAGGTCTGAGAAAAAGGATGCAAGTCAAGTAAAAAATGACCAGATTTCAAGTTAGTCAATCTTAAATCCGGAAATGAGCCTCCACTAGGATGGTATGTTAATTTATGTATCTAGGAAATATAATGCAAGTAAAAGCTAATACTGGCCCGAGGCTTTCTTTCACGATGTATGCAGCATGTAGTTATCAGTGGACTGCCTTGGTTCGGGACAAGTCTTTACAACTAACGTAGAGGAAATAGGCACACTAGTAAAGTAGTTATGCATCCTCTTTAATAGGGAATTCCAAGCTCACAACAACCCACTTGTCATCACTGATGGGCAGCACTACGGTGCCCTCGGGGAGTTTCATATCTGGAATGCTTGTGTACACTCTGACTCGGTTACACAGCAAGTAACTTTTGATCCCCATGGTCTTCCCTACTTTGGATTCTGCAACTGAGAGGTCAGAGAGATCAGAAGGTGTCATTACCGTGGGAGATGCATAACCTTCTTGGGTTGACGAATGAAGCACTCCCTTCAAGGAATGTGAATGCCGATGTCCACTAATATCATCCATGACTGCTGGTGCTGGAGATGCAACACCATTCTGAGGGCTGACTTCAACATTGACCGAGGAAACGTCAGCAGAAACTATTTCTTGATATTCATCTGCAGAAATTTAAGCAACTTATGTAAGAAGGAATAGGTAGTTGGGATTAAAAAGAGAAAAATAAAGTACGGGATACAATTTACCAACACTCTGTTTCGTTGTTGGATTTAAAACCAATGGCCGAGAAGTCATCAGCTTTCCCCCTTGTGGATTGGCTACCATGAGCTTGCCTGAGTGAGGAGTGAACTCCTGAGTCCTGTCTTCTGATAAAGTAGGAGATGTGAAGTCACTGTTCTGACTCAATTTACCTGAACCTATACCAATGTTGTGAAAGCACTAAAAAGAGTGTTCAGAGGAAAAATGAATGTATTGATCGACTGGTTTAACAATCCATGGAGCACATGTATACAATCTTAGAATACACGCAGACACATTAACATGACTTTGTATATAGAGATAATGCAGTGGAAGAAGAGAAAGGAAAACAAACAATTTAACTATGCAGTGTTCTGTCTATTAATTTAACTATGCAGAATTAATTCAGCAGCAATAAATTTTTTCTCCACCTATGTGTGACGAATGTCAACTGAACGGCACTCCACCTAAAAATGCCACTAGGAAGGTTCTTCTATCATTTAGATTGTATACTAATTTTTCCTGAAATTAAGGAGTGAAAAAAAGTTATACTCCAGCAATTCTAGAACATAGTTCAGTCGTTGCCTTTGATTTTGGCTGTTCTCGAAAGGAAGAAAACAAAAGTGGAATAAAAAGCTGGGGACTAAACCTGTTACTACAATAGAGCATATAAGCCTCAAAATGCAAGGAAAACAGAGTGTCAAATCCCATCGTACTTATCTCTCATTAACAGGGCATCCAATTCCTGTGCATACATGACATAAGAACATACAGCTCAAGTCTGAGCATCTCATAGTCCCTTTCTATCTTTTTCCATGTGGTATGATTTCATATGTACTGTTATACCACTGAGAAAGAACGAGATTAATGAGAAATATAGTGCAAAAGTGAAATGACCGCTCTAAGTATTCATGTGAGAGGGTTGAGTAGGATTGGTTCAGTTCTACACAGGAAAAATGAAAGGCGAAAATGTAACCCTGTATTTACTCCTTTTGGCCTGAAGGAAAATTTTCCCTCGGGGAACAATTACCATGCTATTAGAAGACTTAGTTGCAGACGGTAACAAAGCGGGCCCAATCATCTCATTAATGCTCTCCCAGAAAAGGAGGAGGAAGGATTCAAATTCATTCCCGTGTTTGAGTTAGAAGCTTTCATGTGGCACGTACAAAATTTAGTGACACGGATACTGGTGGAAAGGGCAACTTACGCTCCATTAAAGCAGTATACTTACGCTCCATTAAAGCAGTATAAGCAGCCTTTGCAGAATTGAACTCTGCTTGTTTCTTTGTTTTTGCTGCATTCCCATGGAAAATCTCTCCTTCTACCTCCACACTAGAATAGAAATTCGGATGAGGAAGTTCACCAGATCTAATAGTTTCATATGTTGGCAAGGCACGACCTTCCTTCTGAGCATATTCTTGCAATAGATTCTTGTACGAGCAAGAGTCATTCTGGAAGTAGAGAAGCCATTGGATTGCCATAATCACAACCATTTAGATAACATCACACCCAAATCAATATGCATAGCAAGCACATAACATGAGAATTAATGGACACTTGTACAAAGAGAATAGATAAGCAGACGAGTTAAATCACAAGAACTAGCTCAGAAATTTGCCTGTTGAAAGGTATCTGGTGAGAGTGACATGAAGGGAGCCAGTGCATCAGCAAGCTCTGCTTCCTTTAAGCTCTTTTGGAACCCTGGCATTCCAATTAAGCAATTGTAAGACATACTTATGGAAACTAAACCAATGAAATGGAACTTTTATCAAATACAAACTTTAATATCAGTATTATAAAGTCCATTCCATCTTTATATTTTACGTATGGGGAGGAATATGGACAATGGTGAAAGGAAATTGATGCACTATAGTAACACTTATAAGCATGTGCAAGGCAAGATGAAGCTCCAACTTAAAACAGTATTCAGCTTGCTCTGTAGTCTGTAACTATATCATGTTCTGAAGCAGTTATTATCCCTACTTTTTTAAAGACAAAAAGAACTTGGAATCCTCAGTGACGCAGATTATAGGGATATAGAGTATGCAAGTTATCGAGGTTTCATATGGTTAAATAATATGAGTTAAAAGCTATAAGATACTATTTCTGGCTTGACAGATATACACATAGGCTCGATAAGTAAAGCAGAGAACCATTTAAGCTTGTAGCTGAAAATGAATTTTCAACAGTAATAGTATGATAATGCTTTTGATACATCAAGCTAACAATCTAAGTTGTCCCTTCATTGCTGTTTCGAACAGTGAGTCTAAATTCTAGAAAACGAAAGCACAAGCAGTAATTCTATTGGGAAGCATTATTGTATTGAAGGAATCCGAGGCCTTAGATGAAGGGGAAGTGTCTTTTCTCCAATAATTTGCATCCAAGATAGTCAAACCAATTGTATTTCTTCTTCCTCGTTATTGAATAATTGGAGTGTGTGTTCATATTGTCACAATTCAATGATTCTAGCATTCCCAATTACTCAAAAACCATTATGATTTCCAAATGTGGCCTCATTTTATTTTCTCCTTCTGTATTGATCTTTTTGGTGACACATCACCAGATAGGTCTTTGGACCTGTATGCATGCCATAACAAACCAAATCAGCTTCACAAGACGTAAGAAACAGTTGCTCCAAGGAACATTTCAAAAGCTTGCATGAGTTTATGCCATCACAGCGATGATTATGGCAAATATAAATCAACTGCCTAGTCTGTTCGAAATAAAATTGCACAGGATAATGCATTCTGAAAGAAAGCAAGTTGGATCAGTTCTATGATTCTGTGGAGGAAAGTAGTGGTAAGGAAAAAAAAGAACTGCTTATAAGTCACGTAGAGATATAACCATATAGAAAAGCTGTGTGATCCAACTTGTAGACCTGAAGTTTTTGAATGAATCTTCTGACCCTCGTGTGATTCCCCAACCTTTGGTCCTCGAGGAAGGATTTCATTGTCTGCAATCATTTTTTTTGTGCAAGGTGAATAACGGTTAGGAAACAATGCTATAACAACTAGGCAATAGTTCTGATATACGGCGCAGCTTTTGGTTACCAACTTGTCCACATTTCATACACCTTCAAATCTATTGCAGATGCTATAATGTCTGTTGGCCATACTTAAAAGACTGCTGTAATCCGAGATCAAGTGTCGACTTGTTTCACAATAGTTTTATTTCAGCACCAAATATAGGGCGTAAAATTTTCTTAGTCATTGGAGCCTTTTAAAACAAGGGTACAAAACTAACCAAGTACAAGAAAATAGTAGAATCTGATGCTCCATATAAGTAGATCAAAAACCAAATCTACTTCTCACATGTCACCAAGAATAATGTGAACTTAGGACAATAGTGCTGATTCTATGACTCAAACTTAGAGGAGCGACGTTAAATTTAGACCCAGAATCTGAGTTTGTGAAATTAGTTTCCTGTCTATTGAGATGGATGATTGTGTTTATTATGTTTGTGAGTACACACAAGATCATGGAAATTGAAGGAGGTTTGTGGTATACCAGAACCAGAAACTTCTGAGAAAATCAAACTATCCCAAACAGTAGAGCAAAATAAGAACAGGAATACGATATTATTCCCTCCCCTCCGTTTCATTGGATTTCCCACTTTGACTTTTTTGCGAGTTTCTTAGTACATGCAAACATTGAATTGAACTCAATTTAGTACATGCAAACATTGAATTGAATTCAAAAAACAACTTTAAATTAAATAAGGGACATGATCCACCGCCAGCACGATCTGGTCATCCATCCACTGCGAATGGACTGACCAGATCTGAGTTTCATTTAACTCCGTCGTCAGCTACATAATGTTGTACATGGGGATTTTGATCAAAATGGCCCGGAAGGAAGCAAAGAGTTGGAGGAAGCACGCACAAATAGTGGTGCAATGTAGTAAATTTCACCGCCACTACATAATGTAATGGACAATGGGAAGTTTTAATAAAAACTTAGATTTGGCATGTTCATCTGAACGAACGGCCAGATACCGCTGGCAAGCTAAGTTGCGAGCGAACAATTTTTATTAGCTCTCATTAAATAACTATCTTCTGACAAGTGAAGCCAGGAAAGAATCAATTAGTAAAGTTGAATGTATACATGTACCAATATCCATCCTAGGAAAATCGATTTAGGCCTCAAAAATCACAATGGAAGAACACCAGTAAAAAGATTTCTCCACGATCTATATACCAACAAACATAAAAAAAAAGCCAATATAGAAAGGGGTTACTATGTGAGTGCGTGTTGACACATAGGTACGTGGAAATATAATTATATACCAGAAGAAGCACAAGTGAAGTGGAGAGAGGCGATCTTAGCAGCTTCATTGTGGGCATCCTTTGATGATGTAGAGGCAAAGGGGGTGTCAAATGTCACGCCATTGACAACAACAGACGCTCTGAAACGTGGGTTATGGTCAGGTCCATCTCTGATGCTCGTGTATTTAGGCAATCCCCACCTCTTCTTTTGACACAGCTCTTGCAGCTTCGCCTTGTACATTGTCTTTAGACAGAGATACGGAGAAAGCGTCTGTGTGTGTGTGTGTGTGTGGGGAGGAAAAGAGGAAAACAGAGATTGGGAAGAGTTGGAAGTTTCATGAGCAGAAATGGGTCTTAAAGGAAGTTTCTGCAACATAGCACAACAAACCCAGAGTGGGAAAGAAAAATTAAATGCTTCCCGCGTGTTGTACTTTTATTGCAATGGCCAAAACGATTTTGTTGCTGCCAACTTTGATTTTATTTGATTTCAGCCGCTACTTTTGTTTTTATTTCATAAAATAATTTAGCTACATTATATCATGAGTTGGTATTCATTGCTAGTTGAAACTTAGAGGATTGATTCATATTTCGCGTTGAAAAATCTTAATTTTTTTTTTCTCTATGACCCGGTCGTCCATATTTGGATTCACTTCTTTTTTGTGTTTAAGTTTTGACTAAACCTAAGGCGGTTAGTCTTAATGTCAAAAGTGTTCTTCTCTTCACCAACGCCTACCACCACTTTTTCTTCTCTCTTTCTGAAATATTTCATCTAAAATCTCTAGTTTGATTGATCTTCAGTTTTTCCTTTTTACTTCTTTTATCTTTCTTATCCTCAAGTTTTTTATTATGTAATTAGAACTGTCGTTGTTGCCGTACCACTCCGCCGTCACAGATGGACATTTTGTCAAACTCGATTCCCTACCATAACCCCTAAACTTCTCTCTCCTTGATTGCCCTCCACTTGGCACACTATACTCCCACCACCATCTCAGTTTCCCTCCAACGTGGTACGAACCGACCACTAAGACACCACATCCACAAAGACCAGTACCATAGACACAACCTTGCTAGGGTTTTGATTCACGGTGGTGATTGCTATGATTTTGATTGATGACAGTTGTTGCTATGGCTTTTGTTAGATCCCGAATATTTAAATCTATTAAAAATTAATAATAATTAAAAAAAATTGACTTATGTCTTTAAGGGCGTTTTTATATATATAAAAAAATTCTCTATTCTCTTAGTGCCTGGGTTTAACAAACAATTTAGATTTTTCTTTTTGAAAAGTGGGTTATACTTTTGGGATTAGGCGATCCAATTTAAATTTGATTTTAATTTGACGTATTTATAAAGTTAGAGAGTTTTGGGGACGTAATGGGTATTTTGAAATTCAAATTATTTGAGGAATAAAAGTATATATCTTCTAGATTTTGATAGTTACGTATAACACATATTCTATAGGAACACCAGAAACTTCAGAAGAGTTTCCAAATATCCCTAGAAAAGAGACTACTTGGGATTTTGCAAATTGATTTGAGGTAAGCATTTTTATTTTATTTGAGATTTGTAGTTGGAACCTTACGTATTTTTCTTTGTTGTAGAACCTAATTGAAATCTTGGTTATGTTAATTTTTAGAGCTTTTGATACAATTCGATTAAGTAAATGAAGACTTTAGATTAAATTGCACAATTGACGGTAAGGGGTTAATTTTTTTGAAATCTGAATTAGCGTTGGACCAATTATTTGTTCAATATTTTAATCATATCGTTCAATCTCGTTGTCGTTACTCTTTAAAAAACTTGATCTTCTTTTTGGTGTTACTGTCCGACTCACTGTACAATTTCTATTGAAAACAAGATTGTTTTGATGTCCCGATTTCGGTTCCAGTACTGCGTAGTTGTAATGAAAATTTGTGAATGTTTCTTGCTCCATTTCCGTGCCATTCAGTGGAGCCGCATACCCTATTTTGGCCGCCAATCCGTCACTCAACTAGCCTCATTCCCCCACCTCGTGTGTGGACATCGTTCTCCGCGTCAAGTTGACAGCCTTTTCGTGTGGCTTGTATTGTTTGTCACAGCCAAATAGGGTGATGTTTCGGTTGTTCTTTTGTTCAGAAACAGCAATGTCCCTTCCTCCAATTGTTTGAATCGGGTCTAATGCTTTAGTCCCTTTTTGCTATTACTTTAATATAATTTGATGTACCTCCAGTTCTCTTGTTTGTTTCTTTCCTTGCTCTTTAGACAGGAACAATCAGGCACATTTTTCATTATCATTGGCTTCATACGTGTGACTCACTCACGTGGAAGCTTATCACATGTCGTTGTTCAGCACACTACCCTTTTGTGTTGCAATTTTTCTCGCAACTTTAATCGACCAATATCGAATTATACAAATTTCGATTCAGATAACTTTGTTGAACTCGTATTTTTGCCCTCTTCGGTTGAAGTAATCTTTCATAATTCTTTTTGTTGTTAAATTATTCGAGATACCCATTTGATTTACTTAGAAGGTGGTTTGTTGTGTTTATGCAACATGACTTTATGTAGCCTATAGTAACATTTGGCTTGAGTCATAGATCGTTACCCGTATACAGTCATTTCTTATCTATGTAATGATAATCTTGTGAGCCATGTCACTGTATATGTATATGTGATATTTATGTTCTGACTTATCCACGTGGATTGGAACGTGGGCTAGCTCAATGGGATGAGCTAGAGATTACGATCTTATTTTCTGAACCTTGTTTCACGTGTCATTGATGACATGTGTGACCTTATTCTGAATGGCTCTTCAGTATCTGTCTCCGTAAAAAGATATATTTTGGCATTTTGAAATTCGGTCTGACATCTGTTCAATTAATATTTTGTACCTCCGTAATCTCGTTTTCTCTGAAAATTTTGTATTCCTTTTGATTGGTCATTTGAGCGACCTTACTAGGCATTTGACTTACTCCTTTATTCTTTTCCTTTCAGGTGATCAGTAGGTTAGATTGAATTACAGGGCTAGCTGTGTGACTGAGAGCTAGTGTTTTTTTTTTTTTTTATCTCAGAGTCAGTATTAACATTTTTAGATGTAATAATTAAGACAAGTTGAATTTGCTTAAATTTTATTTTGGAACTCCGTGTCGGAGTAATTTGGACTTTATAAATGCTTTAGGCCGTTATGACATTTATTGATGTATCTTTGGGATTGATTAATATATGCTCTGAATGACCACTTGGGAGACTTTGTGATATTTTTTAGGTTTTCTGACTTTGTCTAATTGATTTTAACGCTCTGAAAATTCGGGGCGTTACAGTTTTGAATCATGGTGGTGATTGCTAAGTGGTTGCTAAGTTGAGTGATAAACTAAAAGAGCTCAGCTACATCATCTGTTATCTATGTGGCAAATGGAGTGGATGTGGATATATAGTGACGAGCACTATAGTGGCCCCTCAACTGCGGGGTTGATGGATATTGTTGTCAAAAGTATCATTCACCTACTTATCGTAGCGTATGACTGGAGAACCTAAATAATGATTTGTCCCGCCCACATCGACAATGTGAATGGTTAGATCACACTGATAACTTAACTTAAGTTGCTAGTGGTGGTAAGTGACAAAACGTCCTCCAAGAGAATTTAATTTCGAGTGGAACACAAGTTATATCATCTAATCAATTTGATCTTAGATGGGTTCAAAATCTAATTATTTATATAATAAAGCTGAAGAGATTGTAAACTTTCTCTTTTTTACTTGGTATGCTATCATTATGTCATTTGGTCTTAACCAATCAAATGAGTTCTATACTTTTATCTCTTCCACCTCAACATGTGCCACTGAAAATTTTTATCAACAGGTTTGCAATCCCTGCGATTCTTTAAGTTTGTTAAAACTATTTTTCTCTCTTAATCTTAAATTTATGTCTCCCACTTTAATCTTGTATCTTTTCTATTTTTTGGACAAGCCCACTATTCCAATCTTCCTCCTTTTATTTCACGCACACGCACACAATAGACATAAATTATCCCTCATTTTATTTTTATATCTTTTGCATATCTTTTTATTCTCTTATTGGTGGCCTTTATTAATACAAGTCTTAAAACATGCGTTAGTACTATTGTTATTGTTACTTCGAAGATACTGTTTTTGCCATTTTATGTTAATCTACTTCTTCATTTGTTGCTAAAAAATTAACAATTGTTAATAAAATTCCATTTTACTGACCAAAAATGGAAGAAAAAGCCCAATATTCCAATCTCCCTCTTTTTATTTCATGATATGTCACACGCATGCGCATCTTTCCACGCGCCCGCGCATGCACACAAACACATATTTATGTATAAATTATCCTTCATTTTATTTTCCTAGTTATTCTTATGTAGCCTTTTGTTCTCTTATTGGTGGCTTTTATGATACAAATCTCGAAACATGGATTATTATTATTCTTATTATCATTGTTTGAAAGATACTATTGTTCAATTCTTTGTCTATTGCTAAAAAGCTAACAATTGTCAGTAAAGTTTTATTCTACCTACCAAAAAGGGAAGAACAATCGTATAAAATGGTGGAAATAAAAATCATGTTATTATAACCATAATTGTTACTACTACTTTTGTTATTACTATTTGGTATAAGAGCATGTGCTTTCTTAATGAAAATCTTGTTGGTAGTTGCTCCCATTTGTAATGTATGGGGTTAATGAAGTCTGGGAAAAAGGCAGAAGAAAGAGAAAACACCAACATGAGAACGTGGCACAGTGTAATGAATCAATGGTATTCTAAAATTAAAAATGCCTAAGTTGGAAAAGAGCCTCTCGAGATACTTATAGATCGCAACTTATTTTGACTTTAGGAGGGTTGTACTAGCTGATAACTCAAAAAGCTGCCAACAAATACGCATTTTAATTTTTTTTTTCTTTTTGAAAGTACTAGATATAGGCTGGCCATATAAGCCGCGACAAATAGTTTTTGGAGGAAATGTGACGGGACAAAGCATGTTGCACACATTCCATTAAGCCCCCACGAAATGAGTGAAGTGGCTCATTAGCTATAACCATGTTCATGTACAACTTTTTTTCTAACATAAAATCACCATCATGAAAAGATTTATCCCTGAAGTTACTTCTTTAAGAAAAAATGTTATACAAGTCTTCTAAAAAATCGACCTCCCCCCATATGAGACGTACACAGGATAGAAGAAGCGAGAACTGATAGAGCCTTGAGCCATAAAGATGGAGGTAAGCGCTCTAAAGGCGAGAGAAAGAAACAACATTTTAATCCCCTAAATGCTTCACACGAGCATATCTTGAACCATATCAAGGGTCATGACATTCTACATCACCGGGACCTATAAAGATGTCTGGAAATCAGCGAGACCCTTAGAAGTATAGTCACTTCGATAAGAACTACAATCACCTGATGCAGGACTGTAATCGGTTCAAGAAGGAGACTAGATAGCCTCTTCACAAGAGGTTGCTTGAAGAATCCATCTCAAACTGCAAAGCTTGGACTCCCAAGACGTAAGATGAAGGGTCTTCTTAAGGTCCCCTGCCCATTAACGTGATCTCTAACGGTCCTCAATTCGCTAGCCTATCCTTGAAAAGCTTGTGGAATCACTCTCGATGGCTTCACTAGTCCCCAATTTTAGTCGAGGGTGTCATTCCTCTACGGTTACAGGGGCGGTGTTTCTGTCAAGCCACTCACACGATCAACTTCTTGATTGTCAAAGTTAGGTCTTGCTACATCATAATTCAGAAAGAACATGACTTAACAAGCCACAAACCATCACCTTCACTCTCCATCTCGCGATGAAATTCCCCACTTCATCAGGATTGACGTGGTTCGAGGTGAGAAAATCACAGCTCGAAAGTGCTATTTGTCATCGTGCAAGGGTTGTGACTCCTTTGCATATTATAGAGATGAGAAGAAGCTCCATCATGCTGAACCAACTAAGGAACTTGTATCAGTTCCTTTGGTGGAAGGTAATCCAGAACGATGCTTGCGGATTATGTAATACCCCTACTAAAATTTTCATAACACGATGATAAAAAAGTTTGGGTCTTTAAAATTAAAATTTTTTGAGGTGAACTTTGCAAAATATCAGAAGTTGGGGGTTTTGATAAAATGCCATTTTTGGGGTTTTGAATGGATTCAGGCAGCAGCCGCAACCCTGTCCATTACCATTTCAGCAACCTCAAATCACTCCCCCAGTATCTTCTTTCCTTCAACACATTATCACAGTTACAGGGAGTGAGAAAGAGAGAGAGAAAGATGAGAGTTTTAGAGAGAGAGAAAGAAGAAAGAAAGTGTAGAGACACTACAAGAAATAAGGCCTTTGGTGACAGGAAAATCCGTCGCCAAAAGCCTACATTCCGTCGCTAAAACTTTAAGCGACGGAACTACCATCGCTAAAAGTCCCTCGTATAAAAGCCCGTCACTAAAAGTTTTGCGATGGAATTTAAAAATCCGTCGTCTAATATTGGACTTTTAGCGACGGGATTCTTTATACATTAGCGACGGAAATTCCGTCGCTAATTGTATTTTACGTATTTTAATTTATTTTCTTTTTTTTGAAAATAATTTATTCGGTAAATAATTAGCGACGGAATATACTTGTTAGCGACTGGATTTTTGTAGCTAAATGTCCTTTTTAACGACGGAATATTCCATCGCTAAAAGTTCAGACTTAGGTATACTCTTTAGCGATGGAATGAATCCGTTGCTAAAAGTCAATTTTTTTAATGCCCAAACCTGTAATAAAAAAATCAAGTCTCAACAACAAGGCACAATTCCCAAATGCACATTAAGGTTAAATAATTACTGAACGATCAGCAATTATTTAACCTTACAACAGACACAAAACAACTATATATAACTTTAGCAATGTTTACTATAATAAAATAAATAAAATGTACAAGTCGGGAACCGGATACAATTGATTAGGGGAGGGGAGAAGAGTACAAGCCGGGAGGGGGGTACAAGTTGGGAGGGCACGAGAGGGGGCTCATCAGGGGTTGCTGAGTCCGAGATCTGGATCCGGAGCCGGCTCGGTATGTCCAGCAGCAGTGCCCTGTTGATCTTGCTCCCTGATCATCCTCAACACCACTGTAACAATGCGCTGGATCTCCTCCTCGTCCAACGAACGCTGCGCAGCCGATGTCTGTGTAGAGGTAGCAGGGGTGGGGACGCTCCCATCACGACTCGTGCAGTCGTGCAAGGTAGGCCGCGTATGCGGCCTTTCGGCCGATTGACGACCTCCGGTGTATCCAGCCATCGCTTTAACGCCCTAGTACTCGTACCCGTACTAGTGGACGCTGATGGCTGTACGGACTGCTGCTCGGACCCCCTAAGCTATTCATATGAGGCCTGCAAAAACAGTGATTTAAAGATATGTTAGGGCATTAACGCAACAAATATTGAATAGAAAGACAAAAATTTAATAAATTAAACAAATTGACTCGAACTTACATCGATCCGTCGGGCAATATCTGAAACATAGTCCCCCGCCTGGTGCGCCTCATCCTCGTCCTTGTTCTTCTTCCTCACGTGCATCTGATTATACGTCAGAGCTACGATCTCATCCTTTTCCAGGTCCGGGTGCTCGACCGCATTCTTGTGTCGGATGACGTCATGTGCCACTGACCCCCTCGTGTGCGTCGGATCTTTCTCACGTCTGTTCTCAGCCCCGCTCTTACTCTTGGCATCCCAGCTTGGATCCGCAACCCACCGATCAATCATTGGCCCCCATACAGTCGGAGATATCCAATACGGGGGATATTTCTTCAACTCCATCATCGGGTCACCCTCGGGCAGCATCTTCTTTGCCCGGTCCCGTGCGTCGTGCAACCATCGGAGGTAATTCTTGCCGATATATGCAAAAAAGGTCTGCCACCCCAGCGCCTGTTGATCAGGCGAGTCAAACGTGAACCCCTCTTGCAAGACATCCAAATACACAAATTAATTTAAATAATAAATTCTAAGTAAACAAATACTATCGCAGAAAATATCGCGTTAACCGTACCACCCCGTTCCTCCCATAGGGACTCCCTCGTCTCGGCATCCCAGTCCTTCCAGTACCGCCGAGGCTCGAAGAATCAGCCCTTCACAAGAACGCCGATCTTCATCATCGCCTGATTCTCTAGGATCCTGCCAAAGAAGTAAATAAATACATTAATACAGTTCAAATATAAGTTAAGACACCCAAAGATTTAAATATAAGGCTTGATGTGATTTTTTTTTACTTACTGGCCCTCTTGGGTGAGCGTAACTCTCTATTTACGTTGGGGGTCGATGCATACCCCACGTGTAGGGCCATGGCCTCGTCGAGATCCTATAAACAATCGACAGTAATACAGTTCAAATATAATTTAAATATAAGGCTAGTGAAAATTTACTAAACACCGTTATCAACTATACCTGAGGTAGAACCCACAGAAGAAGGAGAATCAGCGTCGGGCTGGGGCGACGACTGGGACTGAAGCTGAAGCTGGGGCCCCGTCTGATGTACGTGAGCATTTTGTGCCTCGTCATCAGTGGGCAATGACGAGGTGGGACCCACTGGAGAGGAGGCAGCTCGGCGTCCACCCCTGCCACGAATAGCCTGTATTCTATCCATAACTGACTTCGTATAGATAAATTGCAAAGAAATTATCACATTAAAAACAATAATTTGGCAGAAAATATCATCAGCACTATATATATGAACCGAATATATAAACACAATATGAACCGAGTATTAAAATGTTACTACATATTTTTCGAGGTGTTACAATAATACAAGTCAATCATTTTCAGTTTTGGGAATCATCATCATCTTCATCGCCAGACTCGTCATCCTCTTCTTCGTGGACTCATCGTCCTCTTCATCTTCTAGTTCATCCTCTTCATCAGTAGACTCAGTCACATCATCTTCAACACTTTTCACGTCTTCCGCGTCATAATCTACGACTTCTTCTCCTACATGAAGTGTTGTTGGAAGAGGAAGATCGTCCTCCTCCTTGTTCACCTCAACAGATAATAAAATATGTGGTTGGTCGGCTTGAAAGGTGTCTAACTCACTGTCATATGTCACGGGCAATTTCTTGGACTTGATAACTGTATACCAATTAGATTTGGGATTTGCGACGTCCTCCACGTAAAAGACTTGGGCAGCTTGACTAGCAAACAAAACGGATCGTCTGATGCAAGTCTTGACTTGACATTGACATCTACAATCCCTTGAGAGCTAACACAGATTCATCTACTGCATGTGACATCGAACCATGTACACTTGAACACTACTAGGCGATTTTCGGAACCCAACCCAAATATGCTAGCTCAACAATCTCATCTAGCTCTCCATAAAAGTTCATGCAATTCTCGTCATAACAGTCGCTGTTGACCAAGACTCAACTGTTTTGGGTTTGTTTTGTTCGGTCATCATCTTTTATGTTAAACCTAAACCCATCGATGATATAGCCTCCATGACAGGATGCTTGTTTATTAGGGCCTTGAGCTAGTAATTTCAAGCAAGAGGATACTGGTCTATCCATTGACTGAACCTATTATAGATGACGGTAAAAATTAAAGATAAATCAGTATACTAATTGGCCACATAACTGTATACAACACATAATATAATTTCGTTAAAGACTTACACGCCTTCTGAACCACTGTACAAATTATGATTTCCGATGAGATTCAAGTCCAGCGGGATCAGTGATTAAAGATTCCGCATAGAACTCACTGCAAACCAATATAGTTGACTCGCTTATCACACATTTTCAATTATGTACAATTTTTTTTAATTAAGACATTAACTTACTCAACGAATGCTGAAACTTCATCGCAATTTAGAAGGGTATATATTGTTGCAGCACTGTACTCTTCATCCGTTAGCCATCGAGTATAGGTTCGGCCGAACGGACTACTTGTCTGCTTGAATATTGATAATTACCCTTCCAAATTTGTACTTGATCCAAGGTCATTTCGGCCTAGCTAATTTAACCTTGTATCAACATCAGGCCCAAAATATTGGCTACAAAAGTTTACAAGCTCTTCCATTACGTAAGCCTCCGCAATCGAGCCCTCAACCCGAGCTTTATTACTAACTTTTTTCTTCAAATGGAACATGAACCTAGAAGTTTAGTGAATCGAGTTAGGTGGAATATCAATGATAACAGATTTTGCACTAATTGTAAACGAACAACTACAACAATTTAAGGATTACCTCTCGAAGGGATACATCTACTGATATTGCACAAGTCCACCCATCTTAGCTTCATATGCCAAGTGAACAGGCAGATGCTCCATTGAATCAAAGAACGAAGGTGGGAAGATTTTCTCCAACTTGCAAATCGTCACCACAATGTTCTTCTCAAGAATCTCCATGTTACTCACCCGGATCGTAGAAAAAAATATATCTCGAAAGAAATGCGATAATTCAGTCAAAGTCTCGCATACAACCCGTGACAACAGTCCCCGAAAGGCAATAGGAATGAATCTTTCCTTGAATATGTGGCAGTCGTGACTCTTCGTCCCTTGGAACTTGCATTCCGATACATTGCAACAACGAGATATGTTGGACGCAAACCCATCTGGAAGCTTCAAATTCTTAACCCACTGAAAGACCTTCTCCACTTGTTTCTTGTCTAGACAGTGAGGTGCTTTTGGAAGTATCGTCCTCTCGCTGACTGTCCGAGGATACAATTCACGGCATACACCCAACTGTTGTAGATCCCTTCTCACTTTAAGGTGATCTTTCGATTTCCCCTTGACATTCATCATTGTGTTGAACAAATTATCAAAAACATTCTTCTCAATGTGCATCACATCCATGTTGTTTCGGATAATGAGTGTCCTCCAGTAGGCTAACTCCCAGAAAATACAATGTTTCCTCCAGTTGTGCTCTTTCTCGTACCCCAGAATCTTCTGATCTGGCACACCCTTGCCGTATGGTATGTCAGTATTAAGTGCCTTCAGGTGTGAGAGCATTTATTCACCAGATGAGTAGTCCAGTGTGACAACCTCACGCTTGATTGTCCCATCAAATTTATCCTTCTACCTACGAAACTGATGGTCCGTTGGCAAAAGCTTTCGATGACATCTGAACCATGAGGGCTTCCCACTGTGCTTTAACGTATGGCCGAGATTCATGCCCATACAAGCAGGGCATGCTAGCTTCCCATGTGTGCTCCAGCCACACGTCATTCCCAATATGGGAAAATCATGTATAGTCCATGTCAAAGCAACCATCATCTGAAAGTTCTATTTAAAGGATGCATCATATGTTTCGACTTCATGATTTCATAACTGTTTTAACTCATCAATCAACGGCCTTAAATACACATCTTTGTCCTTGCCGGGACTCTTCGGCCCCGGAATAAGTAACGACAAAAACATGTACGACTTCTTCATGCACATGCCTGGTGGAAGGTTGTACGGGACAATAATAACATGCTATATGGAGTAAGGCGTGCTAGACTGACCGAAAGGGTTGAACCCATCGGTTGCCAAACCAAGTCTAACATTCCGAACTTTCTGAGAAAATATTGGATGCCTACGGTCGAACTCCTTCCACGCCTCTCCATCAGCTGGGTGTGTCAGCACACCGGCATCGTTGCTACGAGTCTCACAATGAGCTCTCATATGTTCAGACGTATTGGATGAGTACTACATTCTCTGAAGCCTTGGTGTGACCGGAAAATATCACAATATCTTCCATGCAATGTTTTTCTTCTTCCATTTGTCTGGTTTGTACCTCGAATGATCACATACTAGACACCGTGACAATCTCTTTCCAGAATAATACACAATCATTATTGTACGCATATATCCGCTCATAGCTCAACCCAAGTTTCCTCATCATCTTCTTCACGACATAGTACGACGGGGGTAACTTTTCACTTTCGGGCAATTTTTTTTTGATTAAAGTAACAAACTCGTTAAAGCCTTCCTCACTCAGCCCGTGGTCTGATTTCAATTGTAATAACCTACTAATCGCAGACAACCGTGTGTATTTCGGAGCTCCATCCCACAACGGCTCTTCCGCGTCTCTCAACAACTCATAAAACTGATGAGCCCCCTCGTTCAGCTGTTGGGGACTGTCGTAACCGCGGTCGTCACCCCAGTCAACATGAGCATGCCCAGCATCCATAATCATATCTCGGTAATCATACCGTGCCTCCTCCCTAACTTCAACTTGACTAGCCAGGTTGGACGACAATACTATCGTTTCCCCGTGCTGCGTCCACCTTGTGTATCCACCCATAAAACTGTACAGACGAAAATGCCATTTTACTTCAAATCTTTTTTTCCAATGCAACAACTCACATCTATCGCACATACACCTTATCTTATCAAAGTCAACATGTGCAGGATGCGCGTAATCGAAGTCGAGAAATTTGTCAACGCGATCCTCAAAATCATCAGCATTCTTCCTTTTCATCCAACTTCGATCGACGACATGACAACTGAGATAACGTACTGTATACCACCTTCAATGATGACCAATCATTAGGCAGGGTCGATGTAAATATGAATGCATGAATGTGACAACATGTCTATATATATCCCCTCCGTTCTCTAATAGGTAGTGGTCCAATCCCATTTAGAAAAGTGCATGTTTATAAAACAGTAAAGAACTCATGCTTAATCCTATGTCTGCGGAAACTTCGGCAGCACCTCCCCGCATTTCTCCAAGTACACGACATTGATTAGGTGTTCTAACATTCATTTAATCTTGCCTTGCAAGGTTTGACGGATGTTAGAACACCAGATCTGTATACACCCGGAGAAACACATGAGAATTTGTACCAAATATCCACGACATAGAACACATAGCATGAGTCGAAACACTATTTTATAAACACGTACATTTTCCAAATTTTCCAAACTGGACATCCAAAGGCTCATTACAAAGTATTACTTTGTAATGAGTACCTTTGAACGGGAACTAAGGATTTTTATGCATTCATGCGTTCAGAAATTGGTAACATATGCAATAATCTTTCCGAAATATCAAAATTGCAGAAAGATCGTTGCATATGATACCAATTCCACTTTTAATAGAATTCGTTGGTAACGAGTTGAACCATCTCGTTGCCAATGGACTTCGCAAAATAACACCGAATATTCGTAATGCAGGGTTTATAAACAATGAGTAATTGAACCGTCTATGTGGATTATGGATTAATTATGGGATGTACAAGGGCTTACTAGGATAAAGTAGGGATGTACTAGGGTTAAGTAGGGTAATTAGGGTTGGTAGGTTAAAATATGTTAAGTAGGGTAATTAGGGTTCATAATAAAGGTTAACTAGGGTTAATTAGGGTTTAACTAATCTAATTAGGGTTTAATAAGATATGTCAGGGCTAATTAGTGTTAGTTAGGAGTACTTTGGGCTAATTATAGCTAATTAGAGTTGATTAGTACTAATAAGGACAAATTAGAGCTAATTAGGGTTTAATTGTGCGGATTAGTGTTGATTAATCATGATTAGGGCGAATTAGGATTAACTGGGTTATTAGGGTTAATTACGATTAATAGGGTTTAGGGTTTAGCGTTTAAGGTTTAATTAATCTAATTATGGTTTAATAAGATATGTTAGGGCCAGTGTTATTAAAAGTGTGCCTAGGCGCCAAGCGCAGCTAGGCTCACACAGCGTGCTTCGCCTAGGCCTAGGCCCAGCGCGTTCAAGGAGGTGCCCTCGTGCGCCCAGACGCTCAGGCGCTAGGCGCTAGGCGCGCAATGGTGGTGGAGGCGCCAAGCTGGGCGCGAGACTTTGTAGCCGTTGGATTTTCTTCACATGGGTGGTGGGCCGTTGATTTTCTCTTTCCTGTTTGTCTTTACAAAGTCAAACCCAAGCTCTATGTCTCTCTCGCGGTCTCTTATTTCGCATTGCGACCCAAGAATCAAAGACCCAAATCAGTTTTTCCCCGTCGCACTTCGCTCGTCGGTCCCTGCTTCCGTCTCTGCATCCGCTCCTTTCCTTCGGTGTCTGCGCTCCAGTCGCCGGCCTGCATCGCCTACTTCAACCGCCTGACTGCTCTGCTCTTCAGTCACCGGCGCATCTCTCATTTCCTCCGGCGTTTGCGCTCCAGTCGCTGGCCTGCCGCACCTGCTTCAGCCGGTTGCTGCCCTGTTCTTCAGTCGCCACCTGCTACCCTGCTCTTCAGTGCCCCTTCGAAGAAGTTTGAAACTTTGGGTTTCTTATTGTCAGGGCCCAGGGGTAACCAATTTGGTTTTCAAACTTGAATTTTTTTTCATTTAGCACAAAATGATTTTTGGTTGTCATTTGAACAGCATAATTGCTTCTTGCTGATTAATATCGATAAATACTCGATAAATGTGGTTGGTAATATGACTACTTTACTTTTTCTAGTGTTTGAAAATTTGTTAATTGTCATGTTGTTATTTTTTTTTTACATAATTTATTGTTTTAGTGTATTATTTATTTATTTATTTATTTTAATTTAATATTGCGCCTCGCTTCGAAAAGGCGCGCGCCTGCGCCTTACGCCTAGGCTCTAGGGTCCTTTTGCGCTTTAGTTGCGCCTTCGCCTTTAATAACACTGGTTAGGGCTAATTAGGAGTACTTTGGGCTAATTATAGCTAATTAGGGTTGATTATGACTAATTAGGGTTATTTAGAGCTAATTAGGGTTTACTTGTGCGGATTAGTGTTGATTAGTCCTAATTAGGGCTAATTAGGCTTAATTGGGTTGTTAGGGTTAATTATGACTAATTAGGCTAACTATAATCAATTAGGGTAATCAGGGTTTAGTTAGGTTTTGAGGGTTTAATTAATCTAATTACGGGTTACTAAGATATGAGTAATTAGGGCTAATTAAGGTTTAATTTGGGCTGATTAGTGTTAATTAGGACTAATTTGGGGTAATTACAGCTAATTAGGGTTCATTGGGTTCTTAGGGTTAATTAAAACTAATATAAGTAATTAGAGCTAATTAGGGTTAATTAGGACTAATTAGGGCTAATTATAACTAGTGGCGGAGCCACGATGAGAATGAAAATTAACCTAAATTCAACAACCAACCATTCAACTAAATCACAGATATCTCAATCCAATTGGGTCCCATCCTCCGTCAACAATCTTAATTCTTAATGCACAATCAACAATCTCAGTTCTCAATTCTCAAATGCTCAATGCACAGTTAACAAAATCATATAAAGAATGAAAATTGATATAAAGAAGTCTAACAATTACAACTAAATCACATATATTCTAGAAAGTACCGACACCTCATATATGGTGTCGGTATGGTGTCCAACACCTACAGACACCTCCAGAAACGTGTTTGACACGTGTCCGACACCTTCGGACACGTGTCCGACACCTCTCAGCGATATCCGAAGATATTGATTTATTTTTTAATTGTCGGACACCGTGTCGGTCACCCTTGAAGAGGTGCCGGACACTTCTTGAAGAAGTGTCCACAAGTTCCCCGGCCAAAATATGACATTTCAGTGTCGGTAAAGATCGGACGCGGTGTCTGTGTCCGTGCTACCTAACAGATATCTCAATCCAATTGGGTCCCATCCTCCGTCAACAATCTCAATTCTTAAATTCTCAATGCACAGTCAACAATCTCAATTCTTAAATACTCAATGCACATTTAACAAAATTATATAAAGAATGAAAATCGATATAAATAAGTCTAACAATTACAACTAAATCACAGATATCCTAGAAAGCACCGACGCCTCATATAGGGTGTCGGTATGGTGTCCGACGCCTCTGGACACGTGTAAAGCGTGTGGTACCATATTATGTGAAGGATAATAGTAAGGCTTGGCGGAGCCTTTGCCAGATTCCGATAGTCCTATGTAGCCTGTCACACCTGGCTAATGGGCCTAACTATGAGTTTGGCTTGTGACAAGTAGTTTAATAAAAAAATTCAATTATGTTCATCAATGATATCGGTCATTGCGCTCGGCATACTAGCTCCACTGGCTAGGGCCCATTGGCAAGAGCCCATAATCTATTTTTTTTTCCTGTTAGATGTAAAGCAAAGAAAGCCAATAATAAATGCATTCCTTACACTTTCTATATACTTTATTCCATATAGTGAGATTCCATCGGTGAATTCCACCATCAAATAAAGGCCATCAAGAGTAGCTTTTCCAAAGTAAGTGTTTTGCTATTCAAATGATTTCAAATATTTCAATTGCTGCTTTTAAAAGCCTAGTAAAGCAGGGATCAGAGCATTGTACGAGTTCTTACTTTTAACGAAGATAATTAACCTTGTTCGTTAGCTAACAGACAAACATCTCGCTCCACTTTGTACTAGAGCATTTCATCCACATGGCAATAATAGTCTCAAACAAAAACTTTCTTTTTACATGCTGATCCGATTTTAACGATTTACTGAAAGTAATTTAATTTCGTAGATGGATCATTCTTTAAGAAAATAGATAAGCATATGCGGTATATAAAACACCAGATGGATCAAAGGTCACTTATCTCAAAGAGGCCCAAGGCTTTGGGTGTGGCTTACTTCTGTATACTTCATGCTGCTTTGGATTATTTTTGTAGTAGTGTCCTCCCTTAAATATGGAGGAATCATATGAGAGTTGATTTCTCTACTTCTCATCGAAGGATCGTAAACTTTATTTCTCTGGTTCCTTTGTTGTATAATTTTGTGTTGAAAAATATAAGAAATATACTCTTTAAGATCATAAATGAGACCAACTTCCCAGGCCTCAAGGATTGATTACAGTGTACCAAAATAAAAAGCAAAAAAGAAAGAAAGATAAACAAAAAAAGTAAAAGCCTAATGTAATACCCCGAAATTAAGCTTAACCGGTTATTATTACTTTAGCAACAGTTTCTAAGAGATGTTCTTTTGAGTTTTTAGCGACGTTTTGACAAACATGATAGCGTAATAACTCGTTGATGATACTGATTTATGTCGCTGGCAAGGATTAGCGTTAACTTGTATTTTTCTTAAAACCTTTAGCGACAATTTTATACATATAGTTAGCGTTGATATTTTATTAGCAACGTTAGTTATGAATTAGTGTAACGGGGTTAAGTAATAACCCGTTAAATACATTGTAACCATCAAAGTACCGGGTAGAATTTAAATAGCTCTCGGATGTGTAGGGGGATTTATTGTAATTATACAACCTAGGGTTGATTTATATTTGCATATTCATCATGTCAGCCGACCCTAATACCGTCTTCAGTATTGCGGCGGCAAGGGTTACCGAAAGAGACAGAGATTTGAAGAAAGATCGAAGAATTTCTGGCGAGATTCCGGTTTTGATAGTCAAGAGCTAGGGCCGGCATTTGAGCAAGTATCAGAAACATATTTTGAGCGAGGTAAGTACTCCTGTCATATTCCTCCGTATACCCTATTTTCCGTTTATGTATATATATGAATAAATTGTTCAAATTATAAGTTTTAAAGCCTTTTACATGCTACTGTTTTTGCGTAAATTGTTTGATGAGAAAATGCATAAAAAAATGCCATGGAATGTTTTCTACTATGAGTAGTGTGTTAAAGTTGGCTTATGTTGAATGAGACGGTATTTCTGGCTCGGTTGTTGCGCCCCATATCCACGGGGGAAAGTTGGATTGTTGGGTCCTAGTCAACGGGACGATACGTTGACGCACAGTACTGTTGCTCGTGGTGCGCCATTGCGTCCACATATGTATCCCGGATGAAGGAGGGATTGTGTGCCCTAGTCAGGGGGGGCGCATACCCTGACCAAATAATGTTCATCCCAGGTGGAGTAGGGATTGTGGGCCCTAGTCAGGGGGGAACGTACGCTGACCGCAACATGCCTATGTTATGATGAACTGTGATAGTTGTTAATGAGCCTACTTGATGTCATACTTCGTTTATGAGAATCTTGGATGCATTGCTTTCAAAAAGTCTATATATGTATAGTATCTCTTGTGAAAATGTTTACCAGCTTTAAATTGAAGAAAACCGTGGCATGTTTCATGTTTTATGAATCCCAAAACTATTTTAGGAATATGGTATGTGTACTTACTGGGCCCCAAGCTCATTCTTTTAAATATTTTTCAGGCGATGATCTAGATGGAACCGGCACTGATGAAGGCCACGAGGAATTACAGTAGCCGACTGCTAGAGGAGTCGTAGTTTTCTTAAATTATTTAATAAGTCTTTAGGTGGTATGCTAGTACTAAATTTTGTAATTTAAGATTTTTGGAACTTAGATGTCCACCGGATTTAAAATGATCTATGTTAGTTGTTAAATAAAGAATTTCATTAGAGATTTATTGAGAAAATTTAAGCATGATTTTAGAAATCTTATTAAGGAGATAGATTTAAATTACTTGGTTACAGGTTCTTGTGTACAGGTTGTTGTAAGGCCTGGCAGAGCCCTAAATTGGAGTCTATTGGGTCTGCGGCCGGTCACGTGCCTAGCTCGCGGGCCTGCCCGTGGGTTCGGGTCGTGACAGAAATGGTATCAGAGCGAGTTTAAAGTTAAGTGTTATGATGGGGAATGAGATCAGACACCATTAAGTGCAGAAATCTAGTAACACAAAGTTTTAAGGTACAGGTTATCAGTGAATTAAAGTGTGTTAAATGTATATCACACATCTGGTGCTTTAAGGTCTTTGGGTGCATGTACTTATCAAGTCACTTGAAATTATATCCGAGTTTGATTGTGAACCCTTAGATAGATTTAGTCGTTTAAGCACTTGAGGTGTTATGTTAGTTGTTAATTGAGATCAAACATGATTGTGCAGGGAACACCAAATTTCGAGGACGAAATTTCTTTAAGGGGGAGATAATGTAATACCCCGAACCTAGGCTTAACCGGTTATTATTACTTTAGCAACAGTTTCTAAGAGTGATGTTCTTTTGAGTTTTTAGCGACGTTTTGACAAACATGATAGCGTAATAACTCGTTGATAATACTGATTTTTGTCGCTGTCCAGGATTAGCGTTAACTGGTATTTTCTCTAGAAACCTTTAGCGACAATTTTATACATATAGTTAGCGTCGATATTTTATTAGCAACGTTAGTTATGAATTAGTGTAACGGGGTTAAGTAATAACCCGTTAAATACATTGTAACCATCAAAGTACCGGGTAGAATTTAAATAGCTCTTGGATGTGTAGGGGGATTTATTGTAATTATACAACCTAGGGTTGATTTATATTTGCATATTCATCATGTCAGCCGACCCTAATACCGTCTTCAGTATTGCGGCGGCAAGGGTTACCGAAAGAGACAGAGATTTGAAGAAAGATCGAAGAATTTCTGGCGAGATTCCGGTTTTGATAGTCAAGAGCTATGGCCGACATTTGAGCAAATATCAGAAACAGATTTTGAGCGAGGTAAGTACTCCTGTCATATTCCTCCGTATACCCTATTTTCCGTTTATGTATATATATGAATAAATTGTTCAAATTATAAGTTTTAAAGCCTTTTACATGCTACTGTTTTTGCGTAAATTGTTTGATGAGAAAATGCATAAAAAAATGCCATGGAATGTTTTCTACTATGAGTAGTGTGTTAAAGTTGGCTTATGTTGAATGAGACGGTATTTCTGGCTCGGTTGTTGCGCCCCATATCCACGGGGGAAAGTTGGATTGTTGGGTCCTAGTCAACGGGACGATACGTTGACGCACAGTACTGTTGCTCGTGGTGCGCCATTGCGTCCACATATGTATCCCGGATGAAGGAGGGATTGTGTGCCCTAGTCAGGGGGGCGCATACCCTGACCAAATAATGTTCATCCCAGGTGGAGTAGGGATTGTGGGCCCTAGTTAGGGGGAACGTACGCTGACCGCAACATGCCTATGTTATGATGAACTGTGATAGTTGTTAATGAGCCTACTTGATGTCATACTTCGTTTATGAGAATCTTGGATGCATTGCTTTCAAAAAGTCTATATATGTATAGTATCTCTTGTGAAAATGTTTACCAGCTTTAAATTGAAGAAAACCGTGGCATGTTTCATGTTTTATGAATCCCAAAACTATTTTAGGAATATGGTATGTGTACTTACTGGGCCCCAAGCTCATTCTTTTAAATATTTTTCAGGCGATGATCTAGATGGAACCGGCACTGATGAAGGCCATGAGGAATTACAGTAGCCGACTGCTAGAGGAGTCGTAGTTTTCTTAAATTATTTAATAAGTCTTTAGGTGGTATGCTAGTACTAAATTTTGTAATTTAAGATTTTTGGAACTTAGATGTCCACCGGATTTAAAATGATCTATGTTAGTTGTTAAATAAAGAATTTCATTAGAGATTTATTGAGAAAATTTAAGCATGATTTTAGAAATCTTATTAAGGAGATAGATTTAAATTACTTGGTTACAGGTTCTTGTGTACAGGTTGTTGTAAGGCCTGGCAGAGCCCTAAATTGGAGTCTATTGGGTCTGCGGCCGGTCACGTGCCTAGCTCGCGGGCCTGCCCGTGGGTTCGGGTCGTGACACCTAACACCTTGAGCCTATAGGCATAAAAAACGTAATGGTTGAAACGTTGAAAAAAAACTAAGCACTGGAACCGGATTCTCTTATGACCTTCACTATAACATACCCTCGGAAAAACCAATCACCACTGACAGAGGGCACGGAATCACCATGCACCATTGTCAAACTTGTCACATCACCCCAACCCTGTGCCATCCACCCACGTCACCACCACACAACCACTCAAAGCAAGCAGCACCACCACATCACATGACCACCGACCTAATACCAATAAAGGAGGTTGCTTTACCCAATCACGCCACCACACGAGACAGCGGGAACTCACCGCCACCACCAAACAAACTCAAACAAACTAACACATGCACTAAGTTGGGGGATAGGGGATGGGGGATAACAAAATACTAGCCTAAAATTACACCCGCTCCTAAAAACTAAACCAACCACATACAACAAACTAAACCAGAAAGGACACTGAGCTAGGGGGAAGGGGGAGGACTAAACCATAGCCTTAAAATTCACCCTTTTTGCACGGCCTCACTAGGAACCCAAACATACATCCCACACCCCCTATAGTTGCCTATGTAGCAAACACACCTACACACACCGCTGAACAAGCAGCGCATAAACATGCACATATCAAATGGCTCTCGCACACGAGCAACACGCCCCTTCCCCGTCTGCACAACCCTTTTTCGAGATATACACTGTCGATTTAACATCCTAGCTAGTAGCAGAGTTTCTCAAGATCAATTAACGCCAACATACTTCGCAAGTGCCTCAATTTGAAAGCACAAAAGTCGATAATGCAAGGAAAGAATAAGTCTAAACAAGCATAAACCTAAAAATAGCAAAACATAACAAATATCAACTCCATCGGGAATCTGATTCACATTGCAATTTCAACTTCACTGAAAAGAAGCTTCACAAAATAAGACTAAACAAGCATAAACAAGCACAAAATTCACATTGCAAGACAAACTTCACATAAACCTAAAATTGTTGCATAAGGTAAATTCTAAAAATCCTGGACATACCAATGGTGTAGTTGACGGCGGCAGTGGTGATGTTCTTCGATTAGTGGCAAAAATGCAGGTTCAATTCGCACTGGCCGTGGATGTTAGAGTCGGAGGTGGCGATGGAGGTGGCGCGGTGTCGGGGGGTGGGTTGCCATAGATGTGAAGGTCGCCGGAGTAAGATCGCCGGTGAGAGATAATTAAGAGAAACGAGAGAGAAACGAGAGAAAGAAAAGAAAAAGGGGATCTGAGATTTTAGATAAGACTTTTTAGCGACGGGTTTATGACGTTGGTAAAAGTCCGTCGGTAAAGCCCTGCTTTCACCGACGGAATAATTCCGTCACTCATATGTTTTTTAAAAATCATCGAAAATTATAAAATTCTATAAAATATTTAGCGACGGTATTATCCGTCGGTAAAAGTTCGTTTGTAATAGTCCGTTGGCAAATACTTTGACCGACAAAATATTCCGTCGCCAAAAATTTTTACCGACGGTTTTTTATCTACGGCAAAATCCATCGCTGAAAGATGTTTTAGCGACAGAATGCCTTCTGTCGCTAAATTCGTCTTTTCTTGTAGCGAGAGAAAAAGCTTGATCAGTGACGAAATCCAGAGTGAAGAGCTTCGCTTCAGAAGGTTTTGATCAAGTAATCACCCTCTAACACCGTACCGTTTATGTGTATTAGATATATGTACATATACATATGTATATATATACATATATATCACGTTTGTTTTTTTCGTAAAACTCCACGAATAGGACCATGGATCTTATATTGCTGCTATAGAATGTGTTAGGGTGTTAGATGAAGGAATTAGAGCAACAGAAATGAAGAAAACTGAGATTTAGGGTTGCTGTGTATTTCTATGAAATTTTGCAGAATTTTCGGAAATCGTCTAATACTTTTTATATTTTGCGCAAGTTCGATATTTTTAAGAAGCGATGTTGGCCTCATTCCAAAGGACCAGACTACCTAAAATTAAATTTTTTCTCCAATTTGGTTTCTCGGCTACTAACAAGAAAACATATTATGAAGCTATCATTACCATAATGCACGTGCCAAGGATCATGCGAACTGAATCTCTCTAAGCTTTCAGAGACTCCAAACTGGTGGTTAACCAACTTTCTGAGTAGTATGAAGCTCATTATCTAAAGAAGTGGGATTATCTTCATTAAGTCAAATAGGTAATCCGCTCACTTTTCTTTAGAGAAAATTAGGCAAAATTAAGAAGTCTCAAGTGGATGCTCTATCACATTTGGCTTCCTTGGATACCTTTGATCTCCAATGCACTGTCCACCTTGAGTTCCTTCATCATTTAAGTATCATTGCTTTGGAGGAGGTAATGGATGTGGATCACAAACTGTCTTCGATGGATTGCATTAAGGCATATTTGGACCATGGTGTTCTGCCTTAAGAGAAAAAAAAGAAAGAAAAAAAGAAAGCCAGGTGCATCCTTCTATAATTAGCTATGTATGTTGTTATAGATGGCGTCTTGTACAGAGATCATTTAAACTTACATATCTTTGTTGCCTTTGTCCCTCCGAGGCTGAGTACGCACTTCGTTAAGTTCATGAATGGATTTGTGGCCAACATTTGGGAGGCTGTGTTCTGGTGCATAAAGTTCTCTGCAAAGGATATTATTAGCCAACCATGTAGAAGGATGCTATATCCTTCACTTAAAGGTGTAACACATGCCAGCATCTCACAGGTATTTCTCAACAAGCTCTTACTCCACTTATCTCCATGAGTAGCCTAGTTCCCTTTTTTACCCGGACCTTTTCAACCTGCCATGGGCTAGGGAAAGTTTGTCATAGTAGCCATAGGCTACTTCACAAAATGGGTCAAAGCAGAAGCCCTGACAACCATCACGAAACATAAGTTTGAGGACTTCTGCTGTTGTCTGCTGCTTTAACATCCCTCAGAGCTTTGTCATGGATAATGGTTGTCAGTTTTGGCAACCCCACCTTCGAGACCTTTTGTTCAAACTTATCCATCAAACCTTGCTCCACTTCAGTCCATAGTCAAATGGTCATACTGAAGTTATGAATTGTACTTTACTTCAAGGTATCAAGAAGAAGTTGGATGGAACCAAGGGTCTCTGGTTGGACCAACTCCCAACAAACCTTTGGGCTTATCTTGCAACGACCAGAAAACTCACCAAAATAATTACTTTCAATTTAACTTTTACAACAAAAGCTCTTATTCCATTGGAGATGGCATACCATCTTTTCGTGTCACTGCTTTTGAGCCAAGTCACAATGACGAGGCCCTCAGAGCCAACTTGGACTTTCTGGAAGATACACATGATCAAAGTCTAGATTTGCCTTGCATCTTACAAGCACAGGGCTGACAAGTTTCACGGCTCAAGGATACGTCCACGTGTCTTATGTCATAGTGATCTCGTCCTTCGTAAGATGAAAGCTTCTGCCACTAAAGGTATTGTAGGCAAGCTTTCACTTAATCGGGAAGGCCCTTATAGGTGGGTTAAGTTGGGATACCCTAGAGCCTATCACTTTGAGACTTTAGATGTAAAGCCTATTCCCCACACTTGGACTGTTACCAATCTTCAGGGTCACTATCCGTGAGTAAGACATGTTTTGTTTGGGGCATGCTCCTTCTGCTCAACCTTCTCATGTCGTCGACTTCTCTATCTTACTTATTACTAGCTTTGTAGCCTTACTTTTTCTTTAGACTAGTGGCTCTCATGCACATTTTGGTTACCCTTTATTTTTCCTTTCTAGCATGCTCTTATACATTTAAATAAACATGCAGTTAGTCAAAAGCGCACAAAAGTGCCAAACTGTACACTCATTCAATAACACATCTTACAAATCAGGGATTTTAAGGCCAGTTACAAGTAGTGAACTTCCTAAGGTTCCACTCTTACCCCTGTTGATGCTCAGCCAAGTAAGCTGCTACTCAGTAGTTTGAGACCGCCCCTCGACCGGCTGTACCACCACGGTCTCTACTAGCACCTTATTGGTTGGGATCCGTGATGGTATGCTCAGTGCCTTTCCCTAGCTCTAGGGCCTCTCACTTGGTTTCGACATCATCAATAAACTAA
The DNA here is from genome assembly GCA_033065855.1 of Escallonia rubra. Lineage (NCBI taxonomy): Eukaryota > Viridiplantae > Streptophyta > Magnoliopsida > Escalloniales > Escalloniaceae > Escallonia > Escallonia rubra. Next base: position 167,176 of record JAVXUO010000733.1, read on the forward strand.
TGCTGGAATTCGCCCAGTTATAGCTCAGGAAGGCCTTGGCAAAGTCCTCATTGTTAGTCAGTACCCCCACATTAAGGCCTTTTTGCCATCTCTGACCTGCACAGCCTCAAAAGCAGTCGACTGCTTAAACTCAACAACTGCTCGAGAAGTTATGGTTGCCCTATCCTCGGGGATCTCCTGCTGGAGCCCAGGTACCTTAGTTCCAAGGCAAATTTGGTCTTCTCGAGAATCTGAACCTTCCTACTAAGGTCGGCCGCTTTGTTCAAAAATTTGGATCTGAACCGTTGCCTACAACATACAAAACACTTAGAATCTTTTTAAGGAAATGAACTCGTAAAAGGCTTAGTCAGCCAAACGTGGCCGTATTTTGCACCTAATGCCTTGTATGTTGAGATAAGAATAGCTGTAGAAAGGTGCACTTTGTCCATAGGAATGATCACATTGCTCAACCATTCACATGCAGTCAGTGTCGTTAACTATGGACTCGTCCGCTGTCACACTCCAATATGAACAATGAGGAAGTGAAAATGGAATTCAATAACTCTTTGATTTCTCTAATGACTCTTCCCAAATATCTCAAATTGCTATAAGTTTTTGCTCTTACTCCAAGTGAAGTGAAAATGAAAGGCTAAGCCCTTATATTTGAGGACACTATTGCTAGGATCATCCGATATTTCATGGCATGGATGCATGTATCTCCATAATCACACTTTACAAAGTTGGGGGAATATTATCTCTATGCCCCTGGAATAAAAATTGTCTTGTACGAGCATAAGTGCTTCAGTGTGCTTGTGACTTGATTGTCTCAATAAGCATGTAAGCTCATTCTAAAGTAGGAAACTCACTCGTCGAGATGAGTAGATGAGCTTCTTCTAAAGGGGTCAAAGTTGCTCGTCCAGATGAGCGTGTGGGCTCTTTCCAAAGAAGTCAAACTTGCTCGTCAAGACGAGCGTGTGAGCTCAATCCAAAGGAGTCAGACTTGCTCGTCAAGACAAGTATCTGAGCTCCTTTAAAGGAGTTGAGCCTCTACTCATCTAGACCAACAGACAATCTCCAAACTAAAAGACCAAGCTCCTTATGCTCGTCCAGATGAGCATGTGAGCTCTTTCAATCAAATTCCTTATGTTCTGATAGCTAGGCAAATAAGAACCTTCTTAAGGAAAAACTCTTTACCTAGCCACCCGAGCGTATGACGTCATCTAAGGCAAAACTCTCTTCTCGGCCAGTCGAGCACATATATGTTTCCTCGAGGCTAAGTACTCTGCTCGGCCAGCTGAGTAGATGAGCTCTTTTGGATCTGTCTGCTTGGCCTGCCGAGTAGGTGAACTCCTTTAAGTAATACAAAATATTGGTCAGAAGTACGTGGCCAATCGAACATCATTCTTGGTGAATACTTTTAGCCGTCGCAGATTAAGTCCCTTTTATAGGCATGAATCTCATGCTTGCTCAAATAGGTTGCTCGGTCGCGACGTTAGCTAGCCACTAACTCCTTCTACCTCTCCAAGGAGAAACTACCTAACTCCCACCTTTTTTTTCCCTAAAGAACATGGAATGGGGGGCAAATGATATTGAAAAAAAAAATAGTGGCAATTATTAGTGTGGCACTTGTCATGCTGGTCCCACACCTTGGTTATGACCAGCATTATACTCTATTGGGAAAATTAGATTTTGAAACTTAGTGAAGGGTGGGTTTCTTTTGAAAAGTTATGAAAAAGTGGGGTGACTTTTCAAAATTTCTGAACAAGGGGTAGACTTAGAAAAAAATGGGTTTTCTTAAATCAATTAATTTGGTCTTCCCAAATTACCCCTCTCCCAAAAATGGTTGACCCTGTTCTGAAACAAGTCATTTTCTGCAAGAATGCAAGTGCGGTTATGCGAAGATATTAGTCAGTTTGTGCAGATTTTCAAGTCGTTTCTTCTTTTTCAACTGATGCAATACTAAATTTGCCTCCAATTTCACATGACCAGAAAAGGTGAAACCTGCCCTAAGATTCTGGACTGGTACGGACCACTTTCATAATGCCTGGGTTTAGCGGGAGCTGCTTGAACCCTACCCTAAGATTCTGGTCTTGCCATTGCTTGTATGTCTCTGGCCTTTCAATCCTTGCGGTACCTTCACTCGCTATCACATTTCTAGCATCCCTAGACATTGCTCATGTTCAAACATCATTCTCTCATGATCTTCACGTGGTGTAGTAGCCTCAAACATATCAAAAAGTGTAGAGAAGTGGAAGACGCCTCTCGAAATCGTGTCATGAAAAAGGGGGAATTATAAGTCCCATTAAGAATTTCCTGGATGAACATATCAGGATTGATATTCCTGATTAACTTCAACACGTTGTCCCTTGGACTATTCACCACCACTGTTTCATCAGGCACATTCCTTAATCTGTACAGGCTATTAAAAAAAAATATATTTTGTCTCTATCAATCTTAAGATCCTCGAGCTGGATAGTATCCCATCTTTTTGCTATGGCATCACTACAAGAAAAATGCCTAATAGCAGAGCCCTATAACAGCGTCCCAAAAATGTGGTTGCATATGCAATGTATAGCAGCGGTTTATAACAGCGCCCATACAAGCCGCTGGTATAGAGAGTATACAGCAGCGACTGCCATATACCGCTGCCATATCTGGTGAAAACATTTGAGCGCGGCTGAAATCCCATCAATTCCATGGTTCCAAACACACTCTTACGCTCGTAAAGCCCGCGAAATCAATAGCGCCAAATAAAACCCAATGCAAGCGGCCGAGCAATATGTTGGTAGTGGACAGACCGCTGCCGTAGATATTTCCTATTTTTTCTGTATCCCACGAACTCACGTAATCAGAGGTTACCTCCCTCAACTCGACTCTCTGCTTCTGTTCTCCTCTCTGAAACTCACAAACCCCAGCCGCACACACAAATCCCAGACGCGCACACACATCATTCGACGCAAACGCAATCAACGCAAACGATCACGCTCTCTTGGTTCGCTCTCGATCTCCCTCTCTTTGAAACACACATACACACAACAGAAGCACAAAAACCTTCTCTTGCTATAATGTTGATGTCGATACGCTCCTCGTTACTTCTTATTCCAGGAGGAAGAAGCAAGAGTAAGTTGTCGAGGGGATTGACTAAAGCGATCATAATAAAGCGATACGGCAACAGGTCTGTCCTCTGCTTTCGAATTCAGTTAATTCCTAAATTTGGATTTGTTGGAATGGAATTCATTCAAGTTCGGCTGAATACTTTATGGTTTGTTTTTGCGGCACACACTATTACACACACGCACTGACGCACCCAAAACACACATATTGAATTGCTGCTCCAGTTTTCTCCCACACCCTCTCTGATTTTCAATTGCTTGATAGAATGACAGTACCACCCAATGGATAAATCAATTGCATTAACGATTGGAGCCTGAGAACAATGCAACTTCTGTTTTGAGTTTTGACTTTCACAATGGTACATATATCTTGTCCTTCATGCTAAGAAGGTTCTCTATAGCTATCGTAGAACCCTTCTGACCTGAATGATCAGTGGGCATAAGTCAAGGTGCAATCATTTTCTTGGGCTTATGATCAATAGATGCATCAAAACGACAAGGTTTTCATTGAGCAAGAAATGTTTCGGTCATGGAACTAGCGTGGTCTTGCAGATGTTATTATATTAATGGACAATATTATGTAGCAACAGTTTTTGCTACTTTCTAAAAGTTGTTATGAAAGGGAAATTTTCAGGTTCTAACTGAGACAAAAAGGGGGGAAGAAGAGGGGAAAGACATATAAAAAGAAAAGTTATGTTCAAAGTTATATTAATGTCTTGAAAAGAGCAATAGCAAATTACAATAATGAGACCACGGAAGCATTGGCAGATTAAGACGAGTCATGCTTTATGACCAAAACAAGTAAATAGCTTACGATTAGCGTCTGATTGCTTGGTTTTGTATCCAATTGAAACTTCATCAAATGTATAATTCTCCCTACTTGGATACTATCATACACCAAGTTCAAAGTTGCATATAACAACATTCAGTAGTACAAAACGTTTATTGTCAAACTACTTTAAACATTTCCTTGACAAAGTATCAGCAGAATAAATGGTTTTTTTGAAAAAGACTAAAGTTAGAAGAGCCAACCTATAGGGGCTGGATTAGAGAGAAGTTGAAATTAAAATCACTTGCATTATCTTCAGGATTTCAAATTACAGAGTCAGACCTTTGGAGAGTGTGTTTGGTATTACTTGATTCACCCTTGACTGTCACATGCCTGCACACCCTTACAAGTCTGAGTGATTTTAAGCCAAATACATTGGTGAACTGTGACACAACTAAATAATTTGAATTGCCCTTTCCAAGATTTAGCTAAAAAATGTTCTTAGTTCACAATTTTGAGCCACAACTTCAAGATGGGAAGTGAAGAGAAGTGCATGAGATTATATGGAGCAAGAGAAATTATATGCAGAGGACGAAAGTTTCGATGTGATCATGTAGATAGAAGTATGAATATGAGACCACATGATTCAGATGTTCTGGGAGGCCAAGGAGTAGGACAAAAAGAAGTCTCTTGCCTATTTTTATACTAGAGTAAGACAGAATTGAGCTTCTAATTGCCAGGAAAGACTTCTGCAGTTAACCCGTACCTGTCAGGAAGCCATTCTACTTTGATGAACTTACTGATATACATAAATATCTTGGTGAACTTTCAAGTCACCATAAATTGTCTTAACCCTTCCAAGCAGCATACTCAAGATTGAGCTCAATCAACAATCCCTGAAGATTCCAAGTTCATAAGCATGCATTGAAGTTTTCTCACACAATTAGTCTTAAAATAGAACCTTTGAGATGATCAAAATGGTAGAAAAACTTCATAACAGTTGAAATCAACAGATTCAAGACGTAACCAATGAAACATTTGCGAAAAATTTATGTTATGCTTAGTAATAGCTAGAAAAGAAACTGATGATAGAAAATTACAATTTATCTGTTGTATTCCTAGTACAAGTTTCCAGCTAGCGATATGTGGAGTTGAAGTTGGGAAATGGACATGAGGGGACTGCCACTTCAACATTCTCTTCAAGCATCTGGATGATCTTCTTCATGGCAGGCCTTAAAGATAGGTCTTCTTGGACATACCAGATTCCAACCATCACGAATCTCTTAAACTTTTCCCAATCATTTAAGGCTTGCTTATCATTCTCAACCAAAGCATCTAATCTTCCTTCCTGAAAGCAGTCCCAGAACCAAAATTCCGTGTCACCATCTTGTACCACATTGCGCAACCTTTTCACTGAACAATATTTCTGGAAACCAGCTGCATTGTTCCTTTATAGACGGTTCTAAAAGCACCCTTCCTCAGCTCTTCCTTGAACCCATTTGTAGCTTCGACTAGCTCCTTATAGGTAAAGCAACACAAATTATCTCCCATGAGGTTATTACTGGGGGATGGTCGTATGACTTTCTTGTTGTAGATGAGAAAAAACTAAAACAAGCTGCAGCAATGAACATGAAATTGACAAACACAGAGCTACCTAAGAGCACTGATCCCACAACAATCAAAGAGCCGTGGTCCTTGGAACCTTGAAATTTAGGACGAGGTTGTGGAGGAAGATCTCCTTTCCTAAACTTCAGGAAGGCCTTCCCATTCACGCTGCTGTCCTTTGTCCTATTTGACAGTGGCAGCTTCTTCTTCCAACAGCTATCGCCCCTGTGAATGGCAAATGCACAGAAACAATCCTGTAGACAAGACTCGTTTTTAGTCACTTCCAATTTGCATGAAAACTGTATGTTGGATCTGCATAAAGCAGATGCAACTTCAAAGGTTTAGTTGTTACTTCAAAGTGGTTCCCCACGTGAGAAACCGTGAAAATCCCCTTTCCTTTCAGCATTACAAGCGTACTTGTACACGTAACTATCTCCTTCATTCTTTATTTGCACTTAAAACTTAGAAAACTGGAGATGCTCATAGAACAAGGGAGTGAGATGTGAATGGGACAACATATATAATGTAGTCATATTTTATTGTGGTTTTGAAGTTTGAGACTCATAATGTTAGACCGGGTAGAGCAACAATGTGGATTGTGAGTCGCAAATCAAAGAAACTCAAAGGAGATGTCCTTCCGCAAGCACGTAATAAGGCTGTAAGTTTATTTACTTGCTTTTCATTTGTTCCACTCCTATATTTATCTTTCGGTCTCAATCTTTCATTGATAATGACTTGTTTTTGTTTGTTTTTTAGGATGATATCAAAAAACTCCAACAAGAAGTCCCATTGCCCCAGGATGATAGCGGTCTAAATATTTCAAACACGTGGGGTTCTTCCAACAATGTGAAACTGCAAGAACAGATCTGTTCTCTTAAGGAGGAGCTGGCCGAAATGAATGAAATGAAGGCACGAATGGCAAGGATGGAAGAAGCTCTTGAACGACTTACAGGGAATAATTTTACAGACCCTGCTACCGGTTCTAGTCAGGTACACACAGTTTTACTGCCCTTTTTGGTTTCCATTACCTGTAAGTTGGACATTGTTGTTTAGAGGTAATCTTTTTGACTTGTTGAATTGACCATGCCAAATAATTAAGCCCTGAAACTAAAATTTTCTGAGTTTTGAAAGGGAAGAAGACTTGTTGTTATCTGGGAACATGATTTGCTGCTGCTTTTGTTCATACATAATCATGCATTCTACTGAACAAAAGCAGCAGCAAATCATGTTCAGATTTTCTGTTTTAAACACTTGCTTTGTATATATTCTTGATCTTGTGATGTACTTGGCTAGACATCATACTTTTTGCATAATGTTTTGCTGAATCTATCTTTATGCATTCAAAAGCTTAATACTTTGACATTTTTGTTTGGTTTGTCCACTGCATCCAATGGGTAGCAAGGCTTTTCGCTCAGTTGGCATTCTTAGTTTGCTTCTATGAACCATAGCTTTGAATTAAATTGTTCTAACAATTATAGCATATAAATTTTTATGATCATCCTGTCTTGCATGTGTCTGATTGTCTATGGAAAGGGCTAAAAGTATTTGGTTCATGGTTTTCAAGTTCTGAGTCCTTGATGCAATAACCAAAACGAGTTCCATAATTCAAAAAGGACAAGATCGAGTTAGTTGAGTGATGGTTTTACATAGTTTGTTTTATTTGATCCTCTTGCTTGTAAAGTTGATGAGCGCCAACTATATAAGTCCTACCATACTAGCTAAACTCAGCATATCAACTTGTGCATTTCTTGGTTTCTTGGTCAGACTTGTTCACTGGGTATCTTTTCTTCTAAGTGTTTTTATGGTCATTCATTTTGAGAAACTTGGTGTTTTCATTTCTATTAACTTAATGAAGTTGAACAAACTTCATGGTAGTCAACTGAAATCGCACACTAATGGTTGCTTGATTATGTCCCAGGATAATGTGGAGGCAAATGCAAATAGATCGAGCAATGGGAGTGATTGATATGTGAGTGATTGATGTTGCAAATTGCGATGCGTCCCATCTTTTGAACAGCTATATACGTAGGCCTTTTGCTCCCCTAGAAGGTGTTTCTAGTGAAATTGTACAGTAACTTGACCTTCCTTTTGTTTGTAACATACAATGTCTTATGCAATGACATTTTAGTGCATGGCTTTGATATTTTTTATGACTTGTTAATATAGTTGAGTAACTACGTTACTTTATTAACAGGTTGGATGATTTGGCTAGGTCTTTAATTGAGTTGTTATGCATTCAACAATTATTAAAAAAAAAAATTGCATAGTTTTAGCAGCGGTCAGTAGGCGCTGCCATAAGTTTTGCATTATGCAAATAAAAAATAAATAAATCATATCCAAAAAGGTACAACAGCGGGGCGATCCGCTTCTATAACTTCAAATTTCATTTCAAATGGCTACCTATAGCAGCGGTCTGAGATCGCTGCCATAGATTGGCCGCTGCCATAAGAGGGCTTTAAACCGCAAAATTTGGAAGCAATATGGGAGCGATTGACCGCTGCGGTAAAGGCGTATGACCGCTGCCGTATGTCTATGGCAGCGAGGCCTATAGCAGCGGCCGGCAGCTGTTGGGAAATCCTTTGGCAGCGGTTGCTCAATTTATAGGAGCGGTTTTGGGCCGCTGCGATCGCCACTTTTTCTTGTAGTGCATTGAATATAAATGGCACATTAAATCTCGTGCAATAGTTTGCTAGGTGAAGCCCCGTCTCCTCCACCCTCTCAACTGGCTAGAAACCTGGTTGAGGCATGTCGATTCCTGTAATCCGAAGCTTTGGGGGCCCACCTGGTCTCAGGGGAGATGCCCTGGATTAAGCAAGGCCACTGGAAGCCATACAAAATATCAAAATCAATTATGTGAAGTGTCATCCTGCCACTAGTTTCATATACCTTATTGACCTGTTTGCAAAGATATTCAACATCTTGTGGAACGGGCATGCTGTAACATATACCTGGTAAGCTTTTAAGATATCATCATTCCTATGAAATTGAAGGCAGATTTAGTATTGCATCAGTTGGAACAGAAGAAACGACTTGAACATCTGCACAAAACTGACTAGAATCTTCGCATAACTGCACTTGCATTCTTACAGAAAACGACTTGTTTCAAAACAGTGGTCAACGATTTTTGGGGGATGGGTAATTTGGGAAAACCAAATTAATTGATTTAAAAAAACCCATTTTTATTCTAAGTTTACCCCTAGTTCAGAAATTTTGAAAAGTTACCCCATTTTTTCACAACTTTTCAAAAGAAACCCGCCTTCACTAATTTTTAATTCCAAAACCCCTTAAAACCTAAGGTAATTCCTATCTCCTAATATGATGAGTAACCTTGGTCATCAAGGATCTACTCCACTCTCAGGATAATCACTAGGTGATTGTCGCCTCAAAAGAGAAGGTAACCTCTCCTCACTATATATGCACGTTAGACATGAGGATAAGGTACTTCTTAATCCCCAATGCACAACTTTGTTGAGTTTTCCTCTCCATGTACTAAGGCCCTGTTTGACACTCAACTTTGGAAACTGGAAAAAAAAGTTGCGTTTGGTAACCATTTTTCTTTTTTTCTTTTTCAGTTTAAAAAACCAGTTTTTAAACTGAAGAATTTTTTTTTTCCAAAAAAGAGTTCTTTTTTTCAGTTTTGGTTGTTTTTTTTTAGACCACCACCCTCCCACCGCCGGCTGCCGGTAGCAACCTCCGGCGATCACCGCCGCCCGGCAGCCACCTCCGGCGACCACCGGTAGCCACCAGCCACCGCCATGCCCCACCACCGCTACCACAAACCACCACAAAAAAAAAAAAAAAACTGGGTTATCAAACACCCATTTGTTTTTTGTAAAAAAAAAATATTAAACTGCTCTTTAGTTTTTTCTTTTTTGAAACTGAGAAAAAAAATAAAGGTGTTGTCAAACAGAGCTAACTTAGGCATTGGTGAATCCCTGCCCGATGCTTATCTGGCAAGTAACTGCTAAATCACAAGAATCATAAATCTAAAAAAATAGACCCAATCAGTTTACTTAAATAATCATCAAATTCTTCTTTGAGTTGTGCATATTCGTTCACGAGCTCTTTGTGACTCCCCAGATTTTGTCCACAACAGAACATTTCAATCAATTTTTAGAAATTTCGCCTTTGTTTTTTCCCGTCAAAACTTGTAAAAGATGACAATGGGATTAGATGGCTGGAAAGTAGCTGTTTCTTGGAGTTGTCACAAAACAAAGGAAATGCCTAAACATCGCCGTCCCCCTGATTCAATAAATGGAGTCTCTCAATGGAAACTAACATGCAAAACTCGAACTACAAGATGATAAAGACTGCGCATCTCTCATTGCTACCTGCGCTCTCTCTCTGTCTTTTGGCTCTTTGTGGTTTTACTTATGCTGGCCAGAGCGATAACCTCTACAAGTTGCTCAAGTCCAGGAGCTCGCAAAACCCACCTGTTTCAGATTCTTGGGCACAACCTGCAGCTGATACGAAACAAGACTACTCTCCCGTGTACATTGGACCACAAGATGGGCTGATGAAAGCTGATAAAATTGACTCGTTGCCCGGGCAACCTGATGGTGTTGATTTTGATCAGTACGCTGGCTATGTCACCGTTGACCCAAAAGCTGGAAGAGCATTGTTCTATTACTTTGTCGAGTCCCCACAGAATTCTTCTACTAATCCACTGGTTTTATGGCTAAATGGAGGTATTGTACGAAATTTTCGGTGCATAGTATCTACCTTCAGCTCACATCTCCTAAAAATGTAGAATACTTGTACCTAAATGCTCTCAGCTAAAGACACAAAAATCAACTTACCTCTAGCCATTTCTTCAAAGAAAATCAAGCATACACAGGTTTCTCGATTAGGCCGTCCACAACAGCTTCACATTAGACTTCACTATACAGCAGTCATGATATACTATATTCTCGGGGTGTATATATCTCGTGGCTTTAGAAAGTAGCTTTTTTCCTTTGAGACAAACCCAAAGTAGAGAAGGTTCATTCCACGGGGACCGAGGGAATAAGCAGCATGACCACTAGATACAAATTTGCAGACATGGCTTTATTCTTGTCATTTCTGTAATCAGAATCACAAGTAAAAATTTCAAGATAACTTCGCATGGTGAACAGGTTTTAAGTTCAGTATCACTGTATCACCTTCAGTTCTCTGAGATTTACGATCTGTCCATAAAGTGCATCTCCTTCTATCGTGTCAGCCATTATAGAACAGGTCTTGATCAAATGTTTTTGCGGTATACAGGGCCAGGATGTTCATCTTTAGTAGGAGCATGGTTGGAGTTGGGACCTTTCAGAGTGAATAGTGATGGAAAAACTCTCTTTAAAAATGACTATGCATGGAACAAAGGTGAGATACAACTGATAGCGTTTCTATTCTTCTATTGTCCTTCAATTAGTACAAACACTTTTATCGTTACTTCCTTCTTTGTTTCGATTGATCAAAAGACCTTTTCTCTTTTTGGATCTTGGCAGTCGCAAATGTGATATTCTTGGAGTCCCCTGCTGGGGTGGGCTTCTCATATTCAAATACATCTTCAGATTACGAACACACTGGTGATAAGAGTACTGCTAGGGATGCCTACGTCTTCCTTGTCAATTGGCTCGAAAGGTTCCCGCAGTACAAGACGCGTGATTTTTACATAACTGGTGAAAGCTATGCCGGTCATTACGTGCCCCAACTTGCCTATACCATACAGCTCATTAACGAAGTCACGAATCAAACCGTCATTAACCTCAAAGGAATCGCTGTACGTGCATTGCTAGTATATATTATAAACACATTAATGTGCTCATACCTTCTTTAACAATGTTTAACGTTGCTGAAATTTACGCGTCACATGCTGTGCTCTTTTACGAAAATTGGCAGATAGGAAATGCTTGGATTGATGATGCTACAAATGAAAAAGGACAGATCGATTACTGGTGGACCCATGCCTTAATCTCAGATGAAACTCATGAAGAGCTTATTGCAGAATGCCACTTTGTAAACGATACTTCATCTAGAAAGTGTAGCAGTGTGATCAATGATTCGTGGGCAAAACTGGGTAACATTGATGATTACAACATATATGCGCCTATTTGCCTACACCCCAAGCTCAAAAATGGCTCCACCGGCTCTGTGAGTATGGTTTATAAGGTTTTTGACCGACATACATAATCCTCAATTTTCAGGCTAAATTAATACATTATTATACACAATTTAGGTGGACAATATAGATCCCTGCTCGGATCTGTACGTCGAAACTTATTTGAATACTGCTGCGGTGCAAACGGCTTTCCATGCAAAACCTACAACATGGGGCGAATGCAGGTACCCGAATCACAACCATACAGCTAACCCTTTTTCTTTATGATTGTTCTGTATTACTCATAAGAAAAAATAACTTTGTGAGAAACGTGCAGCGATTATAACTGGGCCGATGCCCCAACTACCATCCTACCTATCCTTGAGAATCTCGTTGCAAATGGAAATAGGGTCTGGTTATTCAGGCAAGCACTAACTATATCTTGATTCGACCTGTACAAAGTTGTACTGATTCTTGATGACCACTGGGACTAGAGAATTCAGGCACTCCAACTATACCGTCCAGGTTTCTTGATTTTTCACTTGAAGTCTAAAAATTCTTTAGAAAGTAACGAAAACTTGTATATGTTGCTTCTACAGTGGTGACATAGATTCAGTTGTTCCAATTACATCGACCAAGTACTCATTAAACTGGCTCAAGCTACCAATCCAGACACCTTGGTACCCGTGGTACCTTAACAATGAGGTCAGGCACTAAATCTATTAACTTTAATGTTTCATTGCTTAGATGCCTATTATGTGATTGGGCTACTGTAGTACACGAAGATCATTCAATGCAAACGCTGGATCTAACCTGAATTTCAGCTTGGGTGCTACTCAATATTATAATGTTATAGGAATGTGACTTGCTACCAATGCATATATATTGAGACACAAAAGTGAGACGCACACCTATTTTGTGGAGAGTAATTGATGGGATATGGTGACAACCAATAACAGCTTGCTATCAATTCTATTCATCCTAATCTCATACATGTCCATACTAGGACTCTAGGTAGCAGAATACACTCACAGTATCGTCTGATGACGAATTCATAGACTATTATAACATTCAAGATTGTTTATATTCCATACGAACTTTGCAATTGAATATTCTCTCGCATGTTTAAAAGAAAAGCCTGAAGTCCAATAACCCCTATCTTCTTGGAGAACTAGTACAAACCTTACATTTGGATAGCGTCAAGTAGCTAACTCGTATCACTATCAAATCAGCTGATTAAGAATAACAATTAGGCTGTGTGTTTATGAAGAAGCCACCGAAGGCAGTCATAGACTCTTACCCATCATCCTCGTTCGATAACTGATAGTGTACGTAGCAGGATGTAGAAAAAATAGGCACTTGGTAAACACCAAAGGCAACTTTATGGATGTAGGCATTTTTACACAAGAAAGATACAAGTAATAAGAACCAAACACTTAACCCACCAACAGACTAGGACAATACTTGCACTCGTACAAAATGAAACCTCAGTTCTATACACCACACGCACTTGTACGTACACACTCACGTATATAGCATATGGAAGACCCACTTCCTTGGATGCACAAAATGGAGACGAAAGCCTCCTTTTAGCCTTCTCAAGTCGGTGCCGAAAACTCCACATTCTTTGAATGTAATGGTGGGTGCAATTAATTTCTAGACAAAATGAAGAGGTAGTTAGAAGATCATAGAACTAGAAAGAGAAAGTCTACGTAGATATGAAACTCGAGAAAGAGATAAGGAGGCCGGGAGTGTTGCTAACATTTTAACACTCCACCTTAGGACCGACTCCACCAATGAACTTCATTTGAGTAGTCCGTTTGCGACTTTGAGTTCTTTCGTGAACAAACCTTCCACTTGTTTTAGTCGTAGCCATCTCACTCTCACCTTGCGTTCTGAGAGCTTTGCACTTGTAGCCATCTCATCTCCTTCACTTGTTAACTTATTTCGACCGTAGCCATCTCAATCTTTCTCAATCTCAACTCTAACTTCATTTGAGTAGCTAGTCATTCCGAAACTTTGCAGTGTTGAGTCCTTTCCTGAGCAAAACTTTCACTTGTTCACTTGTTTGGTATAACCATCTCATTCTCTACTTGCAACACTTTCTCTCGTGTAGTGGTAATGCACCTCCACCGGCTCCACGTGTTTATTTCGTGCATGAAATACTGGATTCTCTCTTAGCTGTTTTGCGGACATGCTAGCATACTCAACGGTTGATGTAACTCTTTAAGAGTTGCATTATCCACGTACACTCCTGAGCATAATAGCTGCTGCTCAATATCCTGCCTCGATTGCTTACAGTGACACTGGGGGTTGTCTCCTGCTACACCAAAAGACTGCTCCTGAACCAAGGTTGAACACGTAACCAGTGGTTGATCTGCGTGTATCATGATCTCCAACATAATCAGCATAACAATAGCCATAACCTTACAAGCTTCATTTCCCTTGACACTCGAAGCGTGTATGCTTACTAGCGAGTGCTATTTGGCCGTAGACAACGTTTTGGGTTCTTCCAGTGGTATTTCACAATATAAACTAGTCTAAAGTACACGAAGGATACTTACCAGCTTCCGGTATGTTGAGGCATCCTCCATACACCACTGCCTCCTATTGCACAGAGGGCTCCATAGGTGTTGAAATTGGTTTACACTCCAACATTCTACTAATAAATCTGTTGCATATTAGTGTTGGCATATGAACAAAACTTCACTTGTATGCACAACCTTAAGCCAAGAAAGTGGTTCAGATTGCCAACCTAAATCAAACAGATAAATTTACTTTTGTTCATCGAATCTCATTCTGTTAATCTCTAGGGATAATTAGGTAATCAATGTAAATCAGTACTACAACTAGTTTACTTCTACATACGTTGACAAGCCTCCTTTTGCGTTCTTTCAATCCTTTTATGCTTCAAAATGTTTTCCTCAAAGGAAGCTTTAATAATGTGGGGCCTTGCAAGCTTTGGACTTCCACTGTGTAGCTTAATTTCGTGCCCATCGGTGCAAGTGTCATCATGTCATTACCACCGATGAGGTCCCACAATTCTTGGCCTTTCGAGTACATATGACTACAATAAAGTCTCTCATGAGCTGTAATTAGTCAGTATTCTTTCGAATTGTTCTAATTGCATGAAATTCCACCATCGTGACTTAGATATATTTTTCTCTAATATCAAGTGAGCTGTAATTAATCAGTATTCTAACAATTGCTCCACTTACAGTCTCAAATTGTACAAGAATAAGAACTTTCTTATAGCACATGCACCACGGTCATTGAGAGATATGCTTTGATCATGAATATCTGTCTCTGACATACAAAGAATTTAGTAAGATGTCCTTAGAAAGTTAAAAGTCAAGTTTCTAGCTAGCAAAGCAATTTTGTGGAAGACTCATGGATTATCTCTAACTATTATACACATGATCCTTAAGCTTGGATCAGGCCTCCAAGGATGGTCTTCCTCCTCTTTCAACATATTTCTTGAAATACTACATTATGATCTATCATTATCTTTTTCTTTCGTTGTGTACTTTGGAATTCTATTAGCAAGAATCCTGTCATTAAAAATAAATAAAATTGATGCCATATTTGTGATACATAATTGCAGGTTGGAGGCTATGTTGAGGCTTATGAGGGAATGACACTTGTAACAGTAAGAGGAGCTGGGCATATGGTTCCGAGCTACCAGCCTGAACGAGCTCTTGCTATGTTCTCATCATTCCTTCAAGGGAAACTTCCTCGTTCATAAGAGCTCATGTCATATTTTTCCTCAATATTTAGGGCATACTGAGTAATTTTGGTGTGTTCAAGCTAACTAAAATGGATCACAATTAAAGTGTTGCTCAAGGCACTAGCTTCTGATTTAATGGACTTACGTAGTTGCATTAACTACTTAGAGCCTACTAAGACAAGAACGTGGATGAACATATCAGCGAACCTAAACATATTTTTGACAGATCCTACTTGTTTAGTAATTGGACATAAAACCATAGATCATGCAGTTGAGTTTTGCTATGAAACTAACTCTGTACCCTCATGGGAGCCGCCTCTTTTTGGTTTCTTACTTTGGACGAAGCCCAAGTCCGATTACTAAACAAGTTCACACTCGAGTTTTTCTTACTTCAAAGATCTTTAAACATGAACGAAAAGTGTGAACTTTCGCTCAACCTGGTTCAGAAAAATAAGAGAAGAATATGAGCATACATTTGACTTTGAGGCTTTGACTTTGTCAAAGTAGGGGTTGAGAGTTCAGAAAGTACAAAAAAATAAAAAAAATAGTATTCTATTAGGTTAAGAGTTTGACGATTGAGATTGCATAGGCTTATATGATCCACAATTTTTAATGACTAAAGGAAAAAAAAAATTATATAGATATGGGGACCGATCCCTGTCTACCGGTGGGAAAAATTTTACTTCTCCCACCGAACTGCGATTTAGAACAGCGGTTGGGAAGAAAGGACGGCTCTCGCATTAATGACAGAGAAAAGGACGAAAATCAAATAACAATCTCACGAGAAAATGTGTGATAATCTCACGAGGTGAGATTTTCACACAAAGACCCCAACCGCATTTCATTTATGCGGATGGCCTTAATGGCCCAACCGCATAAATGAAATGCGAATGTAGTCTTCAATGGCCCCTCCCACGTGGCATCCTCCCACCGGGTGATGCTCTGCCACGTGGCACCCCCGGTGAAGCCCCCACCCGGTGTCCTTCCCTTCATTTTTGTGATGCCACGTGGCGTCCTTCCCTCCCCCGCGATTCCCCCACCTGATGTTTTTCTCCCTCTTTTCTTTTTTTGCAGAGACAACTCAGGGCAGAGTTTTCTGCCAAAATTTTTTTTTCCGCAGCCTTTGACCGCGCTCAATCAGGGGTTTTTTTTTTCCTGTCTTCTTTCCCCTCTCTCCCTCACTTTTCTCCCTTTATAATCCCCTCCCCCGAACCCTTCTTCTGCACTCTATCATCTTTACCAACAATACTCTCCACAACAATACAAACCAAAAAATTTTACGCTAGAAGATCAGTGGATAACCGCTAGAAGATCGGTGAATTTTTCTTGAAATATATATCAAGTCACAACAAGTAAGTATTTTGAATTTCCTTATAATTCAATGTTAGGTTTATACAAATCAGCGTATTACATTTATAGATTCCAAAATAGCGATTTTTTAGGGCGCCAAATATAGACAGTTTTTCACGAATTTATAAAAAATAGCTAGAGCTAGATTTTGCCAAAGTGCAAAAAAGAGACCCTAGTTATTTTTAAAGGATCTGTATCAGGTAAAAATTTCAGATTTTTCCAAAGACTGGAAAGGGGTTAACTGATACGGGGAACCTTGTAAGTCTGCAGTGTATTTTAAAATATCAAGCTAGCGCGACTTCGCGCGAAAATTTTACGAGAACCCTAGGATGTTGGGAAGTTCCATTCCCCAGGAATTCGGGCCATTCCGAAGCCGTTACCTATTTTTTTGGCCGAACGGCCCTTTAAGCGCCCGATCCGGACACCGGTTCGGGAATTTTTGGCGAAACCTCCGTAAAATACTTTTTAGGTCAAGAATGAATTCAGGAAGCTTAAAATAGCATTTCGAAGCACTTTTGAGATTTTCCGATGCCAGGGGGCATTTCGGTAATTCGCCGCCCCGAGAGGGGTATTTCGGTAATTTTACAGTGTTAAGTTTTTCGACGGACTTGTTAGTCCATAAATGTAAGCTAAGCACCTAAAAGGTTGTTTTGAAGCTGATTTGGGGCGTTGGGGTGATAATTAACCCCCGGGGGCATTTCGGTAATTTGCCGCCCATCGGGGGTATTTTAGTAACTGAACGTTGTAACACAACTGGAGGAAATAATTGTCAATACTATGTGTGTTCCTAGGGTGTAACACTATGTGTGTTTAATGTGAATACGAAACGTAATTGTCGCTAAAGGTGAAAACTTAATCAGACAGTTTTTCACAAATTTATAAAAAATAGCTAGAACTAGATTTTGCCAAATTGTAAAAAAGAGACCCTAGTTATTTTTAAACGATCGATATCAGGGAAAAATTTCAGATTTTTCGTAAGACTGGATAGGGGTTAACTGAGACGGGGAACCTTTTAACTCTGCAGAGTATTTTAAGATATCAAGCTAGCGCGACTTCGCGCAAAAAATTTACGAGAACCCTAGGATGTTGGGAAGTTCCATTCCCCAGGAATTCGGGCATTCCGAAGCCGTTACCTATTTTTTTGGCCGAACGGCCCTTTAAGCGCCCGATCCGGACACCGGTTCGGGATTTTTTGGCGAAACCTCCGTAAAATAGATTTTAGATCAAGAATGAATTCAGGAAGCTTAAAATAGCATTTCAAAGCACTTTTGAGATTTTCCGATGCCAGGGGGCATTTCGGTAATTTGCCGCCCTGAGAGGGGTATTCCGGTAATTTTACAATGCTAAGTTTTTCGACGGACTTGTTAGTCCAGAAATGTAATTACAAAACCTGAATTGTTGTTTTGAATCTGATTTGGCGCGCGTGGGGGTGATAATGAATCTCCGAGGGCATTTCGGTAATTTGCCGCCCACCATGGGGTATTTTAGTAACTGAACGTTGTAACACAACTGGAGGAAATAATCTTCAACACTATGTGTGTTCCTAGGGTGTAACACAATGTGTGTTCCTAGGGTGTAACACTATGTGTGTTTAATGCGAATACGAAACGTAATTGTCGCTAACGGCGAAAACTTAACTAGACATTTTTTCACGAATTTATAAAAAACAGCTAGAGCTAGATTTTGCCAAAGTGCAAAAAAGAGACCCTAGTTATTTTTAAAGGATCTGTATCAGGTAAAACTGTCAGATTTTTCCAAAGAATGGAGAGGGGTTAACTGATACGGGGAACCTTTTAACTCTGCAGTGTATTTTAAAATATCAAGCTAGCGCGACTTCGCGTGAAAATTTTATGAGAACCCTAGGATGTTAGGAAGTACCATTCCCCAAGAATTCGGGCCATTCTGAAGCCATTACCTATTGTTTTGGCCGAACGGCCCTTTAAGCGCCCGATCTGGACACCGGTTCGTGATTTTTGGGCGAAACCTCCGTAAAATACTTTTTAGGTCAAGAATGAATTCAGGGAGCCTAAAATAGCAATTCGAAGCACTTTTGCGAATTTTCGATGCGAGGGGGCATTTCGGTAATTCGCCGCCCCGAGAGGAGTATTTCAGTAATTTTACAGTGCTAAGTTTTTCGACGGACTTTCTAGTCCAAAAATGTAATTACAAAACCTGAAATGTTGTTTATAATCTGATTTGGTGCGCGTGGGGGTGATAATGAATCCCCGGGGGCATTTCGTTAATTTGTCGCTCAGCGAGGGTATTTTGGTAACTGAACGTTGTAAAATTTTCCGACTAACTTTTAGTTCGATTTCAGGGTGTAAGACACTCGGAAAGTTATTTTTTCCAGTTGTTCTGAAAGAAGCTTAAAATCCCGTTTCAAAGAACTTTTGAGATTTTCCGATGCCAGGGGGCATTTCGGTAATTCGCCGCCCCGAGAGGGGTATTTTGGTAATTTTACAGTGTTAAATATTTTGACGGACTTTTTAGTCCAGAAATGTAAGCAAAGCACCTAAAAGCTTGTTTTGAAGCTGATTTGGGGCGTTGGGTGATAATTAATCCCCGGGGGGTATTTCGGTAATTTGCCGCCCACCGGGGGTATTTTGGTAATTTTACATTATACAAATTTTCCGAATGACTTTTAAATAATTTTATTCGTCTTTTATTTAATTCTATGACTTGTAGAGAATGATATAATTTTTATGTTTTAGATTTCAGTATAAATATGGATGCAACTGGAGGAAATAATTTTTGTGAAGGTTCTGATCCACCTTACTTGGGTCAAGTTTTTCAAATACTGGACGAAGTTGAAGCATACTATAGAGCATATTCGAAAACGATAGGTTTCGGTATTAGAATTAAGACGACTAGAAAACGGGCCAATACAGATCAAATTGGTGCAAGACTATTTGAGTGTCATAGAGGAGGCCCGCATGTACCCCCGGTTGTTCAGATCAGTGACGAAGGGCCATCAAGACAAAGAAGACGGGACACATTTCCGGGTACCGGCTGCAAGGCCCATGTGTATGCAGTACACCGGAAAAATGAAAACCATTGGGTTGTGACGGGAGTGGAGTTGAGCCATAACCATCAGTTGATGACCCCTAGTAAGATTGGTCAAATTCATCAGCACCGACAAATAAGCACGGCACACAGGGAACTGATATTTACAATGGCCGAGGCTAAAATTCCACCTTCTAGAATGATGGGGGTTTTCTCAAGCCAGGCTGGGGGGATTGACAAGTTGAGTTTCAACGACGTAGACCTTCGAAATCAACTTCGTGCTCAGAGGAGAGAGTCTTTCGGTAAGAGTGATTCTCAAGCTACACTTGATCTCTTCAGGAGCCTTCAGAGTGAGAATTCTGGCTTTTTCTATAGTCTCCGACTGGATGACGAGAACCACATTAGTACTATATTTTTTGCGGATGCCCGTTCTAGAGCTTGTTGCTAAAATTTTGGGGATGTTGTGACGTTTGACACCACGTATGGCACAAATAAGTACTCTATGCCTTTTGCTCCGTTCACCGGGGTGAACCACCACTATCAGTCAATATTGTTTGGCTTTGCCCTGCTTAGGGATGAGACAGAGGAGTCATTTACGTGGTTATTTGAAACGTGGCTTAAAGCAATGTATCATATTCCTCCAAAGACCATCATAACCGACCAAGATCTGGCAATGAAAAATGCAAACGCCAGCGTCCTGCCAGATACTCACCATGGCCTGTGCACATGGCACATAAGCAACAAATATCCCGAACGGCTTCACAATGTATATGCCCACCATCCGACATTCAAGACTGACTTTAATACATGTGTGAAGAAATCGTTGACGGTAGACGTGTTCGAGGAGAGGTGGGCCAAGTTAATGTACGACTACTCTTTGCACAATCATGAATGGTTACAATCGTTGTATGAGATCAAGACACAGTGGGTCGGTGCCTACACCAAGAAGTTTTTTGCAGCCGGAATGACTACGACCTCGAGAAGCGAAGGTATGAATTCATTCTTTGATGGGTACGTAGGCCATGCTTCTAGTATAACAAAGTTCGTACTAGAGATGCAGAAAGCCCTTGACAGGCAATTTTTCCTTGAGAGAGAAGCCGACGCGGCTACGGTTTACAAAGAAAGACAAATAGTAGTTTTTTCACCTTTGGAGGCTCATGCGGCTCAAGTCTATACCAAGAAAATGTTTAGACTGTTTCAAGAGGAACTACTAAAGTCGAATCAATACAGCATGACAAAGTTGCACGCGTATTCCACCACGGACCTCAAGGTTTATGCTTTGACAAATGTGACGAATTTCGCCAATCCGTGCTCTTCGTCGGCTCCGAGGAACAGAAGACATTTTACCGTAGCCGTTTGTATGGACACCGGGTTAGTTAATTGCAACTGTCAATTGTTTGAGCATAAAGGTATACTCTGTCGACACGCTTTGAGGTATTTTAGCGCCAAGAATGCTCGTGAAATCCCTCCAGTGTATATCTTGGATCGGTGGACAAAGGAAGCCAATAGAGTCCACGGTCACATTCCTTACGTGCCCAATGTTTCAGTCGATTTCGAGCAATCTGAGACGCTGCGATATAATCACCTTTGTAACATCATGCACGGTTTATCAATGGATGCAGCGTCAACATTTGATGGGTACAGGTATCAAGTTGAAGCAGCCGCACGGGATAAGGCTAAGCATGCACAGTTTAGGATGGCATTACCAGAAACACGGGACCCTCAGAGGACTCCAGCCGGTCGATTCAATCGAGCTTCACAGCCAATCATTGACAGCACTAGCCTACAAGGTGAGGAGGACGGTATTTTTGATCCAATTATTTCTCAAACAAAAGGGCGAAAACGAGCAATACGTATGAAGAATCCGATTGAAGAAGCAACGGGTCAAAAAAATTGCGAAAGTGTGCGTTGTGTAATAAGATGACTGATCATGACAAGAGAAATCATTATAAAGTGCTAGGTATCGAACATGGCGTGATGGTCGTGGAGGACGATGTGGAGGAAGAGTGTTAGGATTAATGTTTCAGTTGTATAAATTAAACTTTTATAATGTATATATTTGTGATTTGGTTTGTGAAATCTTTAATTTGTGATTTGGTTTGTGAATTATTGATATTTTTGGAAGGGTCTATTCGAACACACTTTAGCGCCCAATTCTTAGCTTGCGCAAAAAGTTGTAAATTTTTTTGTCACGTTTTTTTCCCTCATAGCACCTCAGGCACGCAAGTTAGCCCAATTCTATGAATTTCGGCGAAAAACGAGACAAATTATTTTTTGGATTTTCCTACGACGCCCCTATTCGCGCACACTTTAAGGCCCAATTCTTAGCATTCGAAAAAAGTTGCAATTTTTTTGTCACTTTTTTTTCGCTCATTGCACCTCATGCACGCTAGTTAGCCCAATTCTATGAATTTCGGCAAAAAATGAGACAAATTATTTTTTGGATTTTCCTACGACGCCCCTATTCGCACACACTTTAAGGCCCAATTCTTAGCATTTGAAAAAAGTTGAAATTTTTTTGTCAATTTTTTTCGCTCATAGCACCTCAGGCACGCTAGTTAGCCCAATTCTATGAATTTCGGCGAAAAACGAGACAAATTATTTTTTGGGTTTTCCTACGACGCCCCTATTCGCGCACACTTTAAGGCCCAATTCTTAGCATTCGAAAAAAGTTGCAATTGTTTTTGTCACTTTTTTTTCGCTCATTGCACCTCATGCACGCTAGTTAGCCCAATTCTATGAATTTCGGCAAAAAACGAGACATTATTTTTTGAGTTTTCCTACGACGCCCCTATTCGCGCACACTTTAAGGCCCAATTCTTAGCATTCGAAAAAAGTTGTAATTTTTTTTATCACTTTTTTTTTCGCTCATTGCACCTCATGCACGCTAGTTAGCCCAATTCTATGAATTTTGGCAAAAAACGAGACAAATTATTTTTTGGGTTTTCCTACGACGCACCTATTCGCGCACACTTTAAGGCCCAATTCTTAGCATTCGAAAAAAGTTACAATTTTTTTTGTCACTTTTTTTTGGCTCATTGCACCTCATGCACGCTAGTTAGCCCAATTCTATGACTTTCGGCGAAAAACGAGACAAATTATTTTTTGGGTTTTCCTACGACGCCCCTATTCGCGTACACTTTAAGGCCCAATTCTTAGCATTCGAAAAAAGTTGCAATTGTTTTTGTCACTTTTTTTTCACTCATTGCACCTCATGCACGCTAGTTAGCCCACTCTAGGCAATCTATTTTTTTCACATTTTTTTCCCTCATTACACCTTAGGCACGCTAGTTAGCCCATTGTCCAAAGTCATTCTAAAGTAATAATAAGGCTAATTCAATTTGAAATCTTAATATCCAAAATCCAACAATACTAATAATAATCCATACGAACGTCAACTACATCTCAAGGGAATGGTAAGGAAGGCGTCTAGCTACACCCTTTTTCAGCTCCCAGGCTATCCGATATCTAAACGTCAATGCATCCCTTCGAGACCACGACGTATATTCGAGCACATCCAAGCGAGCTATGCAGTACATGTACTAGATGACGTAAATCCCGCAATCATGACTGTTATATTGCTTTGGTCGGTTTTGAATCATCACGACCGTCCTAGGCTCTATCATTTCACCAAACCGGAAGTGAAATGAGTTCGTCTCGCCCCTCCATCGTTCAACTAGAGCGGATATAAGGCAATCGTCATGCCTAGACAAAATCCCGGGATCGGTGAACATGGCCAAATTTTGACGGTGTAATAGTTGTATTTGTTTCTCGTTCGGTACCCACTTTTCGAGGTGACGTGTGCTTTGAATTGTTTCCAAAACACCCCTGTCGACACCGTCAAATACGTACCTCGCGACGTGGTCATCGTCGTCGTATATGATTGATTTATCATGAGGTCCGAGGTTGAAATTTATATCTCTAAGAACAAAATATAATCGTAAATCAACTTAGCGTCCATAATATTTGCATTCCAAAAATATAACTGGATGTTAAACCTAGCTTACCAACGCGTTAGCAATAGTCATTATCTCATTATTTCAATGTATTAAAACAATTCCTCACTTCCCACCACTCCGAACGCTTAATTACTCTACTTCCCTAAATTTTAGAGCCAACGTGGCAATTTACCAATATACCCCCCGATGCCCGCTACACCACCAACACCACAAAACCGCTTTAAAACCACTTTTTAAATGTATTACGTCAATTATATACCAAATATTTCATCAATATATTTTAAGGGGGAAAGTTACCAAAACACCCCCAACTTATGCAAAATACCCCCTGACAGCCATCGCCCCAACAAACATCTCAGAACAACTGGAAAAAATAAATTTCCGGGTGTCTTACACCCTGAAACCGAACTAAAAGTTAGTCGGAAAATTTTACAACGTTCAGTTACCAAAATACCCTCGCTGAGCGACAAATTACCGAAATGCCCCCGGGGATTCATTATCACCCCTACGCGGGCGCCAAATCAGCTTCAAAACAACATTTCAGGTTTTGTAATTACATTTCTGGACTAAAAAGTCCGTCGAAAAACTTAGCATTGTAAAATTACCAAAATACCCCTCTCGGGGCGGCGAATTACCGAAATGCCCCTGGCATCGGAAATTCGCAAAAGTGCTTCGAATTGCTATTTTAGGCTCCTTGAATTCATTCTTGACCTAAAAAGTATTTTACGGAGGTTTCACCAAAAAATCATGAACCGGTGTCCGGATCGGGCGCTTAAAGGGTCGTTCGGCGAAAAAAATAGGTAACGGCTTCGGAATGGCCCGAATGCTTGGGGAATGGAACTTCCCAGCATCCTAGGGTTCTCATGAAATTTTCGCGCGAAGTCGCGCTAGCTTGATATTTTAAAATACACTACAGAGTTACAAGGTTCCCCGTATCAGTTAACCCCTCTCCAGTCTTTGGAAAAATCTGAAATTTTTACCTGATACAGATCCTTTAAAAAATAACTAGGGTCTCGTTTTTGCACTTTCGCAAAATCTAGCTCTAGCTATTTTTTATAAATTCGTGAAAAACTGTCTAGTTAAGTTTTTGCCTTTAGCGACAATTACGTTTCGTATTCGCATTAAACACACATAGTGTTACACCTTAAGAACACACATAGTGTTGAAGATTATTTCCTCCAATTGTGTTACAATGTTCAGTTACTAAAATACCCCCGGTGGGCTGCAAATTGACGAAATGCCCCCGGGGATTCATTATCACCCCCACGCGCGCCAAATCAGATTCAAAACAACATTTCAGGTTTTGTAATTACATTTCTGGACTAAAAAGTCCGTCGAAAAACTTAGCACTGTAAAATTACCGGAATACCTCGCTCGGGGCGGCGAAATACCGAAATGCCCCCTGGGATCGAAAAATCTCAAAAGTGTTTCGAAATGCTATTTTAAGCTTCCTGAATTCATTCTTGATCTAAAAAGTATTTTACGGAGGATTCGCCAAATAATCCCGAACCAGTGTCCGGATCGGGCGCTTAAAGGGCCGTTCGGCCAAAAAAATAGGTAACGGCTTCGGAATGGCCCGAATTCCTGGGGAATGGAACTTCCCAACATCCTAGGCTTCTCGTAAAATTTTCGCGCGAAGTCGCGCTAGCTTGATATTTTAAAATACACTGCAGACTTACAAGGTTCCCTATATCAGTTAACCCCTCTCCAATCTTTGGAAAAATCTAAAATTTGTACCTGATACAGATCCTTTAAAAATAACTAGGGTCTCTTTTTTGCACTTTGGCAAAATCTAGCTCTAGCTATTTTTTATAAATTCGTGAAAAACTGTCTAATTAAGTTTTAACCTTTAGCGACAATTACGTTTCGTATTCACATTAAACACACATAGTGTTAAAAATTATTTCTTCCAGTTGTGTTACAATGTTCAGTTACCAAAATACCCCCGATGGGCGGCAAATGATCGACATTCCCCCCGGGGTTAATTAACACCCGAACGCCCCAAATCAGCTTCAAAACAACCTTTTAGGTGCTTAGCTTACATTTCTGGACTAAAAAGTCCGTTGAAAAACTTAACACTGTAATATTACCGAAATACCCCTCCTGGGGCGGCGAAATACCGAAATGCCCCCTGGGATCGAAAAATCTCAAAAGTGTTTCGAAATGCTATTTTAAGCTTCCTGAATTCATTCTTGATCTGAAATCTATTTTACGCAGGGTTCGCCAAAAAAACCCGAACCGGTGTCCGGATCGGGCGCTTAAAGGGCCGTAAAGCAAAAAAAATAGGTAACGGCTTCAAAATGGCCCGAATTCCTGGGGAATGGAACTTCCCAACATCCTAGGGTTCTCGTAAAATTTTCGCGCGAAGTCGCGCTAGCTTGATATTTTAAAATACACTGCAGACTTACAAGGTTCCCCGTATCAGTTAACCCCTTTCCAGTCTTTGGAAAAATCTGAAATTTTTACCTGATACAGATCCTTTAAAAATAACTAGGGTCTCTTTTTTTCACTTTGGCAAAATCTAGCTCTAAATATTTCTTATAAATTCGTGAAAAACTGTCTATATTTGGCGCCCTAAAAAATTGCTATTTTGGAATTTATAAATGTAATACGCTGATTTGTATAAACCTAACATTGAATTATAAGGAAATTCAAAATACTTACTTGTTGTGACTTGATATATATTTCAAGAAAAATCCACCGATCTTCTAGCGGTTATCCACCGATCTTCTAGCGTAAATTTTTTTGGTTTGTATTGTTGTGGAGAGTATTGTTGGTAAAGATGATAGAGTGCAAAAGAAGGGTTCGGGGGAGGGGATTATAAAGGGAGAAAAGTGAGGGAGAGAGAAGAAAGAAGACAGAAAAAAAAAAACCGTGATTGAGAGCGGTCAAAGGCTGAGGCAAAAAAAATTTTGGCAGAAAACTCTGCCCTGAGTTGTCTCTGCAAAAAAAGAAAAGAGGGGGAAAGACATCACGTGGGGGCATCACGGGGGAGGGAAGGACGCCACGTGGCATCACAAAAATGAGGGGAAGGACACCGGGTGGGGGCTTCACTGGGGGGGGGGGGGGCGCCACGTGGCAGAGCATCACCGGGTGGGAGGATGCCATGTGGGAGGGGCCATTGAAGACACCA
Source organism: Escallonia rubra (assembly GCA_033065855.1). Lineage (NCBI taxonomy): Eukaryota > Viridiplantae > Streptophyta > Magnoliopsida > Escalloniales > Escalloniaceae > Escallonia > Escallonia rubra. The sequence goes on from JAVXUO010000733.1 coordinate 193,881, forward strand.
TCCGCATTTCATTTATGCGGTTGGGCCATTAATGCCATCCGCATAAATGAAATGCGGTTGATGTCTTTGTGTGAAAATCTCACCTGATGAGATTATCACACATTTTCTCGTGAGATTTTTGTTTGATTTTCGTCCTTTTCTCCGTCATTAATGCGAGAGCCGTCCTTTCTTCCCAACCGCTGTTCTAAATCGCGGTTTGTGGGAAAAATAAAATTTTTCCCACCGGTAGACAGGGATCGGTCCCCATATATATATAGGGGTATATATATATATATATGGGAGCTGATCCGTTGCCAACGCTAGCAACGTCCGCTACATAATGTAGCGGGCGGCCGATCATCGTCCGCTACACTATGTAGCCGACGGCAAAACGGCGCTAGCAACGTACTAGCGCTAGCAATGGATCACGACATTATATATATATATATATATATATATATATATATATATATATATATATATATATATATATATATATATAGGAAAAACGAATATGTTTCTAGCCTTAGGCAAGTTGCCTAAGGCTAGCGACTAAAACGACGTAGTTTTGAACAGCTTTTTTAACTTCTTTTTCTGTTTTTCTTTCTCTCACACACATTCATCAGATCTGCCCACAATCGTCCCATCATCGACCATCATTGACGGCCAACCTCTATACTGACTACGCACTACCCTCACCATCACAAACAATCGCCAATATGCAGAGACCACACCGTTGTTGATCCTTCAGATTGTGCCACTTCCATCTGTGGCCTCCGTTGCCGTCGTCGGTTGTCCTCCGTCTCCTACTGGCCTCCATCACTGGCGACCCACCACCCCTACTCACAAACAACTGCCACCATACGAAAACACACCATTGTTGGTCCTCTCTCTTCCCACATCACAGAAGCAGCCACACCTTGCCCAATCGCCAACCTCCGATGCCGGCGACACACCACTGACTGCTGCAGTAGACCACCCAATTGAGAAAATCGCTAACGATTAAATCAAAATATTTCTAATTGAAAAAAATTTAATTTAAAATTAATGAATCCTTTTTTTTAATTCTGAAATTTAGAAGAGAGGCTGTGATTGGTTTGTGCAATGAATGGTGGTTGGTTTTGTGATGTCGTCATGGTTATGAGATGCTACCGTTGAATGTTTCCATGGGGTGGACATAGATGGAGGCAGAAGGTGGAGGTCATAGGCAGGAGGCGGAGGTGGAGGCCGACAGAAGATTGAGGTGTTAACGACGATTGAGGACGGCCGATCATAGAGCAGATGTCGGTTACATAATCTGATGCCGCGGGGGAGTAATTGTCAGCGGTGGTGGGTCTATGTAGCGACGATTGTTTGGAATGATGGAGGTGGTGGATCGCCAGCGACGGTGGCCGGCCGACGACGGCTGTAGGAGATGGGTGATTGTGTGATGTGGCCGTGTGGGAGATGAGAGCATGTTACATGGAGAGAGAAAAAATAAAAAAGGAAAACCTATGAAAATTAATCGAAACTACGTCGTTTTAATCGCTAGCCTTAGGCACTCGGGCAACTTCCGCGCAGTTGCCCACGCGATCTGGCCGTCCACGCGCAAGATGTGGACGGCCAGATCATCCGCTACATTATGTAGCAGACAGTAAAATTACCGTCCGCTACATAATGTAGCGGACGACGAAAACTGGCCCTCCCATCGAGCCAGATGGACAACTAAATCGCACGGGCAACTGCGCAGAAGTTGCCCATGCGAGCAATGGATCATGATCCATATATATATATTGTAATTTATATTATAATAGTTAGACGGGCTGGTTTTTTCACCGGCTGGACGGGCTTGCAGAAACCATTGCCCATGTCCAACCCATATTTTTTACGAGTTAAAAATTTTGAGCCCACGTCCACCACGGTCACTACAAAGTAAGTCAATGCCCATATTTTTGCGAGCTAGCACAGGTTGTCCACGGGTTGCCCGACCCAAGTTGCACCGCTAATTCAAATGTACAGCCAATGCCAGCCACTACCAACAATACCAACAATGTACTAGTGCCAAAGATATCATCATGGGAAGCCACTGTAGAGCTTAGGAGAAAGTTCACTCAACTGATTGCATCACTACTCAAAGTATTTGAACAATTGTTAGGGGTGGGCATGATAGCCAAGCTATTAGCTACCCCCACATCAGCTAGTGATAGTGGAAGGATACGATGTTCAAGCTTTTTGGGCTTATCATGAAAGGAAGATACACTCCACAGAGAGATGTATAATGCTCAAGCATGCCATCTAGGACCTTATTGACAAAAGCGAAGTTTCTCCTCCCGCCATACCTAATGTCAGGAAAGAACGCTTATCGCCTCATGGGGTTAACTTTATTGACGGTAGCCTACCAATTATAGATCTAACCACCTTTATCACTCTAGCAAGATAACATGTTCTGCCAGTTTCAATGTTCGATTCTCTGCCACAATTTTGTGATGTTATCACGTGGGAAGGACTGATGGAAGGTGAGGCCTTCACTGCCTAAAAGGAGTATGACGTAGAGACGGGCTTTATGTTTAGGCCCAATAACGAGGTATCCTATCTAACCAGATCAGGCCAAGTTTATCAAACCGTCCCCCAACTAGCCACTTTCGAGCTGTTATTTTCCCAAGACCCCCTAGACGACGAAGTGTTGAGATAGTTAAAGAAGACTTAGGCAAGTATCCCATTTAGGGGTTGCTATCCGCTTCCTATTCCCACCGAAAAGCCCTGATCAAACTACTCAGCAAGGCCTAGATACCCATTCAAATCCAGCCCAAAGACCTATCTCAAGTGTTGGGGGCTTTCCATTATGGGAATGCCCTCACTATTTTCGAATCAGATTTGCCTAAGTTAGGCCCCAGCCACAACGACCCGCTCCATATCACAATGCGAGCACTTGATAAGAGGGTTGCCCCCTACGTACTGCCCAATCCCTTGGCATTGACCCCTTATAGTTTGATAAGGCTGAGTCTACTGACGAATAGGATGAATTACAAGATGAAAAGGATAACGAGTCCTAAGAAGAAGAGGATAATGATTTTGAAGATAAAGACGATGATGATTCTCAAAATGAAGATGATGATTGACTTGTAATGTTGTCACATGCATTGTAATAAGTAACTTGAATATTTCACTTAATGCTACGACATAACAAAGCCATCTTCTCAGTGTGACGTGTGCTTGATTACTACGTAATAATATGTTAACTTACTCGTGTACTCGGTTCATATAGTGTTTTTACAATTAAACATATGTTAACTAACTCGTATACTCGGTTCATATGGATTTTAGCATGTGATAGAATATTCGTGTTGTCATTTTAATGTGTTGATTTCTTTGGACTTATTTTATATATACAAAATCAGTTATGGATAGATTACGGGCCATTCGTAGTTGTGGTGGATGTCTAGTTGCATCCACCCCGGTGGCTCTCACCTCGTCATTGCCCGCTGATGATGAGGCATTGAGTACGAGCATATATTAGGCGAGGCCCCAGCTCCAGCCCTATCCCTAGCCCTAGCCCCAGCCCTAGATGCCACCCCAGCCACAGCCCCAGGTCGAGTCCTCCTACCCGCACGCTGGTTCTCCTTCTTCTCTGGGTTGAACCTCAGGTATATTTGATAATAGTGTTAAGTTGTAATGTTTGACTTATATTTAAATTATATTTGAACTGTATTAATCTTGATGTTTTGTAGGATCTCGTCGGAGCAGTGGCCGACACGGGGGGTGCGCATCAATCTCCAGCGTAAACAGAGAGTTACTCTCACCGAGGAGGGGCAGTAAGTAAAAACTCATATAATGCAATAGTTATCAATTTAAACCCAATATTTATTAGAGTTCACTTATATAATGCTATTAATGTATTTTTTTATTAGGATCCTGGAGTGTCCGGCAAATACGAAGATCGGTGTCCTCGTAAAAGGGCTGATTCTTTAAGTCACGATTGTACTGGAAGGACTGGGATGCCGGGACGAGGGAGGCATTATGGGAGGAGTGGATGGTATGATTTGTTTTTGTCATTTATTATTTGTTTAATTAGTATCTAATATTTAAAATAAAATCATACTGATTGTGTAATTGGATGCCTTCCAGGAAGGGTTCAAGTTTGAGTCGCCTGAGCAGCAGGCTTGGGGGCGCCAGGCATTTTTTGCCTATATCGGCAAAAGTTACTGGCGATGGTTGCACGACGCACAAGAGCGGGCGAGTAAGATGTTGTCTGAGGATGCCAAGATGGAGGAGTGGAAGGGGTATCCCCTCATTGGATCTCACTATCTATACGCTGGCAGATGGTTGATAAGTGGATCACTGATTCAGCATGGGAGACGAAGAGTAAAAGTGGGAGGGGATAATATAATGATTGGGATCTTACACACACGGGGGGGTTGGTGCCTCACGACGTCGTCCGACACAGGAATGCGACTGAGAACCCGAACCTGGGGCCGGATGAGGTATGTGCTCTGACGTACATTCAGACGAACGTGACGAAGAGGGATAAGGACGATGCACATCAGGCGAGGGACTTCATTTCAGATGTTTCTCGACAGATCGATGTAAGTTAAAAATTAATTTGTTTATGTTAAATTTCGGCTATGTATTCAATGTATGTTGCCTTAATGTCAATCCTTGTATTACAGGCCTCGTATGAACAGATCATAGGATCTGGGCAGCACTCCGACAGCCATCAGCGCCACAATTACGGGTACGAGTGCCAAGAGATTGAAGCGGTGCTGGATACACTGGGGTCGTCAATAGGCAGAAAGGGCGCGTACATGACCTGCCCAACACGTCTGCACGTGCCGTGATCAGAGAGTCCCCATCCCCCTACTGCCCTTCCACAGACGTAGAGACCACCCGGAGTGACTTTTACATCCGACCGATATCCGTCACAATGCAGATGAGGTGTTCCGGATGATCAGTGCACTCGGAATCAGTAAGGCCCTGCTGCTAGACATCCCCAGCCGAATCCGGACGACGGTATCGACGATCAACAGGACCCAGATCCCGGTCTCGGTGAGCCCTGATCGAGCCCTTCCCCTCTTCCCTTCCCGTGCTATCGTGTATTTGTACTCTTATCCCCTCCCCTATTTGTATCCCCTCCCGCTCCCTGTTATATCATGTCGAGAATGAACAATTTTGTGTTGATTTTATGTTTAATTAGTATATATAGTTTTGATTGTCGAATTTAATACACTTTGTTTTAGGGTTAAATGATTGCAGATGGATCAGCAATCATTTAACCTTACTGTGGATTGAAGAATTGGGATTGAATATGAGTTACAGGTTTGGGTCCAAAAAAAAAAAAGTAAACTTTTAGCGACGAATTTTATTCCATCGCTAAAAGTTAGGTACATTAAATCTTTTAGCGACGCAATATACCGTTGCTAAAACCTTTCGCAACGGCCACTTTTAACGACGAAATTCACGTCGTTAAATATCAGTTAGTTTTTTCCCACGAACTTTTAGCGACGGAACGCTAAAGGTATTAGCGATGGTATATTCCGTCGCTAAATATTTTCCGAAATTATTAATTTCGAAAAAAATTAAACTTTAATTATGGAAATTATATTTTGCGATGGAATTTCCGTCGCTATGAATTTATCGTCCCGTCGGTAAATGTGGTCTTTTTGGCGACGAATTTTCAAATTGCATCGCCAAACTTTTAGTGACGGGCTTAATCGCAACGGACTTTTAGCGACAGAGTGTCCGTCGCTAAATATTTTTTACGACGAGATGTGGACTTTTAGCGAAGGAATATTCCATTGCTAAAATTCCAATTTCTTGTAGTAAAAAAATCATTTTTTTTACTTTTAGCGACCAAAATCTGTCTCTAAAAGTTTTTTAAACAAATCAAGGGTTATGGCAATGACTTTTAGAGATGCTCTTTCTGTCGCTGAGAGTATTTGGCGACAGATCTTTAGCTAAAGGTCTTTAACGATGGACCGGTTAGCGACGAAAAATCTGTTGCTAAAGGTTTTTAGTGAACGGACCTTTAGCAATATATTTATGTCACTTAAAGTCTTTTTAATTCTTTTTTCAAGGAATTACAAAATTTAAGAAAATCATCAAAAATATCTTTAGGTGTGGAGAATTATGTCAGTTAAACTGTTATATTTGTTGACGAATCACAAAAATCTGTCGATAATCTTTAAGCAATGGGGTTATTATCAACAGACTTTTACAAGCGGATACTCTATTTGTAAAAGTCTTTAGCAACAAACTTGGGGTCTTTTGCGATGGAAAAATTCATCGTTAAAGACCCATTTTGTTGTGGTGATAGTGTATCATTTTTGTGTCTTGAAAAGTCGGTGATTAATTGAAATAGTAATTCATGATGTGGATAAGAATATGCTATGATATTTTGTCAGCACAAACTTGAAAAACTCTTGACTTAACATTTACATGCATAAATTTAAAAGGAAAACCAAAAGAATTTAGTGGGAAGAAGAAAACCATATAATTACTAACGTGTGAGAGCTAAGAGACTAAGTTTTGAAAGGCTGCATATCGGACTACCAAGGAATTTAAATAGTAGAATCTTCATGGGTGACTTGAAACTGCCACGAAGGAGCTACCAAACCAATCTCTCTAATGAAGGTTCAGTTACGCACAAATTTGCTAAAAAAGGAATAATACAGTTGAGTTCAATTTTTTATATCTTATTTAAGTTAGGTGTGTTTAGATTTGATACTAATGTTATGCGTTATAGCTAAAAGCAATATTTCCTATAATCAAAATCTCTCTTGCCAATAATTGTTGTTTTAGAAAGTAGGTATGTTTTTCTATAAAATGTTAATATCTATTTTGTCTCTTTAAGGTATGCAATATATATATACTTTCTGGACCTTTATAATATAGTTAATTAACCAATCCGAGCTTGGATCAGTTACTGAGTAACCTATAAGAGTAAACCAAACATGGCCGAACTGTTTCTGAGTGAGGGGCTTAGAGGCCGGGTTCCTGCCTTTCGTGTTATTGTTCTGCTTTCATTTTTTGTTTTTTAGTTAATGCTGTATGGATTATCCTTGTTGTTCTTTTGACAAAAAGGGAAATACAAATAAGCTTTCAAACTATTTCTTTTATGTAGTCGAAGATGACCTTCTGTCTTCAAGGGTAAACGAAGCCAAAGCGACATGATCAATGGCCTGTCAGAACTAGAACTAAATGAAGGTTTCCTTTATTAAAGATTCGTCCAGTTCCATCTATTTCCTCATAGAGATGATACCATTCTCTGATAAGGCTCCATTTAGGGATCAAACGAGACTTGACAGAACAATCAGATTATAGCTCATTAAACTAACTTTATTTGAAACGTGAGACTGATTGTATTAGACCAAACTATTGACTATATAACCTTGGAAAGAACAGCCTTGTTTACACTCCTAAATTGCTTGTGAAACTTCCTATACTACCGGTTTCCGCACTTTGATTCGTTTACAATGTGCAATTACACAAATAGTGTCAACATGGAGCGCAATAGAATTGCCCAAAACGCGAAACTATCATGAATTTTTCATCCTCATATGTCCTAAGATGTGAACAGATCACTAGAGTAGAACATGCAAGTGTTATAATGATATACCACATTGTCCCCTCAGTTAAATAAAGGTAGAGAAAAGGAAGAAAACATGTACATCTAATGCCGTTTGGCAAAGAAAAAAACCACTAAGTTTAAAGTTATTGCATATATGTAAAAGGTTCCAGTTACGTATGCCACAAAACAAAACTTATCTATATGCAACGTTTAGAAGCCAACAAGATGATAAAACTTGTACACATAACATTGATCTTTGCACTCTCTTTATGCCTTGTGGCTTGCTCTTGTTTATGTTACGGTAGTCAGGCTGATAACCTTCATAAGCTTCTCAAGTCAATAAGCTCACCAAATCCTCCAATTTCATAAATATGAACATTTCCGAAAGATGGAATCATTAGGTTAATTTGCAAGAACATGCTATAACAAAAATGTTCTTCTTCGAATCCTCGAGAACGAGTTGTAACCAACTCGTATTCAATTGACCCCACAAAGTAAGAACAAATATTCGCTTGCCTACATGCAATTTGTTTCTCAGGGAAGATATATTTCATAGCGGAGTTGTGTCATCATATTGTGATTTTGTGATATTGCTTTAGGGTTAACGGTCTAGAGTTTAGGTGGGTTGTCATTTAGGGTTCAGTGTTAAGGAGTTAGGATTTGGGGTTCAGTTTTAGGAGTTACTGCGTAGGGTTTAGGGTTTAATTTGAGGTTTAGGGTTTAGGCTTTTAGGGTTTACGATTTAGGGTCTAGTTTGGGGCTCAGGGTTGGGTTTAAGGTTTATTGTTAAGCTTTTAGAGTTTACGGTCTAAGGTTTAGCTCATACTCTGCGGTTTAGGTTTTAGGGTTAGCGATTTAGGGTTTAATGTTGGGTTTAGGGGTAAGGGTTTAGGGTTTATTTGAGGCTCTACGATTTAGATTTATTGATTAGAGTCATAAGTAGTTCATTAACTTAGAATTTTGTCCAATCTATAGGTTAAAACTTTGTTCAACCTCTAGGTATTAGTCCATCATTGCTTTCAATAAGATCATTTGAGATTTTTTATGTGCTGGCTCTGCTGTTAATTAGTTATATTAGTCAATTGTTGTTTTTGATGGCTTTTAATTAGTCATTCCAAGAGTTAATTGAATTAAGGGTTAATTACAAAACTGTCCCCTGAGGTTTACACGTTTTTGTACTTCGCCCCCTGTGTTTACAACTTTTGCAATAATATCTCTCGAGATTGACAAAATCGTTGCAAATAGCTCCAAAATTGGACATTCGTTCAATTTTAGACGTTAAGTGATCATGTACGGTGCACATGCCATATTGGCATGGGCAAATTTGTAATTTCCTTGCCCCTTCTTCCTCATTCTAGCAAATTTGTAATTTCCGGCAGCCGGCCCTAGATCGGGCGGTGCTTATGCTAGATCTCGGCAGCCCCACTTCCGACCACGCACGTAGCCACCGGCGACAACTCTGGCTACGCACCTTCGCCGAAACACCATTGTTTAACGTCTCCGCGAGCCCCGTGCATGCCTCGATCAATGCCCCATTGCTACCATCTCACGATATCACCGGCTAACCAAAAATTCCGATCGAGACCAAACGACGATCATTGGCCAGTCGTCGACCCTCTTCTTCTATCCACCGAGCAGCCGCCATGGCCATCAGAACCTCAAATTGCCGTCGCCGCTACAGTTTCACGGCGAGCCAAAACGGCAGTCGTCGATCTCTAACCTTAATTGCCGGAATCTACAACCACTGGTGACCGTCTGTTAGATGAACAAAGAGAGAACAACACAGTGAGGGACATTATTGCAAAAGTTGTAAACACAGGGGGCAAAGTGCAAAAACGTGTAAACCTCAGGGGACAGTTTTGTAATTAACTCTTGAATTAATGTCCAAACTACAACTCCTACATCCTTCCATGATGAGTTTATAAGGTACATACGCCACTGCATCTCAATGATCTAACACAATTGCAAAATTTTTATACAAGCAAAATAAATACAACAAATCTAATACAAAAATATATCACCAAAAATATGAAAAAATTAATTAGTTGGATATTTCTTTACAACCGAACTAAATACAAAAATGTTTCACAAAACTCAGTCACCTACTGAAAGCCAGAATAGCAACTGGAGAAAGGCCAGTAGTAAAGGAGTTGTGGTCACCGACGGGGCAAAGGCACCAGGGTGGCGTGGCTATCGCGGCCGTCTGTAACACCGGAGGCTGCGGTAGTAAGAGCGGAGGTGGGCGTGAGGTGCTGCAACGAGGAAAGGGGGTGCGGGCATGGGTGGAGATGGGTTCCATGCGCAGAACGGTTGGGGGTGCGGCAGTGGGGTTGGAGGTTGGGGGGGGGGGATGGGTGGGAGAGGGAGAGAGAGATACTTTTAGTGATGCATCTTGGCCGTCGCTAAAAGTCCATCGCTAAAGGCCACAAAAAAAATTAAAAAAGGAAACATTCAGAAATTCTAATTAGCGGTAAAAAATCCATCAGTAAAAGTGGCTTTTAGCTACGGAATTTTCTCTCTCGAAAAAAGTCCATCGTGAATATGCTTTTTGTTGTACTAGCACGGATTACATGCTTTACAGGTTATATAGTAATTCGAAAATAAAAATGTTATAGACCTTGGGGAAAACACATTTTAAAATTAATTAATACGATTAGTATAATTAAATCATTATTAAGCACTAATCAAAGACTTAAAGTAGCGGAGAGTTCATACACAATATATGGTCTTATTTTCAAACCCTAATTGTTATTATCAATTATCACCAATATTTATAGCATACTTATTCTTTTGTCACATTAAATTGCCTCTAAAAAGAATCTTGATTGTTTTATACTATATCTTGTTATCTAAGGTACAATGGCACTATAATCAGTTTCAAACATCTTTTACAAATATTTAACTCTCATGGAACACTTAAATTTGACATTACAGTTATAAAGGTAAAAAAGTATAGAGACAATTAACGTCAAGTGTATATGTTGGAGTTGTCCAATTTCTTGTAATGTATCCCTATGGCATGTATATAAATAAAAGAAGGGAAACTGATGATAAGTTTGAATTATAACAGTGATATTAATAAGAGTTCAAAAATTTACTCAAAAAGGATTGTCGAAAGTGAAGTGTCTAACGAGAAGGAGTTGTGACTAATAAATGTATAACAAAGTTTGTAAAACAAAAAGAATTAAGAACTGAAGTTTTGCATCTTTAAAATCCAGAATCAAATGAGTTCAAGAGATCTAGCGAGGCACAAATCTTTAGCTATAGCTTTTAAAGATCTTTTTAAAGTTTTGTACCGTTCACTTTTAGAGTTTTATCCATTCCTACAAGCTTTCACTACTTGAGTTCAAAATATTATCACTTATTACTTCTAATTAATATCATCCATTATCCATTTTGTTTATGTACAGTAATTGTCATTTCTTGTAGCGATGATTGTTGGGGGTCAAAATAAGTCCTACAGTTATTCTCTGTTGGTATTGATCTAGTCCATTGAAGTATAAATTTTCTATATCGCTTACTTGAAGATTAAGGAACAGAGTAAGCCCTTTTTCAAATTTTTCTAGCTCAAGTTTTAAATTTTGCTCAATTTGTCTAAAACTACACTTAACCTTAATGTTACATTCTTTTTTCTACTTTCCAGTTAAAAAATATATAGTATACTCTAAATTTTAGTCATTTAATCTGTTGAGATTATTTTATGAGTTGGGGCCAGATGCTCACCTGTTTTTGTTGTGTTCATAGTTTTTATCACTAAAATATGCATTAGAGAATTTTGAATATCTTTAGCGATAAAATATCTAAAGTTAGCTAAAAAAGGTTGTAATTTAGCATCAAAAATTTAAAAGTCACAAGCACCCTCACTATTTAGAAAGCTTTTAAACTTAAATAGAGTATTTTTAGTAAAATATGTTCAGTCATTTAACCCCTTGTGCATCAAAACTCGAGAGTTTTTAGGTTAAAAAAATATTAGTAATTTAAGCTCAAATATATTGGAGTCATTATCAATAGTTGTATGAAGAACATTTATTATGTAAGTATATGGTATTTCGGGTTATAATGAAGGCTTAATTGCACTGTAGACCCTGAGGTTTCCAAAGATTTGCAATCAGAACTCCAAACTTTAGAACTAGACATCCAAGACCCCAACGTTTGACACATGTTACAATCTGTGAAATTTATTAACGGGAGTCATATATTTCGTTATTTGTTGAGGGTAAAATCGTCTTCTTAGGTCATTTTTAATAATTTTCTTGCAAAATTATAATATTAACCAATCTGATGACTGAGATGTAAACACGTGTAAAGGGGACATCCACTATGTGCTCATAGACGTGTGTATAGGGGCTTAGAGAGAGTGTGAGGACAGCCATGGAGTGGCTGCCATAGGTATATACATGTGATGTTGATGGTGTTTGAAGACAGTGGATAGAAATTAAGAAGGCCACGTTTAAAGTAGCCAAGGTGGCAGCCTTATTATGTGAGTTACGGGCTGAAATGGTATAGCCAAGGGGCAGCAATGGAGATTTCAATGTGATGCTTGATAGATGGCATGAAATGGGTCTTGAAACGTGGGACAAAGCAGATTTGTAATGTGTACTATATGTGGGTGTGTTGGAAAGAAAAATAAATGAGAAAAAGATGTGCAAATGGCTGGGTGTTTAGTGCTATGTATAATGAGAGAGAAAGAGTGGGCTACGGATTTCGGTTAGAGAGATAAGGCAGCCATGAAAACTACCAGGTGAGTGTATGAGTGTGCTTATGGCCTGTGTGTATGAGTGCCTGAAGATGGAGAGAAACCGTGAGTTTAGAGGTAGAGAAAGAGAGACCACGGGCTGTTGCAGTAGGCATAGTAGCTGGGTGTTTATGTATGTATATGTTTGTGAGTGCTGAGTGTGAGAAGAAAGAAAGGAGGGAGAAGATAAGCTACAGCCGTGAGGCAGTAGCTGTGTGTGTGTGTGCGCGCGCGTGGGTGTTTATGTATATATAACCGTGTAACATACTTGGCGCCAAAAGGGAACAGTGAAGGTGGGGTTTTCCCTCCATTGGAAAATACAAGAGAGAAGGACCTAAATACCCCCGCAGTTAGGATTTTACTAACAGAATATGTGACTCCCGTTAATAAATTCCACAGATTGCAACATGTGTCAAACGTTGGGGTCTTGGATGTCAAGTTCTAAAGTTTGGGGTTCTGATTGTAAATCTTTGGAAACCTCAGGGTCTACAGTGCAATTAAGTGTATAATGAACCATAGAAAGACAATAAATATATGAAGAATATGATATCATGCAAATAAGGATATTCCAATTACTCTAATATGAACAATGGATTATTAACTTGTCATAAACTCAAATTAAAATTAGGAGCAGAATAATATAATATAACAATTCTTATGCATTTAAAATTTTTGGAAAAACTCTAGCTTTATGATAGCTTTCTTATACCCAATATATCCTTATGTAAAATCTAGAATTAAACTTCAAATTTACGATTGTATCAATGTACTAATATATTTGCATTAAAATCTACATATGTGCACAGTAATTCAAATATGTAGAATGTGCATAAATATACAAATCTGAAATACAAAATTAAAAAAGGACTTAGTTTTTGACAAAATATTCAATATAGTTGAGGTGTATTTTATTTCTTCTAAAAGGCAATAGAAATCTCCAAGTTATATATATTTTTTCGAATTTGATGGAGAAGATGAAGTAGTTCTAAGGTAGTATGTTTTAACGTGAATGGAGGCGGTAGATTTTGTTAGGAATTTTTTCAGTAATCAGAGAGCATGTAGTTCAACGGTTAATTTATCGGATTTTCTTAGGTTTTTTATTTTATTTTATATATAAGTAAAAGTCAAAACAACCCTTAACTCTAACAAAAACATATATTCTAATAAGAGTATTTTAAATAAAGAGGCTTAATGGAAAAGGGTATTTAATGAAAAAAAATATTTAAGTAAAAAATACACTCGATCACTACTAATCTTTTATGAAGTTTTCAATTTAAGAAGGGTATATATATATCGGCTTATCTGCCTAAACATCGTTGCGCATCGTTGTCCCCCTGGTTCAATAAATGGAGTCTCTCAATGGAAACTAACATGCAAAACTCGAACTAGACGATGCTAAAAACTGCACATCTCTCGTTGTTGCCTGCATTCTCTCCATGTCTTTGCCCATTTGGCAAGACTGGCAAATTTGTGAGAGGCAAGGTGCTTCGAGAGGCTTGCCCATTTGGCAAGACTGGCAAATTGATTGAAGCTTGGAGGTGGTGCATGGTAGCTTATTGCTCACAATGACTTGACGTAGAACACGAACATGGGGATGACCGAGTCTCCGATGCCAGCCATCAGTGGTGGTGGAAATGGCTGAAAGAGTAGTGGGACGAGTGATCAACTGAATAGATGAACCGGTAGTTGAAAGAGAGTACATACCACAATTACTCGGACCTCGGAGCAGGGTGGTGCCCGTTACCTGATCCTTTACCAAAAAATAGTTAGGATGTAATTCAAAATAAACATGATTTTCTTTGGCAAATTGTTGAACAGATAATAAGGGTTTAGATAAAGAAGGAATGTGCAACACCTTGGACATGGAAAGGGAAGAAATGGGAGTGCGGATAGATGATTTGCCGATATGAGAAATGTGAAGACCCTTACCGTTTCCAACATGAAGTTGATCATTACCATGATAGGGTTCCACATTGGTGAGAGGTTCTATGGCCGGAGAGGCATGATGAGTGGCCCCAGTATCAGGGAACCATTGGAAGTCATTGAGAATCGGAGCATAATCATTAGAGTGAGTGGTAAAATGTGCTGATGGACCATCAAAGGCAACATTTGGATTGGCGGGATTTTTGCAATGGTAAGTGTCATGAGAAGTAAAATTTGCAGTAGTGTGGACGATTGCTGAATCTGCCACCATTTCGACCACCACGTTTTCCACTACCAGAACCACGATTTTGCTGAAATTTACCACCACTGCCATTGCCACGTTGGCGAGAGTTGAAAGAGTGGCCATTAGAGTTATGTGGGAAATTATGGTGACGCTGAGAAAGGTGGGCCGAAGGTGAAGTATTTAGAGAGAGAGGAGGAGGATGGCGGTGTGAGGGTTAGTTTGCTGAGATTATCAGAATGAAGAAATTCATGGCTGAGGAGAAGCGAATGAAGTTCAGAAAAGGTTACTGGTTCAGGGCGAGCATTCAAGGTAGTAACAAGATCCTTGAATTTGGGTTTGAGACCCCGAAAAACATAAATGTTAAAATCTTCAGGGGATAGCAGTCGGCCAGCGACAGAAAGTTCATCATAGATGATCTTGGCCCGTTGAAGGTACGGTAGACGGACACGACGTCATCTTTCTGAACGAGTTCATGAAGAGTTGATGAAAACCAAGGATCTGCGTGTTAGAAGGGGAGGCAAGAGCATTTTCTAACACGGTCCAAACTTCATGACTAGTGTTGCAACCCACGACTAGCGGAAGGATTTCTTCCGAAAAAGAGGAGATGAGCATTTTGTGGATGAGCAAATCTTGATTATGCCATGCTTGAAAATCCGGATTTGGAATGGAGACAGTTTGTCTAGTAGGGACAATTTGTTGAGGCGGAGCAGGAAGACTTCCGTCGACAAAGCCAATTATCTCGAGTACACGAAGAAAAGGGACTACTTGCATTTTCCAATAGAGATAGTTTTTGGTTGTGAGTTTAAGGGATAAATAATGGTGGGCTTGTGAGATGGATGGGAAGGAAGGTGAGGTAACAGTGGTGGAATTTGGAGATGTGGTGCTAGAAGACGCCATTTGAGAGGAGTTGTCGTTAGACTTAGGCTTCTGCTGATACCAACTTAGAACATAGGATAATGAATGAACAGGTAATGAAGTGGCTGGGAAAACTCTCACACCATTTGCCGGCTGTGAGTTGTGCCTTTTATAGAGTTACATGTGATAAGAAGATGAAGTATGAAATTTAAACTTAAAGTCTTATCCTAATCTAAATTGATCAGCCACCTAAAACAGTTTCTATTCACAATACTAATCTAACTTAATCTTATCCAAACTGCTTATCCTAACAACCTGAATTCAAAGTTTAAATGTTATAACTAAGCTAATCTGATTTTGTTTTACACATGGGCTAATACAAGTAAAAATTAAAGATAACTTTGTATGGCGAACAGGTTTTGAATTCAGTATCGGTGTATCACCTTCAATTCTCTGAGTTGTATTTCTTCATATAGTGCATCTCCTTCAACTGTGACAGCCACTATAGAACAGGTGTTGATCAAACAATATTGCGTTATGCAGGGCCAGGATGTTCATCTTTAATTGGAGCATGGATGGAGTTGGGACCTTTCAGAGTCAATAGTGATGGCAAAACTCTATTTAGAAATGATTATGCATGGAACAACGGTGAGATGCAACTGACAGCGTTCAATTAGTATATAGATTTTTATCGTAACTTTCTTCTTTGTTTCAATTGACCCAAAGACCTATTTTCTTAATTTTTGGATCTTGGCAGTCGCGAATGTCATATTCTTGGAGTCCCCTGCTGGGGTGGGCTTCTCATACTCAAACACATCTTCAGATTACACTGGTGATAAGAGTACTGCAAGTGATGCCTACGTCTTTCTTGTCAATTGCCTCAAAAGATTCCCGCAGTACAAGTCGCGTGATTTTTACATAACTGGTGAAAGTTATGCTGGTTATTACGTGCCCCAACTTGCCTATACCATACAGCTCAATAACTAGGGCTGGCAAAATATGACCCAACCCATACAACCCAACCCAATCCATTTATTTTTCTTCTCTGTGGGTCAACCCAATCAAACCCGTGGGATGGTCACTCGACCCGCGGGTCATAATTGGGTTGCTCAAATTAATAAGGGTCTGAACGGGTTGGGTCACTCGACCCGCGGGTCCAAACGGGTTCATATATAAATACAAGAGAGGAAAAAAACCCTAAGAACACATAACACACTCCACACTCGCCGTCGCCCCGTTGGTTCTCTTCCGCGGCGCCTTCCTACGACCGTGACAGCCACTACCATCTCCGGTGGAGCCTCTCTCCATCACCCGAGTAAGGTTGGTCCATTTTCTTTCTTCTTCTGTTTTTTCTTTCCAATAATTGCTATTTTATGACTTGGGCGATGGCCTGCTTGATTTTAGGGTTTTTGTGGCATGTTTTGTTTGATCCTGGCTTGATCTGAGATGGGTATTTACTCTTGTGTTCGCTTGGTTTCGGCTTTAATACTTTTGCTGCCCAATTATGTGTTTTGCAGTAAGATCTGTTAGATGCAAATTCTTGCGGACCTAAATATTGTTTTTCATCTAAATATTCTTGCGATCTTCTGTTTCAGGAGAAAGGTGCTGCTCTACTTTCTAGGTGCGACGGTATACCATTGTGATCTGTTTAAAAGGGTTGATTCAGTTTTCAAGTGGACTACCGCGAGCTTTTTAGAGCAATTAATCAACCATTTGTGTACTGCTCCATGATTTCCCAATAAACAAGGGAATGTTCAGCTTTTGTTTTTCTTTTTCCTGTAACCAAAAAATTAAGTTGGACTAAGTCATGGCCAAACTGCTGCTAGGACGATGATACAATAGTGGATCAAGAAAAGTTAGACATCGGAGTTCTCTTGCCTGCTTTACTTGAGGACTTCTAAGTGTTGCACTTGATAATCTACTCCTAAATTTCAGTAAACTAAATGCAATTGATACGTGACTNGAAATAAATTACCTTCATCACATAACTTTTTGCAGATTGTCAAGAAATCGTGTCAGAAGCACGTTAGACATCATATATACTCCGCCTTTGTACTTTCTTTCTAGGATAATTAGGAAACTTTCGGTTTGATGCTATGATAACGATGGCAATCATCAATGTTAAGAGGCAGTTTTACTTTCTTTCTTTTGTTTGAAATTTTTAGCTTGACACTTTTAGATATGGATTGGGAACAACAAGAAGCAGGGAACCACAACCTGGATAACTTGGCATTATGTAAAGAAATGTTTTCTGCAATTGCAATTCAGTAGCATCTATGAGATTCATTGAGATACATCTGCTTTATCAGTGGCCATGAAGGTTGTATTTGCGAGCACTGAATTGTTCATTTCAAATTCCTTCAGCTGCTTCATCTTGGACTATGTTTGGGCGATTTTTCTTCTTGTTGCAGGATTTGGCACTTACAAGTATCCTACAAGGTACTAATGAGTAGACATGGGAACAGATGGAAGCTTTTGAATAAGTTGATATGATTCAGATAGGGATTAGTTTGGTTTGACTCTTTTAATTTTTCCTAGGACTATTTATATATATTGTGTTGTTTGGGAGACATTTCTCCTGCGCAGATTTCTTCTGCAGTGGGCATGCAGATTCATTGAAATACGTAGTTGTGTGGTTGCAAATGTAAAGATTGTCATGTTTTTGGGTTTCATGAAACTTTAGCTATGTAAAAGTAATGTTTTCCCTTTTAGCAGTTTTAGTTTGCAGTATGAGTTAATTAGTTTTTGTTAATTTGTAATACAAAGGGATGGAAGTACCTTGTTCATGATAACATCATCAATTGCACACGGAAAAAAGGGTGAAGACCCAAAAAAAAAAAACTAATGAGCCGGGTCAGGTCCAAGTGACTGACCCGTTTTTGACCCAACCCGTACCTAACCCAACCCATATCTGACCCATAATTCTTTGACCCGACCCGACCCGACCCGCCCATTGCCACCCCTATCAATAACAAACTCACGAATCAAACCGCCATTAACCTCAAAGGAATTGCTGTACGTGCATTGCTAGTATATGAACACATAAATGTGCGCATATCTTCTATACCAGTATAACATTGCTGGGATTTACTCGTCACATGCTGTACTCTTATGGAAATTGGCAGATAGGAAATGCTTGGATTGATGACGCTACAAATGCTAAAGGAAAGATCGATTACTGGTGGACCCATGCCTTGATCTCAGATGAAACTCATGAAGAGCTTATTGCAGAATGCCACTTTGTGAACAATACTTCATCTGCAAATTGTGGTAGTGTGATTAGTGACTCGTTGTATGAACTGGGTAACATTGACCATTACAACATATATATATGCGCCTACTTGTCAACACCCCAAGCTCAAAAATGGCTCCACCGGCACTGTAAGTCTGGTTTATATGGTTTTTGACCAACATATATAATTCTCAATTTTCAGGCTAAATTAGTAGTACATTACTCGAAATATAGGTGGACAATTTCGATCCCTGCTCGGATCTGTACCTAGGAACTTATTTGAAATACTGCTCAGGTGCAAACGGCTTTCCATGCAAAATCTACAAAATGGATCAAATGCAGGTATTCAAATCACAATCGCAAAGCTAACCTTCATTTTTTTTGTTGATTGCTCTGTATTACTCATAAGAAAAAATAACTTTAGTTCGTGAGAAATGTACAGCTATTATAACTAGGCCGATGCCGAGGGACGGAACCATAATTTTTTTTTTCAGGGAACCAACAATTTTTATTAAAATAATATTAAAAACAAAGTGCACTTATAAAACATACAAAAAATATTATTAAGTTTCACGAGAGTCATTAAAGACTCTTTACAAGTGTTACTCTTTACACTTTTCTATTCTTGGAGCATTGTGTTACGCATTAAATGACTGATAATCCAATTATATTCTTTACCATATCAGATGAACTCTTACAAGATAACAATTAACAGTTCATTTTTCTTTTTACCTAGTGGTATCTCATATTTGTCTTTGCACATAGAATTCTCATGACATACACCCAAATCCCAATCGCCCATACCGGCCATACGCCCACACATGATACACATGACTGATGACACATGACACATCACACATTAAAGTCTAAACACCCAGTCTTGTTTGAGTTGTTTCATTTCCTTGTACATAACACGTAAGACCCCCACACAGGCCACAGCAGCAGGCAGTAGCCTCGTGTCAGTTGTGAGCGATGCAAGTGAGTTGTCGGACTATACGGAGTTTAGAGTAGCAGATCTCAAGCGGAGGGGCCAGATCTCGTAGTCGCCGTCGTGGCTTCGGTGCGTCGCCTGATCTGGTGCTTCGGAGCGACGGTGGGTTGCCTGATCTGGTGCGTCGCCGGAAGATCTTGATCTGGTCGGAGACTCGGAGTAGCCTCGTGCCCTCGTCAATCATCACGGCCTGCCGGCTGCCTGAGCTCAGTCACCGGCGGTCGCCGGTCAGTCACTCACGGTCAGTCGGTGAGAGAGAGAGTGTGTGTGTGTCGAGTGTGGGTATCGGGGAACAGGGTATCGGGGAACGACGTCTTGGGGAACGGGATCTCGGGGACAGGGTTGCGGTGCGATTCCCGAAAAAAAAATCCCAAAAGTCAGGGGGTGCTTCAGCCCTCCCTTGTCACAACGTAGGTCTGCCCCTGCCGATGCCCCGAGTACCATCCTCCCGATCCTTGAGAATCTCGTTGCAAATGGAAATAGGGTCTGGTTATTCAGGCAAGCACTAACTATATCTTGATTCGATTTGTACAAAGTTGTACTGATTCTTGATGACCACTGGGACTAGAGAATTCAGGCACTCCAACTATACAGTACTGGTTTCCTTGATTTTCACTTGAAGTCTAAAATTATTGAGAAAGTAACAAAAACTTGTATCTGTTGCTTCTACAGTGGTGACATAGATTCAGTGGTTCCAATTACGTCGACCAAGTACTCATTAAACTGGCTTAAGCTACCAATCGAGAAACCTTGGTACCCGTGGAACCTTAACGATGAGGTCAGTAACTAAATCTAACTTGAATGTTTCATTGCTTAGATGCTTATTATGTGATTAGGCTGACTGTAGTACATGAAGATCATTCTATGCAATCGCTATTCTTTAACCTGAACTTCAGCTTGAGTGCTACTCAATATTATGCTGTTATAGGATTGTCACTTGCTGCCAACGCATATATGAGACAACAAAAGTGACACGCACCTATTTGTGGAGAAAATTTTGATGGGATGTGGTGACAACTAATAACAGCTAGCTTTTCACCCATGCAGAAGCGCAACATAAATTGCATTTACTACTTTTTGCATGAGTGGTGAGCACAAGTTAGTTGCGTGGTGGAACTCTATCTCAATTTCATTATACATTGTGACTTGATACCAATGCACATATGAGACGCAAAACCAGTAATCGCACCTATTTGTGGAAAACATTTTGATGGATATGGTGACAACCAATAGCAGCTAGCTTTTCACTCTCGCAGAATTGCAACAAAAATTGCATTTACTACTTTTTGCATGGGTGGTCAGCACACGCAAGCTGACATGGTGCAACTCTACCTATTAACTTCTCTTGTTTGTGCAAGTGGTATCTTGTACTACTAAAACTACCATGGATCCAAATAGCTTGATGTAACAGCTACAGTCGGGTGCTATAGGCAAAATCTAGTAAGGTTATAGTTTACGACATTCTACTGCAACCACTGGTAAAAGAACCAGTGTTACCTTTAGCCGAAAATCTTACTGGACAGCAAACATGGAATTGAGTGACGAAATCACCTTACTATAATTACGAGGTAATTAAGGTTCAATTTCTATTTGAAGTACTCTGTTTGCTATTGCTCATAAGCTAGCTTGTAGGAACCTTTCCCTCTGTTTTTCTCGGATTCCTCCGTATCTGGTGTCAGGGGCGGATCCAGGAAGTTTAATCGGGGGTGGGGGGGGGATAAAATTGGTAGCTGCTCCATCAATTTGACAACTAATCATAGAATTTTATGAGTCATGGTGATTTATTGAACTTGGTAAGGTTAGTCAAAAGTAAATTATATCTTTCACTCAAGAAACATAACTCGATTGTATATATGTATAACTAAAGTGATTGTTAACTGTATAAAGGACAATAGTCACGTATAAGTTCACTTATAAGAATTTAAACTAAGAAAAAAGGACTACGTACCCTTGATTTATTCATGTTTTCTTTGTAATTTAGAGATTTAGAATTGGAAGAATGAAGACGAACAAGAGAACAAGAAAGACAAAGATTATGACGGTCAGTGACAGAAAAAGTAAAAAAACACTACAAAATGAAACCCCAAGACAATAATGTTTTAAACATGATTACTCATTATTCAACACAATTAAAAAAAAATCCCAAAATTTGAACTACGTTATGATATATGATTATCTATTTCTTCCATTGTGTACTTTGAGAATATTACCAGCAGGATTTCTGGGATTAAAGATGAAAAAAGTTAATGTTATATTTGTGATACGTAATTGCAGGTTGGAGGCTATGTTGAGGCTTATGAAGGAATGACACTTGTAACAGTCAGAGGAGCTGGGCATATGGTTCCGAAAAAAATTTGGCTGCTACCCGGGTTGAAGGAATTTTCCTCCTACCCCCCATATAGCGACAATTAATGGTTGTCAAATCTTTCTAGTGGCTTTTATTTAGTGACGCTAAAAAAATGCCGTTAAGAGTTGTCGCTGAAAGTGTTAACAGAAAAGTCACTAGAGACATTTAGTGACTATTAATTGTCACTATATGTGAGATTGAAGGAAGATTCCTACAACCGGGGTAGCAGCCAAAGTTTGTTAGTTGGTTCCAAGCTACCGGCCTGAACGAGCTCTTGCCATGTTCTCACCATTCCTTCAAGGGAAACTTCCTCGTTCATAAGAGCTCATGTCATCTCTTTCCTAAATATCTAAGGCATAGCATCTAAGGCATAGCGAGTAAATTTGGGTAAAGTGTGTTCAAGCTAATTCAAATGGTTAACAATTGATTAAGTATTACCTCCACAAGGCACTAGCTTCTGATTTTGTGGACTTGTATAGTTGTATTACCTATTTAGAGCCTACTAAGACAAGAAAATGGACTAACATAACAGCGAACCTAAACACATTTGTGAAGAATCCTACTTGGTTAGTAATTGAACACGAAACTGGTTAGTAATTGGACACGAAACTGTAGATCATGTACTCGAGTTTTTCTATGAAACTAACTCCTTAACGCAACTCCCACTTATCTATGGAATCCTTTTTGAATATGAATCAAAAAACCCTTTGTGGTTGAACTTAAAAGTTAAGTGAAACATGACCACGCCCAAAACGAGGGTCGTCAATGTTATAGGATTGTGACTTGCTACCAATGCATTTATAGAGACTAAAAAGTGACACGCCCATCTATTTGTGGAGAATACAAGTGCAACAAAAATTGCATCTACTACTGTTCGCCTGGGTGGTTAGCACCTCAATTTCATGTTATATGATTGTGACTTACTACCAATGCAATATGGGACACAAAACTGACATGTGTACCTACTTGTCGAGAATATTTTGATGGAATATGGTGACAACCTACACAAGAAAGATACAAGTAAACAGAACCAAACACTTAACCCACCAGCAAGCTAAGACAATACTTGCACTGACACCACACTCACTTGTACGTACACAGTCACGTATATATAGCATATGGAAGACCTACTACCTTGGATGCGCAAAATGGAGATGAAAGCCTCATTTTATAGCCTTCTCAAGTCGGTGTGGAAAACTCCACATTCTTTGAATGTGATGGTGGAATATGAAGGGTCAAGGAAGGTGCAATTAATTTCTAAACACAATGAAGAGGAGGTGAGAAGGTTTTCGATTCCATGGGGAGACGAAGAGGTAGTTAGAATATCATAGAACTAGAAATAGAAGTCTACTTAGATATAGTAAATTCTAGAGAAAGAGAAATAGAAGTCTACGTAACACTCCACCTCGGCATCGACTCCGCCAGTGAACTTCACGCGAGTCGTCATTTCGAGAGCTTTGCAACGTTGAGTTCTTTCGTGAACAAATCTTGGACTTGTTTGAGTCGTAGCCATCTCATTTCTCCTTGCATTTCGATAGCTTTGCACTTGTAGCCATCTCATATCTTCTACTTGTTTGGGTTGTAGCCTTCTCAATCTCTACTCTGACTTCATTTGAGTAGTCATTCTGACAGCTCTGGAATGTTGGGTCCTTTCCTGAACAAATCCTTCACTTGTTCACTTGTTTC
The DNA here is from genome assembly GCA_033065855.1 of Escallonia rubra. Taxonomy (NCBI): domain Eukaryota; kingdom Viridiplantae; phylum Streptophyta; class Magnoliopsida; order Escalloniales; family Escalloniaceae; genus Escallonia; species Escallonia rubra. Next base: position 217,416 of record JAVXUO010000733.1, read on the forward strand.
AGTGTAGCCATCTCAATCTCTACTGGCAACACGTAATTTTTCACTTGTGTACCGGTAATGCACCTCCACATGTTTAGTTCTTTCATGAAATGTTGGATTCTCTCTTAGTTGTTTTGTGGACATGTTAGCATACTCAACTGTTGATGTAACTCTTTAAGAGTACTTGCATTAGCCACGTATACTCCTAAGCGATCATAGCTGTTGCTCAATATCTTGCCTCGATTGTTTACAGTGGCAGTGTGGGTTGTCTCCTACTACACCAAAAGACTGCTCCTGAACCGAGGCTGAACACATAACTAGTGGTTGATCAGCATGTGTCATGATCACCGACATAATTAGCAAGACAATAACAACAACCTTACATGTTTCCAAAGCTAGTCTAAAATAGATGAAGGATCAAGGAGATGACTGGGTAGGGAGGTAGATGGGCATGGACTTTAGGGGAATTCACTGAAGATAGGCCTCATCATCAAGGTAGGATTCCAATAGGTCCTCGTTTATCATAACCATGAATCAAACATGCTTCTACTATATCCTCATTCATCATAAGTACGATCGGAACTCGCAAACAGAAGTCAAGTCACGAAGGCATCTGCATGAACCTACTTACTACTCTAACTATAAAAGGGATATCAGGCTTGTCAATGTTAATAGGAAGATTAGAATACCAATCGTGGTACTCAATGTAAACCAGTACTACAAGTAGTTTACTTCTACAAAGTTTAATAACCCTTATTTGGCGCTCTTTCAATCCTTATATGCTTCAAAATGATTTCCCCAAATAGAGCTTATAATGTGGGGCCTTGCCAGATTTGGACTTCCACTTCCACAACATAGCTTCATTTGTGCCCATCGGTGCAAGTGTCGTCATCTCATTACCACCGATGAGATCAATAATTCTTCACCTTTCAAGTGTGATCGCAGCAAAGCCTGCCATGAGCCATAATTAATCATTAAGCAATTTAATTGTTTTAATTGCCTGAAATTCCACCATCGTGACTTTATATAATTTTCTCTAATATCGAGTAAGCCTCATCTAACCAATTGTTCTGCGGTCCCATATGATACCTAAGTAATGGGGAAGAGGACCGAAGCGGGTTCACCATAATCACTGAGAGATATGTTTTGATCATGAACAACTGTCTGATATACCAAGTATTTTGTAAGATGCCCTTAAAAAGTTAAAAGTCTATATTCTAGCAACGTAATTTTCTGAAAGGCTCGTGAATTATCTCTAACTAGTATACACAGGGTCCCTAAGCTTGCATAAGGCCTCGATGAACGGTCTTCCTCCTCTCTCGACATACATCTTGATGTATACATTATAATCTATGATCATCTCGCTCTTCCATTTTGTACTTTGAAAATTCTACTAGCAGGATTTTTGGGATTAAAGATAAATAAAATTGATGTTATATTTATGACACATAACTGCAGGTTGGAGGCTATGTTGAGGTTTATGAAGGAATGACACTTGTAACAATCAGAGGAGCTGGGCATTTGGTTTTGAGGGGTTAATTTTACGCTACACCCCATACTTAGGGGTCAGTTGCATCCAGCACCCCATGGTTCTAAAATTGGCACCCAGCACCAAAAATTTAAAAATCTTGGTATCAAGCACCAATTGACGGTCAAAATGGTCTTTGACCAGGCGTCTATTAATTTTTTAAGGGCAAAATCGTCTTTTTACCGGTTATATCCACCTTTCTTCCACATCAGCTTCAAATGGCACCAAGAATTAACATTAGGCCTTCCACGTCATTTCCTCACCCCTTTTTCTCTCGTTGACTATCATCTTCCCAACCCCATCGCCGCCGACCACCCACGACCATCCACAACCTTCAATCCCGAAAGCCACGGCAACCCCTCCAATTGAATCGCGGCCACCAACGCTGACCGGCACACCCTCCAATATAATCACCCACAACGCCGACCTTGGATGATTACTGCCTCAGCCGAAAATTTCTCACCCACAACCACCGATCCCCAACCCATGGCACCGCCTCCAACTGAATGACGACCACCAACCTTGGTCATTCGACCAACATCGACTGTTTGATAAGCCATTACTGCCTCAAATCGAACAACCTCCAGACACACCCATTGCCCATCTCCTCAGCCATAACATACCCAATCAACCCGTCACACGATCTCCCAATCAGTCACCATCGAACCAATTAGCCACCGCACAACATCATCACGACATAATTAGTGGTCCAAATCGAGGGTGAGAATGGCAGGCGACATGTTACATTAGGTGAATAGCCGCACCCCGGACGCCAGAGATGGCGGCGGCGCTAGAGACGGGTTCTTGGTGCTGATGGTAGTGCGCGGTGGTTAGGGGCAGAGAGAGAGAGAGAGAGATGACGTAAAGGGCTTAGGGTTGTAGCTGACTAGGATATCACGGATGAAAAGACCAATTTGCTCTTAAAAAATTAACATACGTCTGGTCAAATGACATTTTGACCGTCAATTGGTGCTTGATACCAAGATTTTTAAATTTTTGGTGCTGGGTGCCAATTTTAGAACCATGGGGTGCTGGATGCAACTGACCCCTAAGTATGGGGTGTAGCGTAAAATTAACCCAGTTTTGAGCTACCAGCCTAAACGAGCTCTTGCCATGTTCTTATCTTCCTTCAAGGGACGCTTCCACATTCATGAAAGCTCATGTCATATCTTTCCTCAATATCTAAGGCTACTGAGCAATTGAGGGAGCAAGTGTGTTTTTAATCTAATTCAAATGGTTAACAATTGATTAAGTCCCAAGGCACTAGTTTTTGATTTAATGGACTTTTAGAGTTGTATTACCTATTTAGAGCATACTAAGACATGGATTAACATAACAGCGAACCTGAATATATTTGTGGTAGATCCTACTTGTTTAGTAATTGGACATGAAACCGTAGATCATGCACTCGATTTATTCTATGAAACTGAGTCTTTAGCTTAACGTTAGAGATGTCAATGGGTCGGACTTGGGTCGGCCCAGCCCAGGCTCAGCGAACCAGAGGAGAAAACGGGCTAGAAATGGCTTTGGGCCGTGGGGAACAGGGTCGGGTCCACTGGAGGATATCAGGGCCCAGTCGAAGTCTAAGACCTAGCCCCTAACTTTAGGGCTGGGCTTAGGCCTGGCTTGGGCCTGAATAATTTTTTTTCAAATTCTTTTTATTCATGTTTTATGTTGTGAAAAAAATTAATTTAAGATAAATTTGTTCATAAGCCCTTCTCCTTTTATCCGGACTTGGGATCGGCCATAGTTATTAAAGACGCAAGAGCACCTAAGGCGCAAAGGGTCCTTGGAGCTTAGGCGCCAGGCGTAGGCGCGCGCCTTTTCGAAGTGAGGCGCAAAATAAAAATAAATATATATTAGTGCATTAAACCAATAAAATCACGTAAAAAAGTTCAAAACATGACAATTTAACAAATTTTGAACAGTAGAAAAAGTTTCAATTCAATGAGTAGTAATTAATCCTAAGTAAAAATGACAACGTCACCTTCATCATTAGTGAGGGCTAAGGCAACAATGGTTTCCTCAAAAGCAAATCATAGACTCCAAGTCTAGAAGCGATTCCTCTTCAATTTTATCTTCTTTGTCTATAGGGTAAAGTGAAGGAGTAAATTTACTTAAAAAGAGTAACAATTGGAGACGGGACGCTAGTATAACGAACAACGATACGAGAATCGATGGATTAGGGATTTAGGATTTTAGATTTTTTTGTGGTTTAGATATTGATTAATTATGTTATGAAACAAAGAATGGAATTCAATGAACAGTTGAGATGATGCCACGACTCAAAAATAAAAAATTAGGATCTTTGGGCTTTTTTTTGCGCCTCCACCACTGCCTTGCGCCTGGGTGCCTAGGAGCACAAGGTGCGCGCCTTTTCAAAGGGGCTGCGCCTAGGTCTAGGCGAGGCGCGGGGAGTGTGCATTGTGCCTAGGCGCGCCTTTGATAACACTGGGATTGGTTGCTTGTAAACAAGCATGCAAACTTATATATATATATATATATATATATATATATATATATATATATATATATATATATATATATATATATAAGAGCTGATCCGTTGAGAGCGCTAGCAACTTGGGTTAAGTTGCTAGCGCGATCTGACCGCCCACGCGCGATCTGTGGACGGTCCAGATATTTTTTTTACGTTTTTTTTAAGTCCGTCAGCTACATTATGTAGCGGACGATTTTTTGACAAAATTACCCTCCACCTCCATCCGCTATATTATGTAACGGACGAGTGGACAGTACTTTTTTTTTCTCTTTCTCTCATTAATTGTCTGACATGTTTATTTCTCTCTCCCCTTTCTCTCTCTTTTCACTCACCACTTTTTGACTCTTTCTCTCACCACATTCTCGTTTTCTCTCTCACCTACCTCTCCCCTCATTTTTTTCTCTCTATCTCTCTCTCTCTCTATGTGTGTCTCTCCAGACCTTTGATCTATTCTTTCTATTTTCCTATTTCGGGTTTGGTTTGTTGATTCTTCAGTTCTGTGATCCATGCAGAATGAAGCAAACAAAAAGTAGTTGGCTGATCTGAAATCCGTGGTCAAGTGTTTGGAAAATCACAAGATTGATCCCTTGAAACTCCTTGCTTGATGGCAACTAAAAGATAAGATATTGAGCTTGGAGAAAGATATCGCTGATTTTGAAAAAGAAAAACGCAGATAAGGTGATGGCAAAAAGAAAGGCAGACGAAGCCGAGTCTTCCTGGTCACGTCAACAATTTTAGACAGGTTAAAGACAATAGACCCATATAAGAGGAACATATATGGAGAGAGAGAGAGAGAGAGAGAGAGAGAGAGAAGAAGAAGAAGAAGAAGAAGAAGAAATGAGGGGAGAGGAGGATGAGAGAGAAAGATAAACATGTCATCATAATAATGATGAAAGAAGAAAAAAGAGAGAGAGGGAGAGAGAGGGAGAGAGAGAAAATTTCAGAAGAGAGTCAACTTTGTGTGTGCATAAGAAAGAAAGAAGAAATGAGGGAAGAGAAGGATGAGAGAGAAAGGTGAAAGAAAAAAAAACATGTCATAATAATGATGAGAGAAAGGAGAGAGTAAAAAAAAAAGTCAGTAGAGAGCTTAGTCATCCGCTACATTATGTAGCGGATGAAAGAAGAGAGAAAAAAAAAGAACACATGTCAGAATAATGAGGAGAGAGAGTGTGAAAAAAAAAAGTCAAAAGAGACTCATTTAAGGTGATTTACAAAATGATTCATAGTTTCTTGTATGTGTCATTTTCGCTTGTATCTATAGGTTCTTGGGTTTTATATAATGGATCGTATGGAAGGGCTTTGTATCATTATATAATGATAGCGTTCCTTTTCTACATTGTTGCTTAGAAATCTAAATAAAATCATCTAGAAAACTTCCTTGAGTAGTTCCCTCCTCCATTGCAATTTGATGATGATTTTGTCAAGATTATGCACTTTTTGACATAACATGTGCTAAAGTGCAATTAGCTTTGTCATCCATTTTGTGCAAAAGGACTCCCAAATGCTCATGAACATATACACCCCACTGAAATTAAGGGTCGAAAGAAGGGGGGGGGGAGAACTAAAGAAATGGAGAACTATCATAATCTTCAACCTTAGAACTAAATGAAGCACGGTGAGACTCCGAAAATTTATAGAACAAGGACTCCCAAAGCTCTGTCAACTCCAGAATGATGCTGAGAATTCAGAGATGGAAAATACTGCAAGAGCTGCTCCAAATCTCTTGAACATCTGCTTCTTTAATATCTTCTCCAACATTCACCTATTCAATCTCTCGAACACCGCAAATCTCTCAGTCAACTTCCCATCCTTGGCCTCAAAACTGACTTATTCTTCTCCCAAGGAGCAAGAGAGAGACTCATGATTATTCAGAACCTTAAGAATGACCATTCTTCTTCAGATGCCTTCCAATACCTTACACCCAGAGTCTCTGACGAATAGTTAAAGTCATTAGAAGAGTCAAAGCTTGTAGAAGAAAATAGGCTTTTTGTCTCTAAATCATTCTCACTGAACCAACCACTATCTGCAGACGAGATACTCAAACAAACACTAGCTTTTTACAGTGTTTTGCTTTGCCTCTACCCTGCCTCCTTCTTCTTGTCTTTAACCTATCTAAAATTGTTGATGTGAGCTTCCCGTCGGAGAAGAGCTCGTCGGCCGGGAGAACGTTGACTGGATCTTCGAACCTGAACGCGAATTCGCCAATGTCGGCGCAGAAGACCTATGGATCTAATCCTTCTACTAGATCCATCAGCTTCCTCGCCGGAGAAGACGGAGATTTGACTACTCCGGCGCCGCTCTTCGACGCCTCTTCTTCGCGGCTGAACAAGATCCTAGTGTCAATATGGAAAGATTCAAAATTTTGGTCACATACAGAACCAATAAAATCGTGGTGAAAGAAAAAAGAGAGAAAGAAGAGAGAGTGTCAGAAATTGATGAGAGAAATGAGAGAGACAGAGAAAGATAAAGGAAAGATAGCGTGTCAGAAATTGACGAGATAAATGTCTAAGAGAGAGAGAAACACGTCAGAAGTATAATGAGAGAAAGGACATCAGAAAAAAAAATTAGTGTATGCCTACTCGTCCACTACATTATGCAGCGGATGGAGGTGGAGGGTATTTTTGTCAAAAAACCGTCTGCTACATAATGTAGCGGACGGACTTAAAAAAATGCAAAAAAAAGATCTGGACCGTCCACATATCGCGCGTGGACGGCCAGATCGCGCTGGCAACTTAACCCAAGTTACTAGCACTCTCAACGGATCAGCCCTATATATATATATATATATATATATATATATATATATATATATATATGTGTGTGTGTGTGTGTGTGTGTGTGTGTGTGTGTGTGTGTGTGTGTGGGAGCTGATCCATTGCTCGCGCAAGCAAAATGGGTTAAGTTGCCCGCGCGATTTGGCCGTCCATGCGCGATCTGTGGAAGGTCCAAATCTTTTTTTTTTTTTACGTTTTTTAAGGTACGTCTGCTACATAATGTAGTGGATGACTTTTTGACAAAAATACCCTCCACCTCTATCTGCTACATAATGTAGTGGACGAGTAGGCAGACATTATTTTTTTTATCCTATCCTTTCTCTCATTATACTTCTGACATGTTTCTCTCTCATTTCTCTCATCAATTTTTGACACACTATAATTCCTTATCTTTCTTTCACTCTCTTTTCTCTCACTGTGATTTCTTTTATGGGTTCTGGATGTAACCAAAATTTTGAATCTTTCGATATTGACACTAGGATCTCATTCAACCGTAAAGAAGAGGTGTCGAAGAGCGGCGCCGGAGCAGTCAAATCTCCATCTTCTCCTGCAAGGAAGCCGGTGGATCTGGTAGAAGGATCAGATCCAGAGGTTTTCTACGCCGACATTGGCGACTTCACGTTCAGGTTGCGATGAGAAAGGGGAAAGGGAGAAAAAATAGGGGCCTACAATTTTTCCCACCATGCGAACCTTCTCTTAAAGACGGTGATAGTAAAAGGCCCATAGTCAAGATGCCTCCTTGGTTGTCCATCTGCTTAAAAAGTAGCAGGTAAGAGATCACAAAGAAAACCAACTAGAATAACATAAATGATGTGAAATTCTAAAGCAAAACTCCCTGAAAAAGACAATAGAAAGATCGCAGTTTGCGAAACCCGTTCCATAAGAGATAGGGGAGATAGAATGTCAATGTAGGAATGATGAGGGACAATGCCAAATAAACTTGTACATCTATTATTGAATGGGAGGCAGGAGGAGCAAGAGAAAGGGGAAAGAGAGAGGGAGAGGGAGAGGGAGAGGGAGAGAGGAAGAGTCATAAAAAGGAGAGAGAAAGAAAACAATGTCAGGGAAAGGAGAGAGAAAGAGAAAAAAATGTCAGATGATTAGTCCGCTACATAATGTAGCGGATGGGCTATCCTTTTAAGCTGAAGGGCAATTTTGTCAAAAAATCATTCGCTACATTATGTAGCAGACGTACTTAAAAAAGACACAAAAAAAAAAAGATCTGGACCGTCCACAGATCGCGCGGGCAACTTAACTAATTTTGCCCGCACGAGCAATGGATCACTACCATGTGTGTGTGTGTGTGTGTGTGTGTGTGTGTGTGTGTGTGTGTGTATATATATATATATATATAATTTGCTTATAAATAGTCACATTCTCATTTGCATTGTTTACTTTAAATACACTTAATTTGTTTGAAAATAATCCATGGCGAAAATGTAAACTATATTTTGAGAAATAATTTATTCTGAATCTGCTCTCGGTATTTTGCATCAATATAATTCTTCCAACATATACATAAATCGAGTGACTCGATGTTAAGACGACTCCTCCTGTCATCCAACACCCTCTCGCTCGCTGAAAATGCCGACTCTGAATCAACCGTGGAGGCTTGCACTGGTAGTACATCCCAAGAAATTTGGGATAAAGTTTTATAATTTTTTTCATTTTGTTTCTAAAAAGTTAACAAATTAAATTGATGTGCTCTTCCATTGGTAAAGAAGAATAATGATTAGTATTTGCATATAAACCAATTTCATTAAAAGATGAAAAAGTAGACGAACCTGCAGAACTGGAAGTACCTTCCACTGATGTTTGTTTTGCCACTAGATGTTCACCTTAAGATATGACCCATAATATATTTCACCGCTCGACAATGTAGCCCGCCCGCGCAGGTCAACAGAATTTTGATATAAGTTATAAAGATCTTCAAATGTCGTACTTACTTTTTTGTAAGATCGGTTGTGGCCTCATCCGTGAAGCACATTTGTCTAGATAATTCTACTATCAAGACATCCGCACCATGCAACTTTAACCTAGGATCCAAAAAAGTGGCGACAGCAAAAACAACAGGCGATTCCGCACAATATTTATTAAACTAAATGTCCATCTGTTCTACAATTTCTTGAAAGGGTCCTATATATTACCATTTCGTTAAAATTGTAGTAATTTTTAGAATTTATACTACAGCAATATGGGAGGTGGGATAGTACATATAAGACAACAAATTGGTAGACGTGTAAAATACTTCCAAAAATTCGGATATGTGTGTAGCCATCTACAATTCTTCGTGAATTGGCAAGCCTTGTTGGAACAAGCTTAGTAGGCAGCGTGTATACACTTCTTTGTATACCAAAACATGTAAAAGCATATAATATGTGGAGTTCCACATATGCACAACATTTGTAAGTGGTCTCCTACGAGGCAAACCATATTGAACATACAAAGCTTTAAATTACTGTATTTTCGGACCCGAACTATTAATATACGCTGCCATACCCCTCACTATGTGAATAATATCTCCTATAGCAGCTAAACTATCTTGAACAAATAAATTAATTATATGGCAAACACATGAAATAATTTCCCATCAAGTACAGGTCGAAGGCTCGTATTTAAGACTTCAACAACAGATATATAGTTAGAAGCATTATCAAAATCAAACTCATAATCTTGTCCTCTTATTTAAAACGTGTTACATGTACAAATTATAATATTAACAACATTAACTGCATTATAGTGATGGGGAAAGAGTTTAAAATTGTGGATTCTCTTGTTCTTAGTCCAATCAGAATCAATCCAATGGGCCATCACACAAGCATAACTAACTAGAGTAAAAGAAGATTTCCAGACATTAAAAGTAAGACTAACTCTACCACCAAATTTATCAAAATAATTAATCAAGCGTGCTTTACTAGCTTCATATTGTCTAAGTGCATCAGACCTAGTTGTGTTTCTATGAACTTTTTTGTACAAAGGTTGTGTTAACCCTACGGTTATTTAACCTAGGATTATATTTTGTTTTGATGATAACTAACATTGATGTTTATGTTGTCTAATATGCATTGAGTTGATGAAGCAATATGAACAATCTCATACTCATGCAAACGGACTATTAGACGAGCAGCACGGTCAAAGACTCTCACCGGAACGCATCAAAGAAGGCATTCGTCGATTGAATTTTTTACACCGCTTTATTTCCCTCTTTGTAAACCAGAAGTAGAGAGATGATCGTTATGATGACTGTATACCCAGAACTTGCTCATAGGTTTCCCTTGCATGCATAAAAGTTTTTCCTTCTTTAAAAACTAGGAAACTGTATTTTCTGGAATGCAGTCGACTGCATTGGAATGCAGTCGACTGCAATACTTCCAGTAGCCTATTTCAGTCGACTGCATTGCATTGCAGTCGACTACAAGTTAGAAATTTGAATTTCCAACAGCTACTTTGGGAATACAGTCGACTGCAATGGGCAGTCGACTGCATTTACCGTTTGGCGCATTAAATGCTCCACCTAACTCCAAACGGTCATATTTATTCCCACATCTATAAATACTCATCTTGGGCATAGTTTTGATTCATCAATTGCATTCAAAGCTCTCTTATCTTTCATATACTCAAAGATTAAGAAAATTGTTCAATCTCTCTTGTTTTTCATTGATTTCTCATCCATTTCAAGAGAGCATTTATTGTGAGCTTACATTTGAGAGATATACACTTTCATAAGTCATCATACACTCATCTCTCTTGTTCTAGTGCTTAAACTTGTACTCGTCTACTTCTTGAGAGTGAAATCTTGTACACATTTCTTCATCTAAAGTTTCTTGTATCAAAGCTTGGGGTTGTCAAGCTTTGAAGCTTTGGGTTTGTCAAAGCTTGTTCTTGATGTGGGCATAGCATCAAGGGATTGTAAGAGGTTCGATCTTGACCCGTAAGGAAGATCATACTAGTGGATTCTAGGGCCTTTCAAGGGACTTCCTTGAAGAGGTGGACGTAGGCTTGAGGGTATATCAAGCCGAACCATTTAATTCTCTTTGTCAAGTATCTCTAAACCCTTCTCTCTTTACATTATCATTTTACATTTGTGTTGAGATTGGTTGTTTGCTTATTTAAGTTATTGAGATTGAGGCCCCTCTAGGATTATTTTATTGGTTTCAAGTGGTATCAGAGCCTCGGCTCTTGTTATATTGGGTAACGCCAAGAGAGTTAATCGTTCATGGCTTACATTGGGGGAATGGAGGGTAGTTCTACCACTAGGCCTCCATTGTTTAATGGGACCAATTATAGTGTGTGGAAAGTTAAGATGAAAATCTATTTAGAATCTCAAGACTATGAGATGTGGGATATTGTTGATAATGGCCCATCCGTTCCGATAAAGGTGGTTGACAACGTTGAAGAGCCTAAATTCAAATCGGAGTACAGTGATCATGATAAGAAGATGATTTGTATGAATGCTAGAGCGAAAAATTGTCTTGTTTGTGCTTTAGACACTAATGAACTCAATAGAGTCATTATGTGTAATTCCGCTAAGAGTATTTGGGATACTCTTCAAGTCACTCATGAATGGACTTCTCTTCTTAGAGACTCCAAGATGAACTTATTGTTTAGAGATTATGAGTTATTCCATATGCTTCCAAATGAATCCGTTACGGATATGAATACTCGTTTTACTAACATTGTGAACCCTTTGAAGCAATTGGGCAAGGAATTCACTAATGGTGATCTCGTAAGAAAGGTGATTAGGTCCTTACCTAGAGCTTGGGATGCAAAGATCACCGCCATCCAAGAATCGAAGAATCTCAATATCTTTCCTCTTGATGAATTGATGTGCTCACTTATGACGTACGAAATGCAACTCAAGACCTTTGATCAAGAGGACATCAAGAAGAAGCCTACATCAGTTGCTCTTAAATCTTCATCTTCAAACCTTGAGTCAAGTGATGATGATGAAGAATTTGATGAAGAAGATATTGCAATGGTTGCAAAGAACTTCAAGAAGTTCTTAAGATTTAGAAGGATGATAGGAGAAGGCAACAAAATGCTAGCAACGAAGAGAAACTTTGTTACAAATGCTACAAGCCGGGACACATGAAGATGGATTGTCCTATCTACAAAAGGGAGAAGAAGGAAAGAAGAGATGTATGGGAAAGAGCTAAAAGAAGACAATTCTCTAAGAAAGAGAACAAGGAGAAGGAAAGAGCAATGAATGCCGAACATACTCCAACATGGAGTGATTTTGATTCAACTGATGAAGATAATGATCAAGCAAATGTATGCTTCATGGCAAATGATGAGGTAAGCTCTTCTTCCGGTAGTGATAGTGATAATGAAAGCTTTGAAGATGCTTATGATAGCTTATATGAGGAATCCAAGAAAATTTTCAAGAAAAATATTATTTTGTCTAAGAAATTCCTTGAAGCTAATAAGCAAATTGAGAAGTTGATAATGGAAAATGATAAGTTGCATGCCAAGAATGATGCATTTCCAACCACTTATATGTGAAATATGTGAATAACGATTTGGTTGAATTACTCGTTAACACTCCTAGCTCAAAACAAATCTCTTCCAAAACTTTTGCTTTAGAAAAACAAAATGAAGATTTAAAAGTTGAGATTTGTGATTTGAGAAAATGTCTTGAAAAATTTGTTGATGGTCAAAACAATTTGGATGTCATGTTTGGACGCCAAAGAATTGGCCTAAACAAATGTGGTCTGGGATTAGATCCCATGGCCATTCCTCCTAAAGTTTTGCAACAACAAGCTAGGTTGAATATTCATACAAAACGACCAAAGAACTATTGCACACCTTTTACACATTACGGTTGGTGCAACAAGAAAGGGCATACGACTAATCATTGTCCTTGTAGAATTGTTTTTATTAGAGGTAGAAAGAAAATGTGGATTGTGAAAGGTCAAGAATACAAATGCAAGACTAACACCCAAAGACCCGAGAAAATTTGGGTACCAAAAGTCATTACTTGATTTGTGTTTATAGGTATGTCTCAAAGTAAAATCTAGTAGCAAGAAGTGGATTATTGATAGTGGATGCTCAAGACATATGACCAGCAACATATCTCTTTTCACCTCGATTGATCTTAAAGAAGGAAGAAATGTGACCTTTGGTGACAATTCTCAAGGAAAAATCAAAGGTAAAGGAACTATTGGTAAGGAACCACATTCAATTGAGAATGTGTTATATGTTGAAGGATTGAAGCATAACTTGCTAAGTATTAGTCAATTTAGTGATAAAGGTTTTAAAGTTATCTTTGACGCTTCTCATTGCACTATACTATCCTTGAAGAACAATGAAACTATTTTGGTAGGTAGTAGAGATAATAATGTTTACTCCATTCAATTAAATAATTTAGCTAACCAAGATGTCAAGTGTCTTAGTACTATTAGTGAAACATCTTGGCTTTGGCATCGCACATGGAGCACTTGAAGGATATTTCAAGCAAGGAACTTGTGAGGGGTCTCCCGAAGATCAAGTTTGAAAAAGATAAAGTAGGTGATGCTTGTCAAATGGTAAGCAAAAGAAAGTCTCTCACAAACCGAAGAAAATGGTATCTACTGCTAGACCCTTGCAATTACTTCACATGGATTTGTTTGGACCAATCTCTACTACTAGTGTTTGTGGTAAATCATATTGTTTTGCTATTGTTGATGACTATTCTCACTATACTTGGACTTTCTTTTTGGCTACCAAAGATGAATCTATAAATGTGTTCACTTCATTTGCAAAACGTGTTCAAAATCAAAAAGGTTATTTGATTACCAACATTCGAAGTGATCATGGTAGAGAATTTGAAAATTCAAAAATAGAAGCCTTGTGTGATGACTTTGGGACATCACATAATTTTTTGGCTCCTAGAACTCCTCAACAAAATGGTGTTGCCGAAAGAAAGAATAGGTCTTTGCAAGAAGCGGCAAGAACAATGCTTAACAAATATGGTTTACCTAAATACTTTTGGGCGGAGGCGGTCAATTGTGCTCGTTTTGTTCTTAATAGAGTTATCTTGCGAAATTTTTTGTTAAAAACCCCTTATGAGCTTTTTAATGATAAGAAACCTAAGGTGAGATTTTTTAGAGTCTTTGGTTGCAAATGCTTTGTTTTAAATACCAAGGATCACCTTAGCAAATTTGATTCCAAAACCTTGGAGGGTATTTTTCTTGGTTACTTTAATAATAGTATGGCATATAGAGTTTATAATAAAAGTATTTTGGTTGTTGAAGAATCCATTAATGTTACTTTTGATGAGACTAATCCTTTTCTTCGGAGGACTAACATTGTTAATGTAGATGATATGGACAATGACATGAGAACTTTGGACATAAGTGAAACACTACAAGGCAACCCCAAAGAAATTGATCTAGGGGAGCAACAATCAAGTTCTCAAGGGGGAAACGAGGAAGCAATCAATGATGCTTCAAACTTGGACAACTCTCAAGAATTACCAAAAGATTGGACTTACAAAAAGGATCATCCAAGCGATCAAATCTTAGGTAATCCTTTGAGTGGGGTAAGAACTCGACGCTCTCTTCAACAACATGTTGATATAGCGTTTCTTTCCCAAATTGAACCAAAGAACTTCTCCGAAGCTCTACATCATGAATCTTGGATGCTTGCTATTCAAGAAGAGCTAGTTCAATTTGAAAGAAATCAAGTTTGGACCCTTGTGCCTAAACCTCAAAACTTTAGGATTATAGGCACAAAATAGATTTTTAGAAACAAACTTGATGAATCCGGAGTCGTGGTTAGAAACAAGGCTAGATTAGTGGCCCAAGGTTATAACCAAGAGGAATGAATTGATTTTGATGAAACTTATGCAACGGTAGCTAGACTTGAATCTATTAGAATGCTATTAGCTTTTGCTTGTTATAGAGATTTTAAACTCTTTCAAATGGATGTCAAGAGTGCTTTTCTAAATGGTTTTATTTCGGAGGAGGTCTATGTGGCTCAACCTCCCGGCTTTGAACATGAAAAATTTCCAAACCATGTTTTCAAGCTTAGCAAAGCTCTTTATGGTTTAAAACAAGCTCCTAGATCTTGGTATGAAAGGCTAAGTAGTTTTCTTTTAAAAATGGTTTTTCAAGAGGAAAACTTAACACCACTCTTTTTATAAAATCTAAGGGCAATGACTTATTGTTGGTGCAAATTTATGTTGATGATATTATATTTGGTGCTACTAATGGATCCTTGTGCGAAGAGTTTGCTTCTTGTATGAGTAAGGAGTTTGAAATGAGCATGATGGGAGAACTCATCTTCTTCCTTGGATTGCAAATCAAACAAAGCAATGATGGAATCTTTATCAACCAAGCCAAATACACCAAAGAGCTACTAAAGATATTTGACATGGAAACATCAAATGCTTTTGACACTCCAATGAGCTCTTTATTAAAGCTTGATAAAGATGAAAATGGTAAGAATGTTGATATTAAGCGCTATCGAGGTATGATCGGATCACTCCTTTGTATACCAAAACATGTAAAAGCATATGATATGTGGAGTTCCACATATGCACGACATTTGTAAGTGGTCTCCTACGAGGCAAACCATATTGAACATACAAAACTTTAAATTACTGTATTTTTGGACCAGAACTATTAATATACACCGCCATACCCCTCACTATGTGAAGAATATCTTCTATAGAAGCTAAATCATCTTGAACAAATAAATTAATTATATGGCAAACACATGAAACATGAAATACTTTTTCATCAAGTACAGGTCGAAGGCTCGTATTTAAGACTTCAACAGCAGATATATTGTTAGAAGCATTATCAAAAATCAAACTCATAATCTTGTCCTCTTATTTAAAACGTGTTACATGTACAAATTATAATATTAACAACATTAACTGCATTATAGGGATGGGGAAAGAGTTTAAAATTATGGATTCTCTTGTTCTTAGTCCAATCAGAATCAATCCAATGGGTCATCACACAAGCATAACTAACTAGAGTAAAAGAAGATTTCCAGACATTAAAAGTAAGACTAACTCTACCACCAAATTTATCAAAATAATTAATCAAGCGTGCTTTACTAGCATCATATTGTCTAAGTGCATCAGACCTAGTTGTGTTTCTATGAACTTTTTTGTACAAAGGTTGTGTTAACCCTACGGTTATTTAACCTAGGATTATATTTTGTTTTGATGATAACTAACATTGATGTTTATGTTGTCTAATATGCATTGAGTTGATGAAGCAATAGGAACAATCTCATACTCATGCAAACGGACTATTAGACGAGCAACACGGTCAAAGACTCTCAACGAAACGCATCAAAGAAGGAATTCGTCGATTGAATTTTACAACACTTTATTTTCCTCTTTGTAAACTAGAAGTAGAGAGATGATCATTACGATGACTGTATACCTAGAACTTGCCCATAGGTTTCCCTTGCATGCATAAAAGTTTTTCATTCTTTAAAAACTAGGAAACTGCATTTTCTGGAATGCAGTCGACTGCAAGTTGGGCAGTGAGGTATTACAGTCGACTGCATTGGAATGCAGTCGACTGCAATACTTCCAGTAGCCTATTACAGTGGATGCAATGGGACATTGCAGTCGACTGCATTTACCGTTTGGCGCATTAAATGCTCCACCTAACTCCAAACGGTCATATTTATTCCCACCTCTATAAATACTCATCTTGGGAATAGTTTTGATTCATCAATTACATTCAAAGCTCTCTTATCTTTCATATACTCAAAGATCAAGACAATTGTTCAATCTCTCTTGTTTTTCATTGATTTCTCATCCATTTCAAGAGAGCATTTATTGTGAGCTTACATTTGAGAGATATACACTTTCATAAGTCATCATACACTCATCTCTCTTGTTCTAGTGCTTAAACTTGTACTCATCTACTTCTTGAGAGTGAAATCTTGTACACATTTCTTCATCTAAAGTTTCTTGTATCAAAGCTTGGGGTTGTCAAGCTTTGGAGCTTTGGGTTTGTCAAAGCTTGTTCTTGATGTGGGCATAGCATCAAGGGATTGTAAGAGGTTCGATCTTGACCCGTAAGGAAGATCATACTAGTGGATTCTAGGGCCTTTCAAGGGACTTCCTTGAAGGGGTGGACGTAGGCTTGAAGGTATATAAAGCCGAACCATTTAATTCTCTTTGTCAAGTATCTCTAAACCCTTCTCTCTTTACATTATCGTTTTACATTTGTGTTGAGATTGGTTGTTTGATTATTTAAGTTATTGAGATTGAGGTT
Source organism: Escallonia rubra (assembly GCA_033065855.1). Classification (NCBI taxonomy): domain Eukaryota; kingdom Viridiplantae; phylum Streptophyta; class Magnoliopsida; order Escalloniales; family Escalloniaceae; genus Escallonia; species Escallonia rubra. Next base: position 234,423 of record JAVXUO010000733.1, read on the forward strand.
TGTTGTTTGTTAATTTTTTAAGTAGTCTTAAAACCCTATTCCCCCCCCCCCCCCTCTAGGGTTATTTTATTGGTTTCAGGTTGCACGTAAGTATTTATATATCTAAAGTGCTTAGCATTATCAGTAAAACTAAAAAACTTATTTATCGTGAATAATAAATTCCGCAAGACCGTCTCTTTGGTCTCGGTGATTATAAATATATAACTTATCGTCAAAAGATTTGGTCTCGGTGATTATAAATATATAACTTACCGTCAAAAGATAACTGCATTTGAGTAGAATTATCATGGTCTTGATTATGTGCACATGTCAGATAATGCCTATTAAGATATCCATTATCATTATCACGTGAAAATAATCTATCACAATACTTACATTGGGCTTTTCAAGCGCAATCAACTGTAATCTCATCAAAATGATTCCAACACGGAGCTTTATTTATTTATTTTTCCATTTTGCAATTGTGGCGGACTAGAGGCAGAATTACTCCATCCTTCATCATGATGACCACTCACCGGGATAAAATTTTGCTCCAGATTTTTGCCAACCGAACTACGTCCTTGACTAAAATGCAGGGTATCTTATGAAGGTGTGTAGACACAATCTGAAATGTTTTTGTTAAACTGCCAATTGGCTTGGGTCTCTCAACTCATTAGTGGCGAATCTTGAAAATTTGATGCTTGTGGTGCTTACGGTGGTACTGGACGTCGTGGCAACGAGACCTAAATAATCGAGACATATTTGACGCTAAAATTGTTTGACGAGGATGAAAAACAAAACTAGTAAGAGTAATTAAATGGAAAGGAATTAAAGTACTAAATAATTAAATAATACTTGTAATTGAAAATTGGAGAGGGTTAGTACTTAGTAACAAATAAGGATGGTAGGAAAGCTTGTGGAATTTAGATAAGAGAGAGTGAGAAGATAGGTGTGAAAATGTGAAGAAGAATTGGTAAATTTATAGATTTTTTAAAGTTCACAAAAGATCAAAATACTCATGTAAACTAGCTATTTATAGTTGCTGGGGAGGGCAAAATTGTAAAATATAAAAGAGTTGTTGAAACCTTTTTGGACGGAAGATACCCCCTCGCGCCAAACTAGCTGTTATATAGCTATTTGGGGGTAAAAGTGGAATTTTTTTTAAATCTGGCCATTGGAGAGAATATAGCCGTTGAGGGAAAAAGATTTAAAATTTTGGGTCGGGCCAAGAAATGGGCCATTTTTTGGCCGGGTCATTTTTTACAGCCTGACCCGGGCTTTTTTAGGGTCGAGTCGGGCTGTTTCTTTTCCACAATTCTTCGGCCTGGCCTGGCCCTAGGCCCTATGGACCAGGGCCGACACTGTTCACGTTTAGGGCCGGGCAGGCCCGCAGAAGGCCCAGCCTTTTTGACATCTCTACTTAACGCAACTCCCATTTAAGTGTGGAATCCCATTTGAATATGAATCAAAATACCCTTTGTGTTTGATCTTAAAAGCTAAGTGAAGCACGCCTAAACCTAGTGTCGTGAAAGCTCATTGGCCTCAAAGTCGAACTAGTTATATTACTTTACAACATATAACTCCTTCCGGGCCAAAGAGCGTTCACAACACTAACTTCACGCATGGCCATGTTTCACTTAAAGTTCAAGTTCAATCACAGAGGGACCTTTGATACGTATACGGTTAAGATATGTACTTTTGTGGAAGTTGTAACTTGGAAGTTGTTCAAGTTACGCAGTTAGTTTCACAGAAAACCTCGAGTTGATGATCTATGGTTTTGAGTCCAATTACTAGCATTAGTCAATAGTATGTTTAAGTCGATGTTATGTTATTCCATTATCTTGTTTTCTAGTGACGTTGGAGTTATCTTCATCGCTATATTGGTGGCAACATTATGCTCATATAGACAAGCAAGCTTGATCCAATTGCTTCCCATACTTTGCTTTCTAATTGCTCACATATGGTCTTCGAACAATTGTTCTAAGAGGTCCCATTGTACTCAAAGCATTGTCTCTATGTACCTCTCCAAGAATTGAGTGCAAAGGAAAGTATACACCTAAAGTGGGTCTCATTTCAAGCTTACAGCAGAAAAGCATGCACAGAAATGCCTAATAGCAAGGGTGCTATTGGATAAAATTCGTAAGCCACTTCAGTCGACAAAAAGTTATAGCAATAGCTGTTGCATGACTGAACGTCGTACAACAAATAGGGACTTTACATGATCAACATCACCAAAGTAGTTGTAATCATTGGATAATACAATCCATTTCGTTCACGAATTCCCTAGTTAACATTTGTTTCTTCACTAGGGCCTTGATAAGAAACCGACTATAACAAAATTGTACTAGGACATCGAACAAAACACATCTAGTCACTACATTTTGTCGCTTAATCCAGGCAATTGAGAGATACAACTAGGGGTTAAACAAAAATCTAGGCTTGGACTAACCAATGCAAGTCTAACATGTAATGAAGAAGGAAAAAATGGAAATGTAAGGGCCAACTTAATTCACGGGTTTTGTAATACCTTGAAAACCCTAATGTACTTTTAAGAGCTAATTTAAAATTTTCTTAGCGACGATTTATTTTTCTTAGCATTGAGGTACTTGATAACAACTTTTAGTGACGAATAATGAAAGGAGGTTATGTAACAACCCGTAATTTTTTTTTCCTAGGACATAAAATTATCGTAAATAATTACTTTGGGCCTTTTCGCAATAATAGAATGTTGTCGGAAAACTTTGAATAATTATCAAAAGTAGATGGGGCTTTTAGGTAATTTCCAACATAGGGTTTAATTATATATATATATATATATAGGGGTTCGATACACACCCACCGGTGGGAAAAAAAAATTTCCCACCCAATCGCTAGACAGTCATGCGATTGCATAAAAAAAAAAAAAGGGCCGGCTGGACTGGGCCATTTATGGCGAAAAGGGCCAATGAAAGGCCAATCGCCTGACTTTCGGGCGATTGGCTTTGGCCCAATCGCCTGACTTTCGGGCGATTGGCCCAAAGCCAATCGCGAAAGTCACGAGATTGGGCCCATTCAGTCCATTTAATTTTTAGTTTTTTTTTGCCTCCCCCCCACGTGTCCCCACCCCCTCCCTTGGCCCCCACCCCCCCCCCCCCCCTTCGGCAGATTCCCCCAGCAGCCCCTCTCACTTATAATATTCGGCAGTAACCCCCTCCCTTGGCCCCCACCCCTCTTCCCCCTCCCCACTTGTCCATTTTCCCCCCTAGCCCCCACCCCCCTCCCCACTTGTCCATTTCCCCCCCCCCTAGCCCCCACCCCCCTCCCCACTTGTCATTTTTTTTCCTAGACCCCCACCCCCCCTTCGACACATGGCACACATCAGTTACCCCCCCCCCTCCCACGGCTCACTTTTCTGTCTATAAAAACCCTCTTCCCCCGAATTATTTCTTACGCTCTCATCATTCTCCCTATCTCACCTACATAATCTCCACAATTTTTTTTCGTCAAAAAAATTTACGCTAGAAGATCGGTGGATAACCGCTAGAAGAAGATCGGTGGATTTCTTCGTCATTTTTTTCAAGTCCAAACAAGTAAGTATTTTGAATTTTCTTATAATTCAATGTTAATTTAAATTGTTGTTACGCTTAAATTGTTCTTACCATAGTCTAAAATTCGTGTTTAGGGCGTCAAAATTACGTTTTTACAAATCGGGGTATTACATTCGAAAGATTCGGTAATAGCGATTTTTTAGGGCGTCAAAATTATGATTTTTCACGAATTTATAAAAAATAGCTAGAGCTAGATTTTCCCAAAGTGCAGAAAAGAGACCCTAGTTATTTTTAAAATATCTGTATCAGGTAAAAATTTTAGATTTTTCTAAATACTGGAAAGGGGTTAACTGATACGCGCAACCTTGTAACTTCGCAGTGTAATTTAAAATATCAAGCTAGCGCGGTTTCGCGCGAAATTTTTTTGAGAGCCCTAGGATGTTGGAAAGTTCCATTCCCCATGAATTCGGGCCATTCCGAAGCCGGTAGCATTTTTTTGCCGAACAGGCTTTTAAGCGCTCGATCCGGACACCGGTTCGGGATTTTTTGACGAAAAATCCCTAAAATGCTTTTTAGATCAAGGATGCACTCACCAGCCTTCGAATAGCGTCTTAAAGCACGTTTGAGATTTTTTCCGATGCCAGGGGGCATTTCGGTTATTCGCCGCCCGATAGGGGTATTTTCGTAATTTTGCCCCTTTCAACTTTTTTGACATGGGATGCTTACTCCATAAATGTAAGCACACCCTAGCGAAGGCGGGGAAGTTCCATTCCCCAGGAATCCGGGCCATTCCGAAGCCGGTTGCAACTTTTTGACGAACGGGCTTTTAAGCGCTCGATCCGGACACCGGTTCGGGATTTTTTGACAAAAAATCCCTAAAATGCTTTTTAGACCAAGGATGAACTCAGCAACCTTAGAATAGCGTCTTAAATCACTTTTGAGATTTTTCCCGATGCCAGGGGGCATTTTGGTAATTCGCCGCCCGAGAGGGGTATTTCGTAATTTCACGCTGTCAACTTTTTCGAGCGTCAATACTGTCCGTAAATGTAAGCACACCCTAGCGAAGGCTGGGAAGTGCCATTCCCCAGGAATCCGGGCCATTCCGAAGCCGGTAGCAATTTCTTGCCCCGAATTATCTTTTAAGCGCTCGATCCGGACACCGGTTCGGGATTTTTTGACAAAAAATCCCTAAAATGCTTTTTAGACCAAGGATGAACTCAGCAACCTTAGAATAGTGTCTTAAATCACTTTTGAGATTTTTTCCGATGCCAGGGGCATTTTGGTAATTCGCCGCCCGATATGGGTATTTTCGTAATTTCACGCTGTCAACTTTTTCGAGCGTCAATACTGTCCGTAAATGTAAGCACACCCTAGCGAAGGCTGATTTGAAGCCGTTTCGCGGGGCGTTGGGGTCCTAATGAACCCCGGGCCATTTCGGTAATTTGCCGCTCATCGGGTTCTATTTTCCTAATTTTACATTACACGAATTTCCCGAACCACTTTTAGTTCAGGAAAGGGTGTGAGACATCCGAAAAGTTATACTTTAAAGTTGTGAATTAGATAAAGCTTGTTGGGGCGATGACTGAAAAACTATGAAGCTTTTCTGATGGCAGGGGGCATTTTGGTAATTCGCATTCCCGAGAGGGGTATTTTCGTTACTTTGCCCCTTTCAGTTTTTCAAATGACTGCTTCGTCCAGAAATGTAAGCAAAGCACCTGAAAGGTGCTTTCGAAGCTGATTTGGGGCGTTATGGTGATAATGAACCCCCGGGGGCATTTCGGTAATTTGCCGCTCATCGGGGGCTATTTTGGTAATTTTACATTATACTAATTTTCCCCGCTATTACACTGCAAATAGAGTCCATTCTTCTTTTATTTAATTCTATGACTTGTTGAGAATGATATAATTTTTATTTTTTAGATTTCAGTATAAATATGGATGCAACTGGAGGAAATATTTTTTGTGAAGGTTCTGATCCACCTTACTTGGATCAAGTTTTTCAAACACTTGACGAAGTCGAAGCATACTACAGAGCATATTCGAAAATGATGGGTTTCGGTATTCGAACTAGGACGAGTAGAAAACGGGTGAATACTGATCAAATTGGTGCAAGGTTATTTGAGTGTCATAGAGGAGCACCGCATGTACCCCCGGTCGTTCCGATCAGTGACGAAGGGACAACAAGACAAAGAAAATGCGACACATTTCCGGGTACCGGCTGCAAGGCCCATGTGTATGCAGTACACCGGAAAAAAGAAAACCATTGGGTTGTGACGGGAGTGGACTTGAGTCATAATCATCAGTTGATGACTCCCAGTAAGATTGGTCAAATTCATCAACACCGAGAAATTAGCGCGGCACACAAACAACTGATTTTTACAATGGCCGGGGCTAAAATTCCACCTTCTAAGATGATGGGGGTTTTCTCAAGCCAGGCTGGGGGGATTGACAAGTTGAGTTTCAATGACGTAGGCCTTCGAAATGAACTTCGTGCTCAGAAGAGAGAGTCTTTCGGTAGGAATGATGCTCAAGCTACCATTGATCTCTTCAGGTGCCTTCAGAGTGAGAATTCTGGATTTTTCTACAGTATCCAACTCGATGATGAGAACCGCATTAGTACTATATTTTGGGCGGACCCCCGTTCTATAGCTGCTTACCTAAATTTTGGGGATGTTGTGACGTTTGACACCACATACCGCACCAATAAGTACTCTATGCCTTTTGCTCCGTTCACGGGGGTGAACCACCACTATCAGTCAATCTCGTTTGGCTTTGCCCTGCTTAGGGATGAGACGGAGGAGTCATTTACGTGGTTATTTGAAACGTGGCTTCAAGCAATGTATCGTATTCCTCCACAAACCATCATCACCGACCAAGATCTGGCAATGAAAAATGCAATCGCTAAGGTCCTTCCAGATACTCACCATGGCCTGTGCACGTGGCACATAAGCAACAAATATCCCGAACGGCTTCACCATGTATATGCAAACCATCCGGAATTCAAGACTGACTTTAATACATGTGTGAAGAAATCGTTGACGGTAGACGTGTTCGAGGAGAGGTGGGCCACGTTAATGGATGACTACTCTTTGCACAATCATGACTGGTTACAATCGTTGTATGCGATCAAGACACAGTGGGTCGGTGCCTACACCAAGAAGTTTTTTGCAGCCGGAATGACTACGACCTCGAGAAGCGAAGCTATGAATTCATTCTTTGATGGGTACGTAAGCCAGTCTTCAAGTATAGTGGAGTTCGTACTGGAGATGCAGAAAGCCGTTGATAGGCAATTGTACCGTGAGAGAGAAGCCGACGCGGCTACGGCTTACAAGGAAAGAGCCATACTACTCTTTTCACCTTTGGAGGCTCATGCGGCTCAAGTCTATACCAAGGAAATGTTTAGACAGTTTCAAGAAGAACTACTAAAGTCGAATCAATATGGCATGACAAAGTTGCACGAGTATTCCACCAGAGAGCTCAAGGTTTATGCTTTGACGAACGTAACGAATTTTCCCAATCCGTGCTCTTCGTCGACTCCGAGGAACAGAAGACATTTTACCGTGGCTAAATGTATGGACACCGGGTTGGTAAATTGCAACTGTCAATTGTTTGAGCATAAAGGTATACTTTGTCGACACGCGTTGAGGGTTTTGATCTCGAAGAATGCTAGTGAAATCCCTCAACAGTATATCTTGGAACGGTGGACGAAGGAAGCCAATAGAGTCCACGGTCACATTCCTTACGTGCCCAATGTTTCAGTTGATTTCGAGCAATCTGAGCCGCTGCGATATAATCACCTTTGTAACATCATGCACAGTTTATCATTGGATGCAGCGTCAACGTTTGATGGGTACAAGTATCAAGTTGAAGCAGCCGCACGGGATACGGCTAAGCATGCACAGTTTAGGATGGCTGATCCACAAAGACGGGACACTCCGACTACTCGGACGACTCGAGCCGGTAGATTCAATCGAGGCAAACAGCCAGTCATTGACGGCACTAGCATGCAAGGTGAGGAGGACGACATTTTTGATCCAATTATTTCTCAAACAAAAGGGCGAAAACGAGAAATACGCATGAAGAATCCGATTGAAAAAGAAACGGGTCAAAAAAAATTGCGAAAGTGTGCGTTGTGTAATAAGATGACTGATCATGACAAGAGAAACCATTATAAAGCGTTAGGTCTTGCACCTGGCAGTATGGTCGAGGAGGACGATGATGATGAAGAGTGTTAGGGTTAATGTTTCAGTTGTATAACGAATAACGTTTATAATGTTTAAATTTGTGATTTGGTTTGTTGAATCTTTAATTTGTGATTTGGTTTGTTCTTCCGAAAAATCTCGTAATTTTTTTTGTCATTTCTTTTTTGCTCATTGCACCTCAGGCACGCTAGTTAGCCCATTCGTAAGAATTTCGGCGAAAAACGAGACACATTATTTTTTGGGTTTTCCTAGGAAGGGCCTATTCGGGCACACTTTAGGGCACAATTCATAGCTTCCGAAAAATCTCGTAATTTTTTTTGTCATTTCTTTTTTGCTCATTGCACCTCAGGCACGCTAGTTAGCCCATTCGTAAGAATTTCGGCGAAAAACAAGACACATTATTTTTTGGGTTTTCCTAGGAAGGGCCTATTCGGGCACACTTTAGGGCACAATTCATAGCTTCCGAAAAATCTCGTAATTTTTTTTGTCATTTCTTTTTTGCTCATTGCACCTCAGGCACGCTAGTTAGCCCATTCGTAAGAATTTCGGCGAAAAACGAGACACATTATCTTTTGGGTTTTCCTAGGAAGGGCCTATTCGGGCACACTTTAGGGCACACTTCATAGCTTCCGAAAAATCTCGTAATTTTTTTTGTCATTTCTAGTTAGCCCATTCTTTTTTGCTCATTTCTTTTTTGCTCATTGCACGCTAATTAGGATAATGGTAATGAAGCCATCTAGCTTCATTTTTTTTCAGCTCCCAGGCTATCCTATACCTAAACGTCAAGGCAGCCTTCCTTGTCCACGACGTATATCTGAGCACCTCCGAGCGAGCAATGTAGTCCATGTACTTCAGGACGTAAATCCCGCAATCATGACTGTTATATTGCTTTGGTCGGTCATGTATCATCTCGACCGTCCAAGGATCTACCGTCGAATTCCTGGTGATGGATTCCCCCGAATAATCTCGGCACGCTAGCGAGAAGATAGTAGTCTGCATGTAACAATAAAAAAAGGTCATCAATATATGTTACAATAAGAATATACTATGAGCCAAGGTCAACCGAAAAAAACTAACCACTGCAGTGATGTACTCGCTGTATGTCTGTGCCAGCGACCGAAAGGGAGAGTCCTCCCGTAGGCTATCGTATATGTTGACCAATCTGTTCGCTGGATAGAGAACTAATAGGAACCAGTGGTGTTCGTGATGGCAAGGCATCATGACAAGGTTCGCATGAGCAGCGTGACATTGATTCTCTGCGGTCAACAGGGCTAACAAGTTTCCAGCTGGTTTCCACTTACCCATGCCTGCCCCTCGCCTCCTCCACTCTGTGAACTCCCTCATGCTGGTCACCATTAATGGGACAAGATAAGTGGGATACATGTTAATATTCAAATCTTCGCGCTGGTTATAACGTAGCTCTCTAATCCGGAGCAGATCTATATACGCGTTCATGACAAAATTTGAAATATCTGTCTCCGGTGCCAACATTCTCACATCCGTGTGACCTAGCAATGTTCCAAGAGGAAAGTCTGTTGAATCGTTGACAGGCTCAGGCCCGAAGTAGTGCTGGTCGATCCAACCCCGCTTCCATCGCCCCAATGGCTTTGTCGCTTGTCCTTTATCCGACCGGTTGCTTGGGCGCGAGGCCTGGGTGCCTACTTGGGTCACTTGACTCTGGCGCTGAGAGTCGTACGTGTCAGGAGGCAAGCGACTAGACGGCTCCCACACCTGACTCTCAGGCTGAAACCCGTACGCGTCAGGAGGCAAGCCACTAGACGGCTCCCACACCCGACGTTCGGGCTGTGGGATGTACGCGTCAGGAGGCAAGCCACTAGACGGCTCCCACACCTGACTCTCGGGCTGAAACCCGTACGCGTCAGGAGGCAAGCCACTAGACGGCTCCCACACCCGACGTTCGGGCTGTGGGATGTACGCGTCAGGAGGCAAGCCACTAGACGGCTCCCACACCTGACTCTCGGGCTGGGGCTGAGAGCCGAACGGGTCAGGAGGCAAGCGAGTAGACGGTTCCCCTTGGTAACCCCGGTACGCAACACCAAAGTTGTGAAGATCAGTCTTGTACGACTCAACGGAGCTCTTGAAACTGTCAGGCGCATGCGCGACATACCAGTCAAACCGCTCGAGCTGCTTGAACATCTCAGTGCCCTTGTCAACCTACAAACATGCATAGACAAATCACCGTCATCATTTCAGGCATGGTCGAGAAGGTGCGCAAATAAATATTGAAACGACACTCAAGCTGACTTACAATGCTCAATGCCCAGAACTGGTCATAGACCTCACGTGGCGCGTACGATGACGTCCTCACTTCGGAAGGGCGATTCACCCTCGTGCGCGTCACCCTGAGAAACCACTGTAAGTATTCCTCAGTACTGGTGCCGTCGTCCTTGAGCGATACAAGGCTATCATACGTTTCCTGCCAGGTATTCCACTGATCCACCTCGTCACCCAACAAAATCAAGGCATTAGCCACCTCGAAGTTCGGCCCTCGACCACCCCTGTATGGCCGCATGTCTACAGCGAGTTTTGGAATCCCTTGTGGACAGCCAGCTTGCTTCATAGCTCGATCGGGCATCTGAAACTCACATACTTCGAAATGAATAAGTGGCACCCGAACCAAACCTGCCAGCACGTACGACACCGGCAGTTGCCAACACGTCTCATCCAACCGATGCATCACCTTCCCATATGGCTGCCACGTCACCAGGGATGCATCCATCATATCTAGTTCCCCCCGATAGAACATTAGATTGTGGTGAGGGTCTACCCGTTTAGTCCGTCTGGGCCTAGGCCCCCAGGCCCACACCCTAGGCCACGTCTCATCGGAATCAGCTACGGGCTGTGGACGACCCGTGGGTAGCCTCTCGTAAGACCAAACCTGTGAATGCAAACATAATATGGAATTAGTTATTAATCACGAATATATTGGCACGTCAACGAAGAATATTAATGCTCAAACCTGTAACAGAGTGATGCAGGCGGCAATGGACTTGGCACCCTTTCTCGTAGCTTTGTGCAATGCTCGATATAGGTGCGCAAGGACAGCTGAACCCCATGAATACGAGTATACCTCCCCAAGATCCTCCAAGAACACCAAATACTTCGGATGCACCGTGTTTTTTTTTTGCGTCGGAAGTAATATAGATCCAATAATATACAAAAGGAATGCCTTCGTATACACCGAAAAATCATGAGGAGTGTATTCATCCGGTAGCTCGCCGTACTGCTCTCTCAGCCATTTAAGTTTTATGCCGTTGGTTGTAAGAGCTTCCCTTGGAATTCCCGGAAAATACTGCATAGCCATCTTCGCTATGGATGCAGACCCATTACTCGAAGTAATGGGTCTACCGTGACATGGGATTCCAAGTATAAATCCAACGTCCTCTAATGTAATAGTCATTTCACCAAACCGGAAGTGAAATGAGTTCGTCTCGCCCCTCCATCGTTCAACTAGAGCAGATATAAGGCAATCGTCGTGCCGAGCCCAAATCCCGCTATCGGTGAACACCGTCAAATTTTGATCTCGCAGTAGTTCTATTTGTTCCTCATTCAGTACCCACTCGGAATGGCCACTTGTGCTTTGACGTGTTTCCAAAACACCCCTATCGACACCGTTAAATACGTGCCTCGCGACGTGGTCATCGTCATCGTATAGGATTGATGTATCATGAGGTCCAGGGTTGAAATCCATATCTGTAAGAACAAAATATAATCGTACATTAACTTAGCGTCCATAATATTTACATTCCAAAACTGTAACTGAATCGTTAACCTAGCTTACCAACGCAATAACAATAGTCATTAAATCATTACTTTAATGTATGAAAACCATTCCTCACTTCCCACGACTCCGAACGCTTAATAACCCTAGCCGCCTTCTCTAGGGTTTGCTTACATTTACGGACTGAGCAGTCATTCGAAAAAGTTGAAAGGGGCAAAATTACGAAAATACCCCTCTCGGGCGGCGAATTACCAAAATGCCCCTGGCATCGGGAAAAATCTCAAAAGTGCTTTAAGACGCTATTCTAAGGTTGCTGAGTCCATCCTTGATCTAGAAAGCATTTTAGGGATTTTTCGTCAAAAATTCCCGAACCGGTGTCCGGATCGAGCGCTTAAAAGTTTCATAGGCAAGAAATTGCTACCGGCTTCGGAATGGCCCGGATTCGTGGGGAGTAACCCTAGCCGCCTTCGCTAGGGTGTGCTTACATTTACGGACTGAAAAGACGTTCGAAAAAGTTGAAAGCGTAAAATTACGAGAATACCCCTCTCGGGCGGCGAATTACGAAAATGCCCCCTGGCATCGGGAAAAATCTCAAACGTGCTTTAAGACGCTATTCTAAGGTTGCTGAGTGCATCCTTGATCTAAAAAGCATTTTCGGGATTTTTCGTCAAAAAATCCCGAACCGGTGTCCGGATCGAGCGCTTAAAAGATAATTCGGGGCAAGAAATTGCTACCGGCTTCGGAATGGCCCGGATTCCTGGGGAATGGCACTTCCCAGCCTTCGCTAGGGTGTGCTTACATTTACGGACTGAAAAGACGTTCGAAAAAGTTGAAAGCGTAAAATTACGAGAATACCCTTATCGGGCGGCGAATTACGAAAATGCCCCCTGGCATCGGGAAAAATCTCAAACGTGCTTTAAGACGCTATTCTAAGGTTGCTGAGTGCATCCTTGATCTAAAAAGCATTTTAGGGATTTTTCGTCAAAAAATCCCGAACCGGTGTCCGGATCGAGCGCTAAAAAGCCCGTTCGGCAAAAAATTGCTACCGGCTTCGGAATGGCCCGAATTCATGGGGAATGGAACTTTCCAACATCCTAGGGTTCTCAAAAAAGTTTCGCGCGAAATCGCGCTAGCTTGATATTTTAAAGTACACTGCGAAGTTACAAGGTTGCGCGTATCAGTTAACCCATTTCCAGTATTTGGAAAAATCTGAAATTTTTACATGATGCAGATATTTTAAAAATAACTAGGGTCTCTTTTTTGCACTTTGGCAAAATCTAGCTCTAGCTATTTTTTATAGATTCGTGAAAAATCATAATTTTGACGGCCTAAAAAATCGCTATTTTCGAATCTTTCGAATGTAATACCCCGATTTGTAAAAACGTAATTTTGACGCCCTAAACACGAATTTTAGGCTATGGTAAGAACAATTTAAGCGTAACAACAATTTAAATAAACATTGAATTATAAGAAAATTCAAAATACTTACTTGTTTTGACTTGAAAAAAATGACGAAGAAATCCACCGATCTTCTTCTAGCGGTTATCCACCGATCTTCTAGCGTAAATTTTTTTTCGCTCGTATTGTTGTGGAGATTATGTAGGTGAGATAGGGAGACTGATGAGAGTGTAAGAAATAATTCGGGGGAAGAGGGTTTTTATAGGCAGAAAAGTGAGCCGTGGGAGGCGGGGGGGGCAAAACAAACAAGCAAATTGGAGGGAGGAAGGTCTGCCGAAGGGGGGGTGGGGGTCTAGGGAAAAAATTGGACAAGTGGGGAATGGGGTGGGGGTCTGGGAAAAATTTTGGACAAGTGGGGAGGGGGGTGGGGGCCTAGGGGGGGGGGATAAACAAGTGGGGAGGGGGAAGAGGGGTGGGGGCCAAGGGGAAATTCGGGTGACTGCCCCGAAGGGGGGAGGGGGGGGGGGGGCCAAGGGAGGGGGTGGGGAAGAGAGGTGGGGGCCACGGGGAGGCTGGGCCACAGCGGTGCGGCTGACGGGGCATTGGGCCAATCGCCCGAAAGTCAGGCGATTGGCTTTGCCCAATCGCCTGACTTTCGGGCGATTGACCCAAAGCCAATCATTGGCCCTTTTCGCCATAAATGGCCCAGTCCAGCCGTCCTTTTTTTTTTTTTTTTTTTTTATGCAATCGCATGACTGTCAAGCGATTGGGTGGGAAAATTTTTTTTTCCCACCGGTGGGTGTGTATCGAACCCCATATATATATATATATATATATATATAAGATCTCTTTATGCAGCCGCCCAAAAACGGCTTCTCTTCCTCTTCTGATAGAGATATATGGTAGAAATAGAGAGGGAGATAAAGAGAGAAAGAGAGAGAGAGCTCGAATAAGAATTTTTCGCCGATCGAATAGACTTTTCGGTAAGTTTTTTTAGGTTTTTCTCTCTGATACATTTAATAGATTTCAGTCTTTAGAGGGGCATGAGAGAACCCATGAGATTTTTATGGGTTTAGGGCTGTGACCGTGTGCTCATGGAAGATTTAAAGTACTATGGTTGTGAGCTGAGGGTACTGCCGTAAGGAAATTTGAGTGTCTTGTTTGTGGCCGTGGCAGCCATGGATGACGAGAGGAAGAGAGCGACCATGGCTGTCGTGATCTCAGTGCAGAGTGTAAATGGTATGTGTGTTAGCTTAGGAGTATTGCATGAAAAAAGAAAAAAGGGGTTTGCGGCAGCAGGAGAACACCACTGCCGTGAGGCAGTGGGTTCAATAAGTAACATGTCGTAAGGCTATTTGTGCGTGTGTGTGTGTGTGTGAGTTGCGTGCTTGTGAGTGTGTACTGTATGTTTTGGTGTGTGTGTGTGTGTGTGTAGTGTTGTTTGGTGTGTGAGTGAGTATATATATATATATGTGTGTGTGTGCGTGTGTGTGTGTGTGTGGGTGGGTGTGGGCTTGTGCATATCAGTGTGTTTGAGGGTATTTAAATATGCGTGTGGCTAGTTGATGAGTGCATAAGTGGGTTGAAAAAAAAAAAGAGAGATGGGAGACCCACTGGCATGAGAGGTGCAAATGGGTTGGCCATTGTGTGTATACTTGTGAATGTGTGAAGTGAGTAGAAGATGGGTGCGTGTGTGCTGTGGGCGTGCGTTGTGTGTGATGTGTGCATGGTGATGCTGCCAAGAGGCGGCTGAGTGCATGTGTGAGTTATGTGCTCAGGTGTGTGTTGTGTGTATTGCGTGCAGTAGTCTGTGTGTTTCTGTGTCCATGTGTGTGTGTGTGTGTAGCTGCCAAGAGGCAGCTATGTGCGTGTGTTTCTAGGTGTATACAAGTGTATGTGAGTGTGTTTCATGGCAGTCACAGGATGTGTGTGTGGGTGTGTTTATGTATGTGTGTGTGTGTGTGTGTGTTTAGAGAATGAGTGAAACTGGTGTGAGTGAGGCTTGCGTTTATGTGGGTCTGGGAGTGTAGAGAGTAAGAAGAGGGTGAAGTGGGTTTCAAGGCACAGCAGTTTGAGGGGTACCCTGTGCTTGCACAGGTGTACCACCGACTAGCGTTAGGTTCGGCACGTGTGTTGGAAAGCGGATGATGATTGTTAGCATGTCAAATTCCACAGTGGGATACTGGCTAAGCTAAAATTTCTGGAAAAAAAAATTCTAATTTTATGAGATCACATGTATTTTTAATATTTTACTGTAAGTTTAGGGATATAAAATTCTTTTGGGGTCTTTAAAGTTCACTTTAAATTTTGGAAAAATTAGAATAATGTTTTAATAGTATAAGTATGTCTCAGTATAAGTTTGGTGATTTTTGGAGTTGAACTGTCATCATTTCCGTATCGCATTGGATTTAGCACAACGAAAATTTTAAAAATAGTTTTAATGCCTTTTAAATTCCAATTTAATTTCTGTAATTTTTATACATATTTTAACAAAAATTATGAGTCTTTATTTCCAGCTAGAAACAATTATGACAATATATGGGCTTTTAGTGCATTTAAAGGAATTATTTATAATTCAAAAATATTCAAAAAATTCAAAATTTATATTTCTATTTCATATGTTGTATTAAGCCATAAAGAATGTTTAATGAGAATTAAAATCATTTCTGGGTTATTTCTGAGCCTCGAGGAGTATGACGAGTCTTCTAGTTTGGTTGATCATGTGTAGGGTCCGCGTTGAGTTGCATCGTTCCGGGTTGAAGAATGAGTACACTGTGCGTAGTTTATATTAGGTTTATAATAAATCAGTGTAGAATGTGTTCTGATAAGTGATTTGTCAACCTAGGTTAATTCAAAGGATTTTGATCGAGGACGTTTTAGCTTCCTTCCGCTTGGATCGAGTTAAGGGATTTCTATCTGAAACCCAATTTCATCTATTTGTCCTCGTAAATATTTTTTATGAATTGTTATCAAATTTTCTTTGGACACTGTTATAATTGTTATGAGTATGCATCATTTGCCTTTAATACCCTGTTTTGAGTCTTACATGTTTATTGGAAATCCTGATCGAATTATTACTCGTTGAGCATCGATTTATTCATTGTATTATCGATTATTGCATTCTGCATATAGACATGTATTAGTGTATTGAGGAGTTGTAAGGATGGTCTATATTGGGATTGATATAAGGATTGTCTGTTATTGCAGGAGACGCTATTGTTAGTGAGGACTGCTTGTGTGGCTTTGCTAAGTGTTTTGTTGCACTGCCTATGTGGCTTTGCATTTCACTCATGTTCAATATCATCTGCATCATTTTCAGTGTAATTGAAATTGTTTCAATCTATATCTGGTTTAAAGGATTGAGTTGAATCTCTTCCCTATCGTTTTTAAAGTGAATTTGTAAATCATTGTATTCCTGCTTCTGGATTTTTTAGCGACGTTACTGAGCTCCTGAAAGCTCACCTCTTTTTATGTTCCCTTCTGCTTGTTATAATCCTCAGCATAATTCTGGAATTAGTTTGAGCCTTATCATGGAGTTAGTTTAGCATTTTCATTAGTTGTTTATTTAAGCCCATGCGAGGGAATTAGTGTGTAACTTAATAAATCAAGTACTTTAATTTCGTCTTTGTGTTTAAGAATGATTAGATGAGAATTTGAGTTATATTGCAGAAGCTCTGATATGGATATTATTGCGGTTTTCTTAGTGGAATTGAGATAATTGAATAATTAATAACTGATCGAATAATTGGTTAATGCTCTAAAACTTCTGGGGTGTTACAGTTGGTATCAAAGCTTAGACTTTTGATTATGTAGACTTAAAATCTTATACTGGGAAACTTGCTTGAGTAATTAGAGTATTAGGAAGGAAAGCTGATGATCTTAGTTAGACGATAGGGTAGTTCATTTATATATAGATCTGTATGGACGACATAATATTGACAACACTTGTATCTTCGTTACTGTAGGATATGGCTGGGGTACCTAACGTTGCACAGCTTGGTATTGTAGGATGGATAGAAGGAGGTGAATTCAACGAGGAACCCTTCGAGGAGGATCCAGAGGAAAATCCAGAAGAAGACCCTGAGGAGGAAAGGCAGGAAGAAGAAAACCCTACTGTGATTGAACTGGAAAGGCCTGTCGAGGATGACTTTGAGGTCGAACATGACAACTCCGTACCTTGTAAATGGGAACGGAAGTACTCCCAAATGGCTGGTGAGAGGGACGATCTGATCTGTCAAATGGCGTCATTAAAGGTGGATGCCAGCCAAGTAAGGGAGGAAAGAGATTTACTGAAAGTGTAATTGGAGAGTTTGAGGAGAAGCTATGATTTCTCTTGGGTGCAAAGGAAGTATGACTATAACTACTACTTCTGAAAGAAGATCATGGAGTTAGAGAATCTACTGCGTGATGTTCTCGCAGACTCAAATAGAGCAATGGATTTGGGAATGTGACAACTACATTGAAGAGGAAAACAATTAAGGCAGAGAAAGCAAGAGAGAGTAGAAAATCAATAATAATAATAAAATAAATATCGTGGTATCAATAGAGAATAGGCTTATGTTTTTTTTATAATCGATAAAAGTGTATAGCTTTCCTTAACGATTTGATTAATGTTATTTATTATCAATAGATTTTAATTTGCATTGTTTCTAATAAAATATAATTGAGCGATTCTTATAGTTGTTTATTTTATAGCATGGCACGCATTCGTAGAGGTAGCACCAAGGGCCGAGGAGGCCGAAGAGGCCGTACCGGGGGACGTACTAGAGACCATGAGGTCCCAGATGAGGAAATACCCTAGGAGGTTCCAGTTGGGGAGGCACCTGCTACAGAGCAGCAACAACCAAATCAGGAACCTGTGGCTGCCGCTCTAAACACTATGAACCAACTTCTGGCATTCATGGCCCAGAATTTGGTCAATCAGCAACAGGGTATACAAAACCCTATTCAACCGCAGCCATAAGCACAGGAAGGGAGTACTCTGAGCAAATTCAACAAACAGAATACGGAAAATTTCAACGGGTCAGTGGACCCTACAAAAGCAGAATCTTGGATTGCAGAGTTGAAGAAGATATTTCGAGTTATTAAGTGTACAGATAAGCAAAAGGTTGAATTTATGGTACACAAGCTGAGAGGCGAGGCTGACCAATGGTTAAGGATGGTGGAGGCTAGCAAGACTGCTCAGCAACGGGCTGAGGTGACTTGGGAACAGTTCAAGGAGTTGTTCAATAGGCGGTACTTCTCTGCAAGTCACCGCGAACAGATGCTGAGAAAGTCGCCAATATAACTCAGGCGGACAGGGAAACGGTAGATACAAGATGAGGTTTTCATGACAAGCCAGATATACAAATAGTATGCTACCGACCGAGGTCGACAGGTGTCAAAAATTTGAGTGGGGACTTAGGCCTGGTATGAGGGATAGAGTAATCTATGCTCAGTTGTCGAGCTACTTGGAGTGCGTGGATCTAGCAAGAACATTGGAAAAGTCCAGATCCGACAACAAGAAGAGTTTTGAGCAGCGACAAGGTGGCTCGAAGAGGGACAGACGGGAAGGTAGGTCCGCAGAGGCCGACAAGTGTCAGTAGCTTTCTATTGCACCATATTGAGGTGCTCATAGTCAGAGGATGGGGGAGAATCAGGGGTTCAGACCCACTTCATATCAGGGGTCTAGACCTTGACAGAATTATGGGGTCGACCAGTGCAAAATATGGGTTATAGAGTTGCGTAGGGTGAGGGAGTTAGATCAGCACAGAGTGTTGGGTCTAGACCACCACGGGGCTCAGGGCAGTGATTTACTCAGAGTGCGGCTCAGAGTATCAGATCATTTTCTCAAGCCGCTCCTTGTACTACATGCAAAAGAACCATGGCGATTGACCATGTTATAAACTCACTTAGGGTGTTACAAGTGTGGCAGTACAGAAAACCAGGCTTGAGACTGCCCATCGGCTAGAGAGAATCAGTCAGCCTTTCATCCGGCTTCTATAGCTAGTGCGGCAGCAAGTAGTATTCCTTGTCAAGGAGGAGGACAGAGTCAGCAGGGCCAAACTTAACAATCTCAATAAGGGCAGAGGCCCAGGACATCAGCCCGTCCATTCTCTATGTTTGTTCAGGATGATGTAGCATCCAATGATGTGGTGTCAGGTACACTTCCAGTTAACTCACTAAATGCTCGCGTATTGTTTGATTCTGGAGCATTATATTCTTTTATATCACCTACTTTTGCACGGTGATTGAGGGTGAAAACTCATCCTTTAGAGACTGGCCTCAGATAGGCACTCTGGTAGGAGAGTCCTTGATAGTATCGACGGTTCTTTTTGTGATTGTATTGTACACGTTGGGGATAGAGATCTTCTCGTGGACCTCTTCCCATTAGCTATTCATGATTTTGACATCATATTGGGCATGATTGTTTATCTGCCAATCATGCATCTGTGGATTGTCATGGAAAAGTAGTTCAATTTGATATTCCAGGTCAGCCCAAGTTCGTTTATCGTAGGTCTAAATTGAGTGGGCTGGTTAGTACTATTTCGGCCATCAGAGCACAACGGTTACAGGGATATATGGTGCATGTCATAAATATGAGCCAAAATGGTCCCGAGTTGCCATTTATCCCTATGGTAGAATAGTATTCAGATGTGTTTTCTGAGATTTCCAGGAGAGCCTATTGACCATGAGATAGAGTTGGTGATCAACCTCCTTCTGGGTTCGGAGTCTATATCTAAAGCTTCGTATCGTATGGCTCCAGCTTAGATGAAAGAGTTGAAGGAGCAATTGCAGGAGTTACTGGATCGAGGATTCATACGTCCTAGTGTATCCATACGGGGTGCCCCAGTCCTTTCTGTGAAAAAGAAGCACGGCACACTGAGACTCTGTATCGATTATAGAGAGTTAAATAAGATTACAAACCGTAACAAGTACCCAATTTCTCGTATCGAAGACTTGTTTGATCAACTCCAGGGTGCTTGTTACTTTTTAAAAATCGATTTGAGGTCTGGATATCATCAGTTGAAGGTAAGAGAGGAGGATATACCGAAGACAGCGTTCCGGACACACTATGGGGATTACGAGTTTGTTGTCATGCCTTTTATTTAACGAATGCCCCAGTAGCGTTTATGGATCTGATGAATAGGGTGTTTAGAGACTATTTAGATTAGTTTGCTATCGTGTTCATCGATGATATTCTTGTATACTCAAGGTCTGAGGAGGAGCATAGGGAACATTTGAGACTAGTGTTGCAACAGCTGAGGGACCAAAAGTTGTACGTGAATTTCTCGAAGTGCGAGCTTTGGCTTCAGCGGGTTGGTTTTCTTAGACACGTGGTATCTAAGGATGGTATTTCTATAGATCCGAAAAAGATTAAGACAGTGACTAAATGGCAGCGACCTAGCACGGTAAAGGAGGTGCGCAGTTTTCTGGGCCTAGCAGGTTACTACAGGCGATTCATGGAGGCTTCTCCAAGATTGCAAGACCGTCGACTCGGTTAACACACAAGAACGTACAGTTTGTTTGGACTGATGAGTGTGTGTGTCCAGCTTCCAGGAGCTGAAGCAGAGACTAGTAACAGCACCAGTTTTGGCATTGCCGTCAGATTCAGGAGGGTTTGTAATTTACAATGATGCCTCTAGTAGAGGGCTTGGTGTTTTGATGTAGCGTGGAAAGGTCATTACCTATGCATCGGTGATCTATCCGACCCATAATCTAGTGTTGGCACCGGTAATCTTCGCTTTGTAGCTGTGGAGACATTACTTATATGGGGAGACTTGTGAAATCTATATAGACCACAAGAGCCTCAAATATATAGTCACTCAGAGGGAGCAAAATATGAGACAACGCAGATGGTTAGAGCTTCTGAAGGATTATGACTACTGAAATCATTACCGTGTGGGTAAAGCCATAGTTATTAAAGGTGCAGGCGTACCTAAGGTGCAAAGGGTTCCTGGAGCCTAGGCGCAAAGTGCAAGACGTAGGAATGCGCCTTTTCGAAGTGAGGCACAAAATAAAAATAAATAGATATTAGTGCATTAAAAAAATAAAATCACATAAAAAATCATAACATGGAAATTTAACAAACTTTGAACACTAGAAAAAGTTTCAGATCTAATGAGAAGTAGTTGATCCTAATTAAATATGACAACGTCATCCTTATCATTATTGAATGCTAAAGCAACAATGTTTTCCTCAAAGGGGAATCATACCCTCCAAATGATTCCTCCTCAATTTCATTTTATGTGTCTATAAGGTGAAGTGAAGGAGTATATTTATTTAAAAAAGAGTAAGAATTAGAGGCGGGACGCTAACACAATGAACAACAATACGACAATCAAGTGATTAGGGATTTGAGGTTTTAGGTTTTTTTGTGGTTTAGATATTGATTTGTTATGTTATGAAATAAAGACAAAAATAATGAACGGTTGAGATGATGCCATGATGCAAAAATTAAAATTTAGGATTTTTGGGCTTTTCTTTGTGACTCCACCGCTCCCTTGCGCCTGGGCTACTAGGCATGCGCCTGGGCACCTAGGCATGCACCTTTTCTAAGGGTTTACGCCTAGCCTTAGGCGAGGCGCAGAGAGTGCGCTTTGTGAGCCTAGGCGCGCCTTTGATAACACTGGGTAAGGCCAATGTAGTGGCCGATGCTCTTAGCAGGAAGAGTACCGAGAACCAAGCAGCACTTATTACGAGACAGCCTCAGTTATTGGAAGAGATGAGGCAATTGAACCTTAAGGTCAGATGTCTGGGCTATGGTGCAGTGTTGGCATCTATGCATGTTCAGCCCACATTGATTAGCAAGATTAAAGATGACATGCGAGCGACCTTGAGCTTTCCAAGATCATTGGAGGAAATGGAAGGGGAAAACAGACAGAGTTTGAGGTTGATTCTGAGGAAGTGTTATGATTGGCCGTCGGTTGTGTGTCCCTAATGATGAGGAGCTTTGTTATTGTCTGAGGCGCATAGTTCACATTTTTCGATGCACCCCGGAAGTACCAAGATGTATCATGATTTTTTAGAGCACTTCCGGTGGTTAGGAATGAAGAGGGACATAATAGAGTTTGTATCTCGATGTTTGGTCTGTCAAAAGATAAAGGCCGAACACCAAAAGCCAGCAGGAACTGTACAATCATTGGAGATTCCTTAGTGGAAGTGGGAACCTATTACTACAGATTTTGTGGGCGATTAACCCAAGACGATTCAGGGTTATGATATGATTTGGGTAGTGGTGGATAGGCTCACTAAATGGGCACACATTTTTCCTATTCGAACCAATTTTACTATGCAACAATTGGCTCAATTGTACTATTGTGAGACTCCATGGAGTACATGTTTCGTTATGTAGGATAGGGATTCGCATTTTACTTCGAGGTTCTGGGAGAGTTTCCAGAAGGCCATGGAGACTAACTTGAGGTTTAGTACGGCTTTCCATCCACGGACAGATGGCGAGTCAGAGAGGACCATCCAGACTTTGGAGGACATGCTGAGAGCTTGTGTTATAGATTTCCAGGGTAGTTTGGATACTCATTTGCCATTAGTCACATTTATATATAACAGCAGTTATCTGGCTAGTATTCAGATGGCGTTTTTTGAGGCCTTGTATGGTCGAAAGTGTAGAACTGTGCTGGGAAGAAGTTGGAGAGCGTCGACTCATCGGCCCAAAGCTAGTTCAGGTAACCTGTGACAAGGTTGATTTGATCCGGTCGCGCATGAGAGCAGCACAGGATAGACAACATATGTATGCTTCAAAGCGTACACGGTCGTGTATGTTATCGAATTTTCTTTGGACACTGTTATAATTGTTATGAGTATGCATCGTTTGTCTTTAATACCCTGTTTTAAGCCTTACAAGTTTATTGGAAATCCTGATTGATGCTCGGTATTTATTACTCGTTGAGCATCAATTTATTCATTGTATTAATTATTATTGCATTCAGCATATTGACATGAGTTAGTGTATTGAGGGGTTATAAGGATGGACTATATTGGGGACGATATAAGGATGGTCTGTTATTGCGTGAGACGCTAGTACCTTAATGGTCTAGCTAATATTCATATGCATATGTAACCACATTGTTAGTGAGGACTGCATGTGTGGCTTTGCTAAGTGTTTCCCTGCACTGCCTGTGTGGTTTTGCATTTCACTCATGTTTAACATCATCTGCATCCTTCTCAGTGTAATTGGAATTGTTTCTATCTATATCTGATTTAAGGGATTGAGTTGAATCTCTTCCTTATCATTTTAAAGTGAATTTGAAAATCATTGTATTCCCTTTTCTAGATTTTTTAGCGACCTTACTGAGCTCTTGAAAGCTCACCCCTTTTGTTGTTCCCTTTTGCAGGTAATAATCGTCAATAGAATTCCGGGCTTAGTTTGAGCCTGATCAACGAGTTAGTTTAGCATTTTCATTATTTTTTTATTTAAGCCTCTGCGAGGGAATTAAAGTGTAACGTAATAAATTATGTATTCTGATTTTTTCTTTGTGTTTAAGAATGATTAGCTGAAAATTTGAGTTATATTGTAGAAGCTCTGATATGGATATTATTGACGTTTTCTTAGGGGAATTGAAATGATTGAATAATTAAGAATTCATCGATTGATTGGCTAACGCTCCAGAAATTTTAGGGTATTACAGTTGTGAATCCTTACATCAATGTAATCATAATCACAATTGTGATCGTAATCGTCTGTGAAACGAGCGTAATATGTTGACTACCTACCCAACATTACTGATTAACTTATTTGTATATTAGTAATTATCCTTCTTCTATTTAAAAATTAATTCTAAACTGTGTAAAAAGTCTACCTGCCTAATATACTAACATATTAAGACTTAAATTTGACTATTATATGACTGAAAAGCGTTGCCAACTATGATAATATATGCCCAAGATCTGAAAAACATGAATAGCTTGTAAGATAAAATAAAAAAAATGATATAACAACTGAATTATGTATAGATTTTATTTTTAATATATGTCTACATTTACCAATGTAAAGAATTATCAATGTATTATTTTGATTTTTACAATCCTTTTGGTAAGATAAAAAAGTAGACCATATTTTTCGATGGGAGCGCACGACCAACAGTTGACTAAATATTTATAATTTGTTAAATTCGCAATCAGAAAATTTACTAGATAAAAAGGATTTAAAGCATTATGAATTAGTAATCAAATATTTTATCGTCTCTAAAGGTACAAATATCATCTTAGATGAGGTTCTTGTTTACAAATATGCTTAGTTAATCATGAGGTATATGAGGGTCATATTAGTAAGTTGTGTATAATGTGAGAACTAATTCGAGACTCTAGCTGAGCAATATACTAATGTATTAGGACTTAATTTTACCATTGTATCCTTTAAACCAATTCTTTTATATGAAGATAAAAACTCATACATCATGAAAAAATAATAACATATGAGATAAACAAGAAGAAAAATGATGTTACCGTTAACTTAAATTTATTATACTTTAATATATGTATACATGTACACACACGCAAGATAACTATTGTCTAAAAGTTTTTTGTATGTAACGTATATTTGAATGAATTACAGACCAATTGTTTTGCTTTCATAGAACGTCACAACCAACAAAGTGGTTGTATCCGTATATGACATTTATAAAGCAACTGCATAGGATATTTAGAAACAAATGGCACAATTAATTCAAATAATTGATAGTATATAACCTTCAAAATGCAATAATGTACTCATGTAATTTTATAGAACTTATGATAAACCAGTTTATTTTTTATAGAGCCCTACCGACCAATAAAAAGATTTTTTTTTCATTTATGCTTAATTGTGATTACAATGGAATCAATTGAGTGGTGATTGGTGTGTGGATTCAATAAAAATTGTGTAATTAACCCTTACCTTCAATTGTGTAATTAACCCTTACCTTATAAAATTTATGGCAAATGAACATAGCACCAACAATTTATTTTTTATAGGGCCGTAACGACTAATGAAAGGTCTATGTTTAAATACTTAATTACATTACATGAAAATACTGATTAGTAAATTTTCGACCAATTATAAGCTTTAAAACTTAATATTTACTACAGTAAAACGAATTATATCTCTGAGTAGTGATTATTACAAGAATTGAATAACAGTCGTGAATCGATATTTGATAAGCTGTAAAAGCTCAATAGTTGTAGTATTAGTTAACAAACCTTGGCATATAGAATCATATTATGTCGCAATAAAAAAAAAAGTATCCATGAGAAAATACTATTAAATGCATTTAGTGGATGTACTATAGCTTGAAAACAAAAAAAATTGTCATAGAAGACGTGGAAAACAAATTCAACACTCTGAAACAATGACACATCATCTTTACCGATTGAACATTCTCAGGACTTGCATCATACAAGAATTAAAGAAAGATATGTAAATGAGAATATTCGATATGATGTGGTTGTTCTGTTAAGATTATTTGGCAAAATGCAAAGCTTAAGTAATAAGGTGTATATTTATAATCCTACAAAATTTGAAATGCATTACTATTTTTAGATTTCTACTTAAATGCTACAGCAAACTCGTGACTTATGTAGCACCTTAAAAAATCCTAAGAAGCTAAAGAATGCAATATATAAGCATTTACAATTCAAAAGGGATATGCTATATTGCCACCCTTTTCTTATCGCAACTGAAACTATATTTCCTATTTAGCTCTACGTGTTACAACCAACATGACTATTCTACTATTCTAAGCTCATATATTCATGTGAAATGCTACTTGACAATGTATAATAAAAGCTTATAAAAGGCAAATATTTGGCAAATTTATCGTATCATAATCTATTCATTATCCTTAAACTTACCAATATAAAAATGGGCTAAAACCAAATCTGCACCCCAAAGCATATACCAAATCCATCTCGAGTATCCAATGTTTCAGTTGTACCAAATCAATACCTAGCTTTATTTTCCTAACCAATTAAGTATGTGGTCTAATTAAGGCTAACAACCGTCAGAAAATCTAGGGGCAAGACTGTTAACAAAAGAGCAAATATAGATAATGACAAGGCAGTGGCACATTAGCTTACCGTGTCATCATCCCAACCGCACCCTTTAAATTTTTAATCCTTTGATTCTGGAATTTATATAAGTCTTCATCTTCAATGGGGCGGGGAATTTAAAATCTCTCATGGGGCTACCTTCCCCAAGCTTTCTGGGTGTAAATGTTCTCCACTTCAAGATAGCACCGCACCACCCAAGTAACATAACCCGCCACTCAACCACCTCCACCATCCGCTCAACCACTCATCCTAACTCTATCGTCACTCCAATCTATTGCCATTGAAACCAATGATACAACCACCCAGCCTAACTCGACCACGGCCACCTAAACCCCATCAACACCTCTGCTCCAGTCGGAACCCCTGACCCAACCACTCATCCTAACCCCGTTGCCACTGCCATCCAAACCGCATCAATACCGTAACAGTCACCAATAAACAGATCTAGCTATGTCGTGTTTTGTGTGTGTGGGAGGGGGTGTGTGGGGGGTGTGGGGTTGTTTTGTGTGTGTTTCTTCATTTTTTGGATTGTGTTGCAAATCTAATTGGTGCAGTGGGTAGTCGTACGCGCGCTCGCGCATGTGTTTGTGTTTCTTCAAAAAAATTTACGTTTGTCTCTTTAATTTTTTTGGTGGTGGTGGAAAGGTTAAGCACCCATTTTTTGGGGATGTGGATGTGGGGTAGAGGGATAAAGTTGGATGTGGGTAGGGGATGAGGTTGTGGGAGCGATGGTGGTGGAAGGGTTATAGGGGGGCTATTTTGGGGTATGTAGGCTGTGGGGTAGGAGGTGGTAGAGGACGAGGTTGAAAGAGCGGTGGTGATAGGAAGGTTACATGGGGGCTGTATTATGGGATGTTGGCAGTGGGGCGGAGGCGGAGGTCAGGGTGGTAGGAGATGCGCCAGGGGGGGTTGATTCTAGTGGTGAGTACCAAACCGTTTAAATCGATCTGAAACCGATTTGAACCGGTCAAACCGAACTAATCCAATCCGAACTGTTCAAAGATCTTAACGGTTCGGTGTTCGGTTTCACATTTCTCAAACCGGCCTTAGTTCGGTTCGGTTCACAGTTCACATTTTTTAAACCAATTTCAAACCGAACCGAACCGACCTAAGATATGTTAATCTACTTTTAATAACATTTATTGATAATTTCACATATATGATACTAAGAAAATTCATATAAACAAATCTTGAAAGTTAAAAGAAAAGAAAATAAAGAGAACATTTATAACACAAAAATTTTGTGACTGATATCTATTCTATATTTAATCATTATTTCTCATGCATCAATGAGCACTTATATATCAATTGTAACAAAATTATATGCAATTTAGAAAAATATATATATAACGTCATTTTTTAATTATTATTAGATCCAACAGTAGTATGCAAAGGAACATCTTTAAGTGAGCGCAAACCGTTTAAACCGACCAAACCGAACCGTCTAAACCGATCAAACTGATGGTGTTTGATTTGCTTCGGTTCATAACTTTTCAAACCGAGGGGTAACGGTTCGGTTTGCTATTTGACCCCCAAACCAAACCAAACAGAACCATGCTCATCCCTAGTTGATTCTACAAATTGGGAATTTTAGGTTTGGGGGTATCCGGAAAAAATGTTAGTAATTAGTAGATATCTTTTTAAATGTCGGGTTTGTCCGCAGAATTTTAGACAACTGTGAACAAGGCTTCGTGTAATGTCGGCAAATATGGGTTGGCAAAATAGTTGAAGGTACCGATTTGGTACAATTACAAAATTTTAACTCGAGCCCTGTTTATGAGTAAGGGCCTTAACGGGTTGCTGCCTTTTGTGTTATATTGTTTTGTTTTCACTCTTTGTTTTCTAGTTAATGTTGTATGGATTATCCTTGGGCAAATTACACCTATGTCCCTGAGGTTAGGGTATAATTACAGTCAAGGACATTAAGTTTTAAAATATAACATACCGTGACCAAACACTTTTAAATGTCTCAGTCGTGTCCATCCGTTAGGGTTCTATCCAAAAATTGTACTTTTTGTATGATGTCATCAATATGTATTTTTAAAATGACGATACTACCCCTTGCACTGTATATACTGAATATTTTTAAAAATTTTAAATTAAAATTTCAAGCCTTAATTTAAAGTCATAATTAGGATTTTATTGAAACCCTAATTTGCAAATTAGGATATTGTTGGAACCCTAATTTGCAAATTAGGGTTTTCTTGAAAACCTAATTTGCAAATTTTGATCTGTTCTATGTCCTATTGCCGGCGACCAATCTCCTGCCGGCGACCAATCTCCTGTCGGCGTCGCCTCCATCGCCGGCGACGTCACCTCCATCTCCGGCGATGTCACCCTTCCCCTTCCATCTGTTCTCTCTCCCATTTGCGAGCAAGCAATATCCTGCAGGCGTCGCCTCCATCGCCAGCGACGTCACCCTTCCCCTTCCATCTGTTCTCTCTCCCTGCACCTCACCTTCCCCGCTGCAGCCCCTTCCCTCAGCCCACACCGACAACGCCTTCCCTCGCCCCACGACGCCAGCTCGCGCCTTCCCTTGCCCCACGACGCCAGCCCCTTCCCTCGCCCCACGACCGCAGCACCTTCCCTCGGCCGACCTAGATCTAAAATAAAGAGACAACCTTGATCTGAACATGGACATGGTCGCCGCCATGGTCGGTCACCGAGCACCTCCGCCATGGTTAGATCAAGAACATGGATATGGTCACCGTCACCGAGCACCTCCGCCGCTGCTGCACCATCTTCGCCGCCCACTGTGAAATGAAGAGACGGGAGATGGAGAAAGAGAGGAAAGAGAGAAAAAAGATGAAGAAAATGGAAATTTTATTTTATTCAGGGGCAATTCAGTCTTTTCGTCAAAATCGTTACGTATTTTTGCATTCCGTTTGGTCAACGGACATAAGTGTAATTTGTCCAAACTATTGTCCTTACCTTTAATTATACCATAACCTCAAGAACATAGATGTAATTTGCCCATTATCCTTCTTGTTCTTTTGGAGGAAAGGAAGGTACAAATAAGCTTTCACACTGGTGTTTCTTTATCTGCGGGACGAATGTGACCTTTTTGTTTTCAAGGGTAAACCAAGCCAAAGCGACATGAACAATGGCCTGTCAATTAGTATCTAGATGAAGGCTTGTTTCATCAATGATTGGTCCAGTTCCATCTATTTCCTTATAGCACCTAGCTAAACTTGGACGCCAGCCGTCTTGATTGGACTTCTCATTTTCATACATTTGAATGGATCATAGAGATGATATCACTCTGATAAGGCTCCATTGATTAGGGGTCAAACGAGACTTGACAGAACAATCATATTGTAGCTTATTAAACTAACTCCATTTCAAACTTGGGACTGATTGTATTAGACCAAACTCTTGACTATATAATAACCTTGAAAGGGACAGCCTTGTTTACACTCGTACATTGCTTATGAAACTTCATGTTCTACCAGTTTTAACGCATGACTCGTTTACAAGGTGCAATTATACAACTTGTGTCAACAGGGAGTGCAATAGAACTACCTACAACGCAAAAATTATCATGAATCTTCCTTCCTCATATGTCACCAGATGTAGAACATACAAGTGTTGTAACGATATACCACATTGTCCTTTCAGTTAAACAAGTGGAGAAAATGAAGAATCCATGTACAGCCAATGCCATTCGGGAATGAAAAAGACCACTAAATTTTTTTGTTATTGCATGCTTATTTAAAAGGTTCCAGTTACATATGCCAAAAGACAAAACCTATGTATATGCTTAAGCTTTCCCGTCCCTTCTCTTTCTTTATTATTCACTTCTGTTGGTTTGCCTTTGCCGTCCCCATTGACTACATATATAGCCTCTTCTTAAGAGACTAACATGCAACGATAAGAAGCCAACAAGATGATCAAACTTGCACAAATAACATTGTTCTTTGCACTCTCTCTGTGCCTTGTGGTTTGCTCTTGTTTGAGTTATGGTAGTCAGGCTGATAACCTTCATATGCTTCTCAAGTCAAGAAGCTCACAAAATCCTCCAATTACAGATTCTTGGCCACTACCACAAGCCACACAAGAGTACTCTCCTGTGTACGTTGGGTCACATGATGGGCTGATGCAAGCCGATAAAATTGACTCTTTGCCAGGACAACCTGATGGTGTCGATTTTGATCAGTATTCGGGATATGTCACGGTTGATCCCCAGGCTGGAAGAGCATTGTTTTACTATTTCGTCGAGTCCCCTCAAAATTCCTCAACTGCTCCCTTGGTGCTTTGGCTAAATGGAGGTATGCACAGGGAAACATCTGCACAATAGGGGTATGTTTGGATATAGGATTTGAACTGAGGATTTAACTTTGGTAGGACATTTGTAAATCACTTAGACAAAGTATCTTGTTTGGATAGTTGAAAATATAATTTTTGAAATTTCGGAGTAATTTGAAATGTGGATTTGGGGTCTCCAAATTCACAGTTCAAATCACTAGTATGAAGTAATTATTTGTCAAATTCCCTCAAACAGCTAACTTACAAATCCACGTTACGTGATTGAGATGCCCATCCCTATTCCCCCCCCCCCCCCCCCCCCGGACTCTCCTTCTCCAATTCGTTCCCTGCTTCTACTTCTGCAATTCCTTTCTTTTTTGTTCCCTGCTTCTACTCTCCTTCTCCCACCGTCTGCTACACAGGTACTAATCTCGATTCTGCATAAATCCAATTTCATTTGCTTTATTTTTTTTCAATCATCATTCTTCAATTCAAACTGGGCATTAACAATAAAGAAGAGGAACTGGGCATTAACAACGAGATTGCCCAGTTTCCATCATTTATGTTTGGTGATGAGAACAAATGACCGTCGACAACTTTTCGACAACCACGGTACTATATCTGTTTGCGATGGCTCCACCTGTGTGCTCCATCTCATGGAAACCGTAATTAATCCAGTTCTGAGGGTGTGGTTTTTGTGTGTTTGTGAAGGAGGTGGTGGGTTTGTGGAATTTTGAAGTTGAGATTCAACATGTGGGATTCCTTTTTTGGGCAAAGAATGACTTTTAATTTGGAAGAGTTTTTGTCTTGTTGCTGTTTGAATTTTAGATAGGCTGAACAGGTACAAGTTATGATGGATGTTGGGGAAGTGGTGAGGAATGATGACGAGAAAGCTGTGGATGTTAACAGCATATGAATCGTAGACGTACTGGGTCTTGGATGTTGGATGTTCGGATATATATATATATATATATATATATATATATATAGGAAATAAGTTAATTCGTAGATACAATTTTAGGGGAATCTTGAATCTGTTGGTACTCATCCAAACAAAGAATTTACAAATACTCGCTTAAAATTCACATAGTAATAAAAAATATTCAAACAAGATATTTTAAAATGATGAGATTTGTAAATCAGGAGATTTCGAAATGAGGATATTTAGAAATACCCAGTATTTCAAAATCACACATCCAAACACACCCTAGTAGTCACTATCTATATTTTCTAGCAGGCAGCTTGTGGAAGCCGATTGTCATCAAAATATGTACGAAAATTGCTCTAGCAGGCGCTCTAGTTGAACAAGCTCGAAGCCCACTCTCTTTTGAATGTTCAATGTCTTATCGTTCAGCAATAACCTCATTGCATAATCACCTGTGGCATTTACCACGATTGATAGTATGACTATTGTGATCTACAGGACCAGGTTGTTCATCTTTAATTGGAGCATGGGCAGAACTAGGACCCTTTAGGGTCAACAGCGATGGCAAAACGCTCTTTAGAAATAACTATGGATGGAACAATGGTGAGATTCGATTCTCCGAAAGACGCATTTTCTTCTTCCCCTTTTTCATTGACTAAGTACTCAAAAGGACTTTCATTGATTTGTTGCAGCGTCAAATGTGATTTTCTTGGAGTCTCCAGCTGGGGTGGGCTTTTCATATTCAAACACATCATCCGATTATCATCACACCGGTGATAAGAGCACTGCCAATGATGCTTATATCTTTCTTGTCAAGTGGCTCGAGAGGTTCCCGCAGTACAAAACGCGCGATTTTTACATAACTGGCGAGAGCTACGCTGGCCATTACGTGCCCCAACTTGCATACACCATACTGCTCAATAACAAAGTCACCAACCAAACTGTCATTAATCTCAAAGGAATCGCGGTATGTGTACTTTACTAACATACATAAAGCTACACATAGCGTAAAGTTACAATCTATCTTTCTTCTTGAAAAAGTTTTGGTTATTACCCGTGTTTGTAGTTTTATATAGCGACAATTAATGATCGTTATATATTTTTAATGATTTTTTCATCTTTTAATCATTCTTGTTTATGGCGGGTGGATATATATGGATCCTGTAGATTGGCAATGCGTGGATTGATGATGCTACGAATCAGAAAGGACTTCTTGACTATTGGTGGACTCATGCCTTGCTCTCAGATGAAACCCATGAAAAGCTAATTACAGAGTGCCAGTTTGTGAATGATACATCATCTCCTAAATGTGAGGATATCATTGACAACTCGTTTGATACGTTGGGAGATCTTGATGTCTACAATATCTATGCACCCATTTGTCTTGACCCTGTGCTCAAGAATGGCTCCACCGGCTCTGTAAGTCTCGTATTAACCTTCAGAACTTTAACTCCGATCCTACGTTAATTATTTAGAAGGGTTTCAATATATTACTTAATCAGATTGGGACTTCGAGGAGTATTTTTTTTTTTTTTGGGTTAAACAGGAAAATTTTATGTTAAAAATTTGTCTTCTTAGTTTCACGAGTAGTTTGGTTTTTTTCCAAGAAGAAGAAGATACATGAGAGGAAACTATTACAACCATATATAAGAAGAAACTATTACAACTAAATCGAAATAAAAATGTAGTCTTTGAACCTATTTAGTAATTATTCTATAAAACCATGCTTGAACAGTCTCCCAAGAAATTCGACATCAAAATGGCTGTCTAGAAAGGAGAAAAGCAGGCTTCCTGATCTTTTGAATCTGTAATTAACATTCTAGAAAACTAGATTACGCTAAAATAGGATACAAGTAACATCAAGAAGAGATGTACATTTCAGATCATAACGAGCTAATACAGTCTACCTCATACTATGAGATTTTCATAAAGAAGAACCTAAACTAATTAAGTCCAAATGTACCAATCGAAAAGGCTAACTGAACTCTGTATGTGGAATCAGGTGGACAACATAGATCCCTGCTATGGCCTATATGTGATAACTTATCTGAATACTGCTGAGGTACAAACCGCTTTCCATGCAAAACTTACAGAATGGGGTGGTTGCACAACTTATAACTGGACTGACGCCCCAACTACCATCCTTCCGGTCATCCAGAATCTCATTGCAAGCGACATTCGCGTCTGGGTATTCAGGCAAGCATTCAATAGACCTTCATGCTACATACAGTACTATGTACTGAGTATTAAAAGTAGCGATTGCTTTTGATATTTCTGTCACTAGGGGATTAGAGCAACAGTACTTGCTAATGATATTCTAACACTCGATCAGGAGATTCAATTTTCTCCACACATGAACTCTTGAGCTGACCATTGCCGGATATGGCACTAGGCCATTTTGGTTTTGTAGTGCTGACCATCAAACGGCCATGAACGAAGCACCCATTCACAAATTTGAAACAGTCTAATGCTAGATACATTTAGCATAAGAGTCATCGTTATGAGGTGAATATGTGTTTACATCATCCCTATGTTTTTGCAGTGGTGACGTAGATGGACGCGTTCCGGTTACATCAACCAAGTACTCATTAAACTGGCTCAATCTACCGATTGAGACAGCTTGGCGTCCATGGTATCTTGACCATGAGGTAATTCAAAAATTATTCAAACATCCTTTGCACCAAATATATATTAAAGCTTTTTAGATGCTTGTGTCATACTCCCTCCGTCCCTTTTTAAGTAACTCATTTTATTTTGCACGTATATTAAGAATTTAGGTTATATATTATGTCTTTCCCATTTTACCCTTTAGATGGATGGGAGAGAAAATTGGTTGGTAGAGTGTTAAATGTGGAGAGAGAAATAGAATAAAAAAGTGTAAAGTGGTGGGCCATGAGAGAGAAAATGAGTTGGTAGAGAATTAAATGTGGTGAGAGAAATAGAATAAAAAAAGTATAGAAAGGGTAAATGTGTAAAAATACCTAAAGAATCTTTCCTAATTTGGAAGTGATCACTTATTGTGGGACGGCCCAAAAAGGAAATTTGATCACTTAAAAAGGGACGGAGGGAGTATGATTATACAACATCTCGGCGATGCCGAGCCAAGAAAATCAGTGACGGCTGAATAATGAAGTTGCAAAGCAGACAATAAGTAAAAGTTAACTGCTTTACTAGATCATTATTGATTTCGACCATTTAAGACTATCGGATCAAAAAAAAAAAGTCAATTAGGATTTTTCAAACTTTGCTCTTAGAAGTTGTCAAGATATATGGAGGGCGTAACTGCAATGGTGGTAGTAGCCATTTTTTAGCAATGGTGGTCATGGAGGTGAGAACTACACGGCCTACGGTGGTGAAGATGACTCGGATTAGGAAAAAAAAAAAAAAAAGGGCTTCACCCGTGCCTTTTCGTCGTTTGCAACAATAAGCAAGCATTAGAATTTTTAGAGCTAATGTATAAAAACTGAGGTTTCAGGTGCAACTTTATAAAATAAAATAAAAAATCCATAAAGTTCACAGTGCTATTAAGCTTTTATATGGCGACAAGTGAAGGTCTTCATTATTGCTAACTATTAACTGTACATATATAACAAGAAGTAAGATTAGATAACACATAACCCATGGAGGAACACTACATGCCCCATTTCTTGTGCTAGTTAGTTTAACAGGCCAATCAACCACCACAAATTTCTAGGGCATATTAATTGAAGACTGAATCAGTTGATGCTACAAGTATGACTTTGATGGCAGGTTGGAGGATACGTTGAGGAGTACAAAGGGATTACACTCGTTACCGTTAGAGGGGCTGGGCATATGGTTCCAAGCTACCAGCCTGAACGTGCACTTGCTATGTTCAAATCTTTCCTGCAAGGCACACTTCCTCCTCCCAAATAGGCCGCATTCATTGGAAGGCAGAATTTTCTCATGTTTTCTCAATTGACTCCTAGCTGTTTCAGTTTTATTTTTCCGCGACGATCCATCGTGGAAAATCGTGTTTACTTGTTTGAAACGAAGTAATTATTCTGCTGTTTAGATTATGAAGTCGTAATTCTTGAAATTTTGTGACGATCTGCCCAGAAGAATTAAGAAATATACGATAGCAACTATGCTACAATGCCCAAATAAGAACATTTTGCACATGGAAAGATTGGCATGTTAGCAGATACTTATTCTCTGTTGCAAGGTGATGAACAACTGTAACACTCTGGAAATCCGGAGTTTTAACACCATGAATTCCCGAAACGTTAAAACAATCTCAAAGACATATAAACCTCGATTCAAATAACTAACTTTACCACTTAGATCAAAGCTTCTAATCATTACAATTTCTCAAATCAATTTAAATCTAACCAACAAGCTAATATTAGACACTCGCTCGATCAGTTCACTAAGACAATAATATCTCAAACTTAACCCAATAATAATACCACCAATAGTCAGAGCAACTAAATTATCAATCACACTCTTAGCAAATTGTCATATATCAATATAAGTCTAAAAGAATTTTTAAATACTAACATTCACCCACACAGGGGTTCTAAAAATCAAAAAAAAATTTAAATCCCTTCCTTTCACTCGCTCGGCTCTAATCCATACTCAGGTAACATAGTGTTGGTTATCACCTGCGAAAGGAAGTCAAAGGAGAGTGAGCTTTTGAAAGCCCAGTAAGGTCGATCAGTGATTTAAAAACAACAAAACGATTCGGATAATTTTTCATATAGAGTCAAATGATAATTTTAAAAGGATTGTCAAATAAAACACAGCATTTCGATATAGACAAACGATTCGACGACTTTACATTCAAGTCAAATAACATCTTTTCAAAGAATTCTTAAATGAAACCACAGTTATTTCGATATAAACATAGGGACGAGTATCAACTCAATCCCTCAATTTATAGTCATTCAAAACACTTCAGGTATAATAAAACATAAATAGATAACATTGAACATGAGCTGTACACTATAGCAAAGCCACCCCGACAGTGCTCGATACATTTTACATATGCATAAATACACTGACTAGTCCATTTAGGTACTAATTCAACTCATCCGACAGACCATCCTTATAACGCCAACAATACACACCATCCTTATAACTCCCAGGTTTACTAACTCATGTCAATATTCAAGGAATTAAACACAATTCAAAATATTTTACGATAATTTAATTAAATAAAACATATGAGAATAAAGAATTCCAACGATCTCTATAAGGCTCAAACTAGGGTTTCACGGGCATTTGAAATTTTTTTATGACAATAAAATATCAGAGTTCAATAAAATCCGATAGCAACTTAGAATAAGATACATGATATCAATCTGATGAAATGGTTTTAGATAGAATTCCTTACCTCGATCCAAACTAAGCGATTCTAATCAACCTCGATCAAAATTCTCTGAACCAACTTAGATTGACAGTCCATTTGTTAGAACACAATCTATGCTACTATACTATAAATATAATATCAACTACCACCAAGTGCTCACTTCTAACCCCCGAAATCACGCAACTTAAAGCTAGTCCCACACACGGCCAACCTAGTTTGAAAACCCGACACACTACCTGGGACTCAACAATAACCCAAAATGGATATTAATTCCCATAAAACATTTTTATGGTTAAAAAATGAAACAATTCAGAAAGCA
Source organism: Escallonia rubra (assembly GCA_033065855.1). NCBI lineage: Eukaryota > Viridiplantae > Streptophyta > Magnoliopsida > Escalloniales > Escalloniaceae > Escallonia > Escallonia rubra. The sequence goes on from JAVXUO010000733.1 coordinate 271,112, forward strand.
AATACACTTTTCTGTATCTCATTGAGCTGAATAGAAGGTCATTTATACATGTCACAGGATGTATACTAGGAAATATACAAGAATCCTTAGAAAGTAGTTGCCTACAAATTAGCATTCTCTATAAGGTAAGTCAACTATACAGCTTGTATATTAACACTCCCCCTCCAACTAGAGCATAGATATTGATCATGCCCAGCTTCTTACGAAGATACTCAACCCGAGTCCCATTTAAAGACTTTGTGAAAATATCCCACAATTGCTCGCCTATCTTCACATAACTGGTTGAGATTAAATTCTCCTGAATCTTCTCTCGAATGAAGTGACAATCTACCTCAATATGTTTAGTCCTTTCATGGTAAACAGGATTTGAGGCGATGTAACGAGCAGATTGGTTATCACACCAAAGTTTTGCTGGTAAGGGAGGCTTCAAACTGATTCCTTCTAATAGGTGACAAATCCACATAACCTCACAAGTGGATTAAGCCATAGCTCTATACTCTGATTCTACACTGGACTGCGAGACGACACTTTGTTTCTTACTTTTCCAAGAGGCTAGATTCCCACGAACAAAAACACAGTAGCCTGTAGTGGACTTTTTATCAAGTTTCGATCTAGCCCAATCAGCATCTGAAAAGCACTCAATGCAAGAGTGTCTATGGTTGCTATATAGCAAGCCCAAGCCTGGAGCTCCCTCCAAGTAGCACAGAATATGTTTCAAAGCTGCCCAATGTTTAACTGTGGGCTCAGATATAAACTGACTAACAATGCTAACTACATAGGCAATGTCTGGACAAGTCACTGTGAGATAATTCAACTTCCCAACCAATCTTCTATACTTCTCTGGATCATCAAGGCGACACTACAAGAAAACAGGCTTTTAGCGACGGGCCCAAAATCCGTCGCTAAAAGAATTAGCGACGGATTCACCGTCGCTAAAAACCCCTCGTATAAAAGCCCGTCACTAATAGTTTAGCGACGGAATTTTTAACTCCGTCGCTAAATATGTCATTTTTACCAACGGATTTATTTTTCATTAGCGACGGATATTCCGTCGCTAATTATATTTTTAGAATTTTAATTTATTTTCTTTTTTGTCCAATTAGCGACGGATTAAATATTTTAGCGACGGAATATTTTAGCGATGGATTATATTTTCTTTTTGATAACATATGCAAGAATCTTTCCAAAATATCAAAACTGCAGAAAGATCGTTACATATGTTACCAATTCCACATTAAATAGAATTCGTTGGCAACGAATTGAACTATCTCGTTGCCAATGGACTTCTCAGAACAACAACTAATATAAAGAAGGCAGGGTTTGTAAACAACGAGTAATTGAACCTTCTCTGGGCAATATGGAGTAATTATGGGAAGGACAAGGGCTAATTAGGGCTAACTATGTTATTAGGGTTAATTACGAGTATTAATTATAGCTAATTAAGGTTGATTAGAACTAATTAGGGTTATTTAGTCCTAATTAGGGTTTAACTGTGCCGAGTAGTGCTAATTAGTCCTAATTAGGCTTAATTGTGTTATGTTAGGGCTAATTCATGTTAATGAGGGCTAGTTTGGCCTAATTATAGCTAATTAGGGTTGATTAGGGCTAATTAGGGTTATTTAGTCCTAATTAGGGTTTAATTGTGCCGAGTAGTGCTGATTAGTCCTAATTAGGGCTAATTAGACTTAATTGGGTTATGTTAGGGCTAATTAATATTAATGAGGGCTAGTTTCGGATAATTATAGCTAATTAGGGTTGATTAGGACTAATTACGGTTATTTAGTCCTAATTAGGGTTTAATTGTGCCGAGTAGTGTTGATTAGTCCTAATTAGCGCTAATTAGGCTTAATTGGGTTATGTTAGTGTAAATTACGACTAATTAGGCTAACTATAATCAATATGCGCGTAATTAGGTTCATTTTGGCTAATTTGGGGTAATTACAGCTACTTTGATTTTCATTAAGTTCTTAGGGTTAATTAAAACTAATTAGGCTCGTTAGAGCTAATTAATTAGGGTTAATTGATTTATTAAAATATTTATTTTTTAAATGTCGGACACCGTCGATCAGACGTGGTGTCCGTGTCTGCGCTAACTAACAGGTATCTCAATCCAATTGGGTCCCATCCTCCGTCAACAATCTCAATTCTCAAATGCCGCCCAATGCAATAAAAATTAACAAAAATCACACATTCAATCCAATTGGGTCTCATCCTCCGTCAATAATCTCAATATCTCAAATGCTCAATGCACAATTAACAATCTAAAATCATCAATTAACAACCTAAAATCATCAATTAATAATCGCAATTACTTCAAATGCACAGCTAATAACCTAAAATCATCAATTAACAACCTAAAATCATCAATTAACAACCTAAAATCACAGATCAATAATCACAATTTTCAAATACACAATTAACAACCTAAAATTATCAAACAAATTATCAATGTTCAAATAGGAAAAAATGTTCAAAATGCACATATCTGATGCGCTTGAATTATTTCAATTTAGGGTTCGATTATATTAGGGCATTCAATTTAGGGTTCAATTAGTTTAATTTAGGGTTCGGTTCGATCACGGGCATTCAATTTAGGGTTTAATTAGGGTTCAATTACATCAATTTAGGGTTCAATTAGGGGGTTCTATTGAATCAATTTAGGGTTCGGTTGATTTGGGGCATTCAATATAGGGTTCAATTTAGGTTTCAGTTGGATTAGGGCATTCCATTTAGGGTTCAATTAGGGGTTAATTTAGGGTTCGATTCGATTAGGGCATTCAATTTTGGGGTTTAATTAGGGTTCAATTATTTTAATTTAGGGTTCAAGATCACCTCTTCCATATACACCTCTTCCACAAGATCACCATGCAGAAAGGCATTCTTGATATCTAGCTGATGTAAAGGCCAATTCTGGGAAGCCACTAAAGAGATGAACAAGCGAACAGAGGTGAGTTTGGCCATTGGAGAGAAAGTGTCCGAGTAGTCAACTCCATAAGTCTGAGCAAACCCTTTGGCCACCAATCTAGCTTTAAGTCGAGCCACTGAGCCATCTGCATTAAATTTAACAGCATAAACCCACTTGCACCCCACTGCCTTCTTACCTTCAGGTAAATTGACAAGATCACATGTATCTCCTCAAGCATAGCATTGTGCCATCCCGGATGGGATAGAGCTTCTTTAACTGTCTTTGGTATTGAAATAGAGTCTAGAGAGACAATTAAAGAGCTAGAAGACGAAGATAAGTGATCATAGGAAATGAAATTAGCAATGGGATATTTAGGAAGGGTGCACTGGCGTTTACCTTTACAAAGACCAATGGGTAAATCAAGAGCATTTGGTGGAGGATAAGATGATGAAGGAGCTGGTGCAAGGCATGTATCATTGTGTTCAGGCCTCCATGAATAGACTTGAACAATAGGTGGCTTCACAGGAGCTGAAGGAACAATAGCCTGATCACCCAAACAATCTGCATCCTCTGATTGCTCAACATCAGAACTAGCACCATCTATAGCATTAGATGGTTCAATTGGCCTCCATGAATAGACTTGAACAATAGGTGGCTTCACAGGAGCTGAAGGAACAATAGCCTGCTCACCCAAACAATCTGCATCTTCTAATTGCTCAACATCAGAACTAGCACCATCTGTAGCATTAGAAGGTTCGATTGGAATAGAAACAGGGGCAGACTGGCCATCCTCAAGGGTTCTATCCTAAGAAATTGATGGCTCAATCGGTACTGAAGAGAAGATCTCATACATCAACCAGTCATCATCCTCCCCCTTACTGCTAGAATCAGATTTTGAGGAAAAAATGGACTGTGTTCATAAAAGATAACATATGTTCATAACAAATAATTGTGGAGGTCAAGAGAGTAGCACCGGTATTGTAACATCCCAAAAATTTTCTTTTTCTTATGAGAAATTATTATTTTTGAATAAATAATTTGTGGTCTTTTGTTAAAATTAAGAAAATGAATTGGGATTATTTTTGAAATTTTCGGTCGAATGAAAGTGGTTTCGTTCGAATCAAAACGAAGGGAAATGGTGTTTTGGAGTTTCTGAAGTTTTCAGCCGACTAACAAGTTTTCGGCCGACAAAAAAGTGTTTTCGGTCGAATGAAAGGTGTTTTGATCGAATGAAAACAGTTTGGCTTCGAATGAAAATGGGTTTCGCTTCGAATGAAAATATTTTTGTGTGTAAAATGAGCTACGAAAGTTTTCGGTCGAATTAAAAGTTTTAATTCGACTGAAGACTAGTTTTCGATCAAATGCAAACAAAAAAAAAAATTGAACCATTTTCACCTCTGTTGGATTCGGTCGACTGAAAACTATTTTTGGTCGACCGAAAACTATTTCGGTCGAATAGAAACTTAAAAATTTATGTCCCATATAAATAGTGTTTTATTTCATTTCTAGCTTTTTTGGGTTCTCTGTTTCTTTTCTTCTCCTTTGCGCGAGAGAGAGAGAGATAGAGAAAAAGGCTTGGAAAGTTTGGAAACTCTAAGCAGGAGCTTAAGAAATTGTGGCTCTCAAAAGGCTTGATTAAGGTAAGGGTTTAATTTTCAAAGTTCAAATCAGCGATGGACCAATCGCTCATGTAAGTCTTTAGATTCTTTTGAAATCTGAACTTCTTCAAATTGAGATAAGTGATTCTTCCTCTCCTTTTTGTTTTGAACTTTGTTAAGAATGACTTGTTGTCAATTCTATGATTTGTGAAAATCAAATTCCGTCGAATTTGTTTGACCTCAGAATTTGACATATTGATATCGCTCGTTTCAGTGATTTATGATTGTCATTATTTCGTAAACTCTACTTATTGTTTGACAAGTCCGTAATTTGATAATGTTATTTTGAAACTTTTGAATATGGTTTGAAATGTCCAATGTTTGATAACGCTTATTTTGAGATTTTGTTTCGATGACTTTATGAGTCATGTCACGATGTATATGACTTATTTCCGACTTACCCACGTGGATTGAAACGTGGACTAGCTCAGGGGAGTTGAGCTAGAGATCGCGGTCTTACTTTCTGAACCAGCCTCATATGTCAGGAATGACATATATTATCACTTTTTGAATGGCTCTCTAGTGTCTATTTCCGTACTCAGATATATTTTGGCATTTGATATTTGGTCTGACATCTCTACTGTCTGTCTCCGTACTCAGATATATTTTGGCATTTGATATTTGGTCTGACCTCTCTACTGTCTGTCTCCGTACTCAGATATATTTTGGCATTTGATATTTGGTCTGACATCTCTAGTGTCTATTTTCGTACTCAGATATATTTTGGCATTTGATATTTGATCAGACATCTCTACTGTCTATCTCCGTACTCAGATATATTTTGGCATTTGATATTTGGTCTGATCTCTGTTCAGTTGAAACTGGTGTGCCTTTGAAATTTTGTTATTCAGATATGTTTTGACATTCAAAATCTGGTTTGATTATCAGTTCTGTTGAAAAATTTTGTGTCTGTCTTTGTATTTAGATATACTTTGATATTTAAAATCTAGTTTGATTATCCGTTCCGTTAAAACATTTTGTGCTTCTGAAATTTCGTTTCTCAGATATTTTTGCTTTGTTTGATTGGTCCTTTGAGTGACCTTACTGGGCATTTGACTCATTCCCTTATAATTTTTTTCCTTTCAGGGGATTAGTAGGTGGGATTTCGGATTCGAAGGGCTAGCTGTGTGACCAAGAGTTAGCTGCCTTATTTCAGAGTTATTATTGAAATTTAAGTGTAGCAAATAAGACAAGTTAGTGTTACTTAGGTTTCGTATTGAAACTCTGTGTTGGAGAAATTTTGGATTGTATAAAACCTTTGGACCCCTACGTCAGATATTTATGTATTTTGGGAATTATTAGTATATGCTCTGATCGACCGTTCGGGAGATTTGTGATAAAAATTAAAGGTTTTCTGACTCTGTTTTTTTCTGATATTTTAAGGTTTTCTGATTTACCATTTTGAAGTCTTCTGATAATTATAGGATTTTATCTGATTTCTGGGTATTCGGCATTAGCGCTCCGTAAATAAATTTTGGGGCATTACAGAATGGTATCAGAGCTTAGGTTTGAGATTCTGCAGACCTGACTAGCTTGGGACAAAGGCCTAAGTTATATGTGATTGGGATTAAACCTTGAAAAGGTAGAATAAGTTTGGGAAATTTGTTTCCTATTAGATTATAAGATTGAGATTTGGTTATAAACCTTGGATTTGGGCTGAGTACGCAATCGTAGAACGAATGTTAGTTGTCTTTGGAATTCAGATATTGTCCGTATTTATCAAAGAGAATAATTGAAGGATGGGACTATGATCTTTGGATGTCTATGAGTAGCTCTATCAGATAGTGTATGGAAAAAGGTTGTGATCTCATAAAATAATTGATATGGTGACTGAGACTTTGTACGGAATTTGAAAGGAAGATTTGGCATTACTAGATCATAATGCCCCTTTATTTCAGTTGTTTCGATATCCTTTGTGGGTACCTAAGTATTGAACTTAGAAATTTGAAACATGTCTATATGTAGATACCTTTATGAAATTATGTGGTGACCCTTATGGTTTATAATTCCTGCCTCATCAGTATTGATTACAGATATTTAAGAATTGACATAATTTTTTGGATATGAAACACATTGAGGTTATTTTGGGAGTATGGATTGGACTGATTGTCTTCCAATAATACCAAGATGGACTGCTTTAGAAAAAATGATGATTATGATCGTCTGGCGAGTAACTCTAAGAACTAGAAGTTATCTGTAAAGGCTGTGACTGGGAGATATAAATGATGTGGTAGTTTAAAGGTTTAAATTTTGGTGGATGCGCGATATATGTGAAATTAAGAATAATATGTTTTTCTCTATGATAAATTTGATAATAGATTGAGTTGGTTTGCTTTGAGGTATCAGGGTGCGCAGCGAAAGCGAGGTGGCCTTTGGTATGACGAGTAAGTGCTTATTGTTATTGGTTATTCATATTGGCTAAGTCGATGGAGGATGCTTCAAATGTTATCTGATGGTTTCGATTTTGATGTCAGAATAAAATTAGATGGAGAAAAATATTGATCATTAAGTAATCTCATGTTTGGTTAGTGAATCGCATAGACATTATGTCGTTGCAATTTAGTTAAGCCTTAGATTTTGAATTTGCTGTCTTTTGTGATTGACAAATATGGGCAAGAAGTTGAGCTCGATGTTGTCTTAAGAAATTATGTGTTTGAAGTAATAAAATGTTTTTGAGTATGGAATCTTTGAATATTCAATATTGGTGATTTGATTATGGGTAATCATATTGGAAAGTCTAACAGTGTGGTAAAGCATTTGGGCGGAAGGCGTACCAATAAATTAGTAACTTTAGTTATAAGTTACACTCAGTTGTCAGTGAAATGTTATTAAGAGTGTATTGATATGGCTCCATTGTGATTTTGTACGGGCGTAAATTTTGATTTGAAGATTTTGGAGTATAAATCCTTGTGATTAGCATGAAGATTGATTATTACTTTTGGGGTACGATTGAAGATAACCATGACAATGTTAGGCTTTGTACCAAGGCTATGGTTTAATGTGTTAGCATAATGGCATAGCGTGAGTCTGTCGGTATTGAATTGGTTTCAGATGATTTGAATTTTGATTGGAGTAACTTGATTCAGCGTCTTTCATTTGTTAGCCAAGTATAAATACTTTGAGGAGCAATCTGAATATATTTTGGAGTGGTGATGACAATGGAGGTTCAAAACCTAAGTTTGAATTTCGTAAAACACGTCAGATGGGATGAGAAATTGTTTAGTACTTGGTACACCTCAGGCTTAAAGTTAAGCGTGTCATCCAGATTTTGTAAAGTATATGGTTTAGTATATTATCAGAGTAGCGCATTGGAAGCGTTATGTATTGGAGATTGATTTCAATTGTTGAAATTTCGAATGTCGTAATTTTAGCTCAGTCCATTTCGTAGGCTAGTTAAGCCACGTATATTTCGAAGTCAGAATTTCAATTAATAGTATGTGAAACCAAAAAGATAACCCTAGAGGGGGGTGAATAGAGTTTTAAGACTACTTTAAAAAATAACAAATAATTACTTCAAACTTTAGAGAAGCTATGAATAACACAAGAAAAGCTTCAAACAACAAACCTCATACACAATATCTCAAATAAGCAAACTAACCAATCTCAACACAAGTATAAAATAATAATGTAAAGAGAGAAGGGTTTAGAGATACTTGACGCTTGAGATTTGGATGGTTCGGCTTGAAATACCCTCAAGCATATTTCCATCCCTTCAAGGCAGTCCCTTGAAAGGCCCTAGAATCCACTAGTATGATCTTTCTTACGGGTCAAGATCGAACCTCTTACAATTCCTTGATGATATGCCCACATCAAGAACAAGCTTTGACAATCCCAAAGCTCCAAAGCTTGACAACCCCAAGCTTTGATACAAGAAACTTTAGATGAAGAATTGTGTACAAAGATTCACTCTCAAGAAGTAGATGTGTACAAGTTTAAGCTTTAGAACAAGAGAGATGAGTGTATGATGACTTATGGAAGTGTATATCTCTCAAATGTAAGCCCATAATAAATGTTCTCTTGAAATGGATGAGAAAATAATGAAAACCAAGAGAAATTAAACAATTGCTTTGATCTTTGAGAATATGAAAGATAAGAGAGCTTTGAATGCAATTGATAAATCAAAACTATACCCAAGATGAGTATTTATAGAGTTGGGAATTAATATGACCGTTTGGAGTTAGGTGGAGCATTAAATTCTGGATGGCTCTCTAGTTTCTATTTCCGTACTCAGATATATTTTGGCATTTGATTTTTGGTCTGACATCTCTACTGTCTGTCTTCGTACTCAGATATATTTTGGCATTTGATATTTGGTCTAACCTCTCTACTGTCTATCTCTGTACTCAAATATATTTTGGTATTTGATATTTGGTCTGACATCTCTACTGTTTGTCTCCGTACTCAGATATATTTTGGCATTTGATATTTGGTCTGATCTCTGTTCAGTTGAAACTGGTGTGCCTTTGAAATTTTTTTATTCATATATGTTTTGACATTCGAAATCTGGTTTGATTATTAGTTCCATTGAAAACTTTTGGGTCTGTCTTTGTATTCAGATATAGTTTGACATTTGAAATCTAGTTTGATTAATGTTCTGTTGAAACATTTTGTGCTTTTGAAATTTCATTTCTCAGATATTATTGTTTTGTTTGATTGGTCCTTTGAGCGACCTTACTGGGCATTTGGCTCATTTCCTTATGGTTTTTCCTTTCAGGTGATTAGTAGGTGGGATTTCGGATTCGAAGGGCTAGCTGTGTGACCAAGAGTTAGCTGCCTTATTTCAGAGTTAGTATTGAAATTTAAGTGTAGCAAATAAGACAAGTTAGTGTTACTTAGGTTTCGTATTGAAACTTTGTGTTGGAGAAATTTTGGATTGTATAAAACCTTTGGACCCCTACGTCAGATATTTATGTATTTTAGGAATTATTAGTATATGTTCTGATCGACCGTTCGGGAGATTTGTGATAAAAATTAAAGGTTTTCTGACTCCGTTTTTTTCTAATATTTTAAGGTTTTCTGATTTACCATTTTGAAGTCTTCTGATAATTATAGGAATTTATCTGATTTCTGGGTATTTGGCATTAACGCTCCGTAAATAAATTTTGGGGCGTTACATGTATCCCTTCTGAAGCTCACTGAGTCCTAGAGTTAATAAGCGAGTTGTGTTTGCTTTTGAGTTGGTCCATTCTGATGTTTGGGGACCGTGTCCTGTTCTGTTTAAAACTGGGCCAAACAATGTTATCATGATTTAATACTCCCCCTCACGTGCAAGCCCTTGATTGCACGTGGAGAGACAGAAATAAACAGAAGGACATATATATATATATATATATATATAGATATATATATATATATATATATATATATATATATGTGGAGCTGATCCGTTGATAGCGCTAGCAAGTTGCTAGCGGTGTTTGGCCGTCCGCTACATAATGTAGCGGACGATAATTTACCGTCCGTAATGTAGCGGACGGTGAAAAAAATTGTTGTTATGGCGCGCGATCTGGCCGTCCATTCTCGGCCCGTGAACGGCCAGATCGCGCTAGCAACTTGGGTTAAGTTGCTAGCGCTATCAATGGATCAGCTCCTATATATATATATATATATATATATATATATATATATATATATGTTTACGATAATTGTCACTAAATAACCCGATCAATATCACTCATTGTAAAATTATAACTTATGATTTCTAAAATTTGTCGTTAAGGATAGCCGATAAAAGTTCGGTCACGCTAATCACTAATTTTTTTTAAATTAACCCGTTAGATTATATCGGGGTTTTACAACAACATTTTGTTCTTCTATTCCAACTTCAATCATGGATTAATAAAGGGTTGAAACTTGTAACGCACGCTTCTATTTAACTTGCAAAGAAAGCATGTGGATATAGTTTATTTTAATGAAAAAGTATTTATACTCGTGCCAATTGAAATATGTAAGTTGTGAGTATGTTCATGCTTTGTACAATTTGACAGCTTGTAGAAGATAAACAAGTTAGAAATTATCTGCTAAGATATACTTTCATCTATGTGTTGTAAGGTGGTAATTCATGCATCTGCTCAATTAGTGACAAAAGTGTCTGGATTAAGACTATCCCGATGAATATGTATGTGAATATTTACCCATGCCAATAGGTAATGGTATGTTGTAAGTACTTCATAACCCAAAAGACTTTTGAGATGGAGTTGAATATGAGAAAATAATTCAACCCGAGTCGAATGGAGTTTCTTGGAAGCTATCAAGCAAAAGATGGGGTTTTATTATATCGATAATGAGTTTTGTTACCAAAGTCTACTGTTTTTTCAGTGCCACCCCAACCCCAGATAAGAACAAGATTGTGTAATGCGATAAACAAACATCTCTCACAAATGGAGCAAAATTTGTTGATAGCCCCTGTGGATGAACATGAAATTAAGGAAGCATTTTTCTCCCTTAAACGAAACAAGGCACCAGGGCCTGATGGATACAATTATGAGTTCTTTCAACAAAATTGGGAAGTGGTGAGGCACCAAGTGACAGCTGCAGTAAAAGAAATGCTGAACAAAAACAAAGGTATCAAACTGTTTAGTAGCAGAAGTCTGACTCTAGTACCTAAGGTTCCTTGCCCTAGCAATATGAAAGAATTCAGACCAATTACCTGCTGCAATGTGGTATACAAGAGAGTCTCAAACATCCTATGTGCAAGGATCAAGAAAGTTCTCCCAAGGCTAATAAGTATGAGACAATCTTCCTTTGCAGCAAAAAGAAGTATAGCAGACAATATACTATTGATGCAAGAACTTGTTAGAAACTATGGTGTATTGCTCATATCGAGCACCATAGTTTCTTATGTTCAATGTTATTTATTTAGCACATTTTCCTAAAAATGTTCTTCGCGGCTCTCAAGACAGGCATATCATGCCTAACTGCTACTAAGAGTTGCGGTAACCGCTATTCTTAGTAGCAGTTAGACGGCACTTCCTTGTGTCTTCCCTTTCCATCTCACTCTTATTTCTAATGCAACAGCATCGTACGACCGTCCACCAAACAACCCACCCATCTCACAGCTCCCAATCGTACCCAACCACCAACACCACCATTGAACATCAGACTGACAAAGCTACAATAATAAAATCAATTTAACGGCTGGTGTGTGAATAAGAAGAATTAAATCTTTGAGAAAAGTGTTTTAATTAACTTGGGTTTTACAATCTTTCTTGGTTTAATGGATGATGAATGATGCGATAGCAGTGTCGGCGTGGTGTGATTGCAACGTCACAGTTGGGCGATGGTCACATCGTCGTGGTGTGAGGGCGGCGTCGGCGACAACGTTGAGTTGCTGGTGTTTGTGATGCTGGTGGCTGTTGAGAGATTTTGGAAAGGGAGAAAATAGGTAAGTTGTTCATATGGAAAAGAAAGTGAGGAAGGGGAAGGGTAAGATGGTGTCGATTGGCAGTGGGTGGGTGAGGCGATGGATGGCAGTAGGGAGTGGTGGTGGTAGGGGGTGATGGTTGTGGTGATGGTGGAGGTTGTGCTTGTGGTAGGCAACGGTGGAGCAGGGAGACTATAGAGGCAGCTTGACCCATTTGCAAAAAAAAAAAGGAGAATAGGCAGTGGGTATGACAAAGCGAGGGTGTGAAAGGGAAAGGGAAGAAACAGGTAAGTGTTATCTTAACTGCTACACTTTGTAGCAGTTATGCAGTATATGTTTGTCTTGGAAGGCATGCGAGGGAGTGAAGGACATTTTGGGCACAATTCCTAACCGCTACAAAGAGTAGCAGTTAAGCTAGTTAGAATACAATTCCTAACGTGGACGGCCGGATGATTGGTAGAGAAATAATTGTTTCTCCGCTGGTAGATGTGGATCGGCTCTCATGTACACACACACACATCGGGGGGGGGGGGGGGGGGGCGATTCACATCTATCAGTGAAAAAATAATTATTTCTCCAATTGTGATATGGTTGTCCTCTAGTGGTTGTGGACGCTCAGGTTTGATAATTTTTTACATTATAAGAGTAGCGGTTAGGGGCCAACAAACTGACAGACAGCTCAAACCGACTGGATTCGCAGGAAAATAGAGGGGTAAGCCTAACTGTAAGCCAAAACTTTATGCTTGTGTATCAGCGAGAAGACATGATCAGGCTTTTGGTATGGTGCATCAAGCGGCCGAGGCAAGCTATTAGCATGGTAGTTTTCGGCATGAGTCGGTACGAATGGAATGTGCTTCACCATGCTTTTATAAGACGTACGTAGTTGTCATTTTACTTTACTTGTGTTTATGTAAAAATTGAATTGACTCAGTATCAGATCTTATATACAGATTTCTTAACCTTCTTAAAAATAAAAACTAAAAAACAAAAACGTCCTTGTTACATAAAGAAAGAAGTCACCTTGTGTCAAGAAAACCTCAAAATTTCATCTACCCACTTGTCCAAGTTAAAGCAACATAAACCTTAATATAATCCCCTCACTCTGAAAACCCACCATCTTCATTCCAATTTCCAACACTCTGACGCTCCACTGCTTCCCTCTTTTCATCCTCCCAATAAATCCAGAAGCTGAGCTAACTAAGAAAACCCATCACTAAAAATGGCCGCCCAATCCCAACCCCACCCTCTCCACTCCCTCACACGCACCCTTAAAGCCTCTCCAGCCTCGCTAGAGCTGCTCAGAAAACCGAGCAGGCTCATAGTCGCCGCCAAATCAAACCCCCGTCCAAATCTAGGAGGCCGGAAGCTGCGCGTTGCTGTCGTCGGCGGGGGGCCCGCCGGATCTTCTGCCGCCGAGTCCCTCGCGAGGGGCGGCGTGGAGACCTTCCTCTTCGAGCGCAGCCCCTCCGCCGCCAAGCCCTGCGGCGGCGCCATCCCTCTCTGCATGCTCGACGAGTTCGACATCCCCTCGCACCTCGTCGACCGTAAGGTTACCCACATGAAGATCATCTCTCCGTCTAACCTCACCGTCGATTTCGGTAAGACCCTCAAGCCCCACGAGTTCATCTCCATGCTCCGTCGCGAAGTGCTCGATTCCTACCTCCGCTCCCGGGCCGAGTCAAACGGCGCCGTCTCCATCAAGGCCCTCGTCACCAGTCTCGAGGTCCCTTCCTCCCCCCACGCGCCATACCTCGTGCACTACACGGTCGACAACTCCACACAGAAACCCCTGGCCGTCGATTGCGTCGTCGGCGCAGATGGCGCCAACAGTAAAGTCGCCAAGTCCATCCACGCGGGTAATTACGCCTGTGCCATTGCCTTCCAAGAGAGAATCAGATTGCCGGACCACAAAATGGAGTATTACAACAATCTCGCCGAGATGTATGTCGGTAACGACGTTTCACCCGATTTCTACGCCTGGGTCTTCCCCAAATGCGACCATGTGGCGGTCGGAACCGGGACCCTTCGCTCGAAAAAAGATATCAAGCTGCTCCAGTCAGGCATCAGAGCGAGAGTCCTGCCCAAGATAGAAGGCGGAAAAGTCATCAAGGTTGAGGCTCACCCAATACCTGAACACCCACGCCCGACCAGGGTCCGGGGTCGGGTGGCGTTGGTCGGGGACGCGGCGGGGTACGTGACGAAATGCTCCGGCGAAGGGATCTACTTCGCGGCCAAGAGCGGTCGGATGTGCGGGGAGGCGATCGTGAGGGCGTCGGAGGGCGGAGACAGGATGATCAGCGAGGAGGATCTGAAGAGGGAGTACTTAAAGGAGTGGGATGCCAAGTACATCAACACCTTCAGGTTCTTGGACCTGTTGCAGAAGGTGTTCTACGGCAACAATGCGGCGAGGGAGGCACTGGTGGAACTGTGCGGGGATGAATATGTGCAGAGGATGACCTTCGAGAGCTACTTGTACAAGAAATTGGCAACTGGGAATCCGTGGGGGGATTTGAAGATGCTTTCTGGTACAATTGGGAGCTTGGTCAGGTGCAATCTTGTCGGCAGAGAGATGGAGGTCTTCAATCAAAGTGTTCTTGCCAAGGTGGTCTAACTCGGGGGGTCGATCCAACGGCTCGCCACTTCCTATAGTGAAGTTGCGGCGGTCATGAACCCAGAAATTAGAAGGGGGAAAGAGAGATTAAAAAGAGTGCAAGTATCCTTCATTATGTATTGCATAACTAGCCCAGTAACACGTATCAAGTATGAAACCATCTTAATACTTGTCTTTTACCTTAGAACTGTATGTAAACTTCATTATGTATTTCATAAATAAAAAATACTAGTGTTTTTTTCGAATTAGTGAATTTCATTTGAACATAATAGATTAATTAGAAGATTATTTAGTGCACAAAAATGGATACAAAAGTAAACCCCGCTCATATATGTATGCGAAAAATATATTGAGACTTATTTGTTATTGCATGAGATTTTTTTATTGTTCTTGTGTAAGTATCTTTTGAAAGTAATTTACACATTTTAATGGCATGGTAGTTTAATTTTGACAGAGAAAATATTGGTTTATATGCATAAAAGTTTACCACACGATTAATTATATATCGATCAGTTAGGGCATTTAGGCGGAAGCGTATACCAACAACAGTAAAGAGAGAGAATAATAACATCAATATGTTATAGTATGAGGCAGTTACATACTATTGTTTAAAATGTTTAACTAATAAAGAGGATAGCTCAAAACCTCATAATAATCAAAATGTTTAACACAACTTAACCAATATTTAACAAGATATTTAATAAATATGCTTATTAAGTTAGACTTTTCTTATTTATAAGAAGATTTTCAACCTAAATTGGAGACTAACTTAATTACAATATAAAAATATCTTTTTAAATTTTTTTATATGTAATGTTTTTCTACACATCTAATTTTATTTTTTTTATATATTTATAAGATAGCTAGGGTCTTTAGGACTATCAAAGTAAAATGATGTCATAATATATTGGTACATTGTTAGGTAAAATTTAGAATGCTTAAGAATTTAAATGCTCACAATAACAAAAGATTTGTTTAAAATTATTTTCAACATAAAATTAGTTGAATTTGGCTCATTGCTTTATCCACTATATTATACAAATACCTTTACTTATGTCAAATTTGGCTCACATCTTTGTCCACCTTATGTCGTGGCTAAAAGATAAAGTGACGGAATATGGTGTAAAAATAAACTTTGTCTACATTTATTGTCAAATATCGTAAGATTTTAATTCTACTTAATTTTTTATATACCTCACATAAAATTTGCACACAATGAGTTTCTACATTTAACCAACGCGACTTAATACGATAGCGTAAAACCGTAGAGTAAGCAAATCATTGACCAAAATTTAACGAAAATTTTTACCAATATGTTTAGATATATCTTTGAATATACCAAGATCATAAATCGAGTTGCAATCTGGCTTAACCATAATATAACTAACTTATCTTCTTTTAGTTATATATATATATATATATATATATATAGAGAGAGAGAGAGAGAGAGAGAGAGAGCTAATCCCTTGCCTCTGCAATAAACTTCAGTTAAGTTACCAACGGCATCTGGCCATTCATCTATCCATCAAAGATGGACATACAATATCTAACTTTTTTTTTTAAATTCCTCATCTGCTACATAATGTAGCAGACGGTCCATTTGACCAAATGTTGTTCCAGCCCCTATCAAGTTAGTGGAACAGTGCCCGTCTGCCACATAATTTAACAGATGATGGGGCATTGTTCAAAATTTTAAATCGTCCTCGTCCGCTACATTATGTGACGAACTACTGGATATTTTATCCCCAAGTCGTAATCTTATTGCCTCTCCATTGAGGTCCACTTGCTTCCATATTCAGGTCCACTTCCCTTCAAGTTTCAAGCTCGAGCTAGCCCTTGACGCTCCAAGCTTCAAGCTTCACTCAAGCAACGTAAATTTATAATTTCAATGGCTTATTGGTGTTTATGTCTCAATTAGGAAAGTTCACTTCAAGAAAAAAAGACTTTTAGCGACAGACATTTATGTCACTAAAAGCCCTATATCTGTCACCAAGGACTTTTAGCGACGGACACCCCATCGCTAAAAGTCTGTTGCTTGTAACCCCGTCGCTAAAAGTTTTGCGACGGATTTTTGAAATCCATCGCCTAAAGTCGACTTTAAGCGACGGACGTACTAATACAATTAGCGACGAAATTTTCATCGCTAAATATATTTTTCGTATTTTAATTTATTTATTTTTTTAAAAAAAATAATTTATTACGTAAAATATTTAGCGACAGAACAATTCGTCATCAAAACTTTTAACGACAGACATTTATCGACGGATTATCCGTCGCTAAAAATTATTCAAAATTTGATGACTTTTAGCGAGGGAATATCCGTCGCTAAAAGTTTGTCGCTTAAAACTAAAAGTCATTTATTCACATAATAAGTAAGACTTTTAGCGACGGAATAAAATCCGTCGCTAAAGTCAAACTAATTTTAAAAATATTTTTTTTAATACACAAACCTGTAATTACAAATTATCAGCAATCATTCTCAATCCAGCAAATATTTCTCGATGCACATTAGGGTTAAATAATTTTTGATCCATCAGCAATTATTTAACCCTAAAATGTATACAAACAAAGTTCAGGTGGGCACGAGAGCGGGGTACAATAGAGTAGGGGAGGGGAGTACAAGTCGGGGGGGGCACAGGATCGGGATACAAACAGCTAGGAGGGGAAGGGCTGATCAGGGGTCAGCGATTCCCAGATCCGGATCCTGCTGATCGTCCTTGTACACGGGGACACTGTGATCTGGATCCGGCTCGGCATGTCCAGTAGCAGTGCCCTGCATGTAAAGGCACAGACGCATTAATCTCGATAGTAATCGTATGTAGTGTTTACTAAACATATATAGTGGTTGTACCTGATTATTCGTCGTGATCATCATATTCACGTCCGCAACAATGCGACGGATCTCGTCCTCTTGTAACGACAGTCACTCCGCGGTCGGTGTCTGCATCTGTGGAGGGGCGGCGGGAGGTGGGGACGCTCCTATCAGGGCACGTGTAGTCGTACCGGGGAGGCTGCGTACGTGGCCATTCGGCCTATTGACGACCCCGGTGTATCCAGCCATCGCTTCAATCCTCCAGTACTCGTGCCCGTACTTGTGGATGCTGATGGATGTCTGAACTGCTACCCAGACCCCCTGATCTGTTTATACGAGGCCTGCAAAATTGTGATTTGACATTCAAAATATTAAGGCGACAAATATCGAATACAAAGGCACAAATTTAACAAACTAAACAAATTAATTCGTAACTTACATCGATCTGTCAAGAAATATCTCAAACAAAGTCCCCGGCCCAGTGTGCATCATCCTTATCCTTCTTCCTCAAGTGCGTTTGACTGTACGTCAGAGCTACAACCTCATCCGTCGCCAGGTTTGGGTGCTCAACCGCATTCTTGTGTCGGAGGACGTCGTGAGCCACTAACCCCTCCGTGTGCGTGGGATCTTTCTCGTGTCTATTCTCGCTCTCACTCCTACTCTTGGCCTCTCAGGGTGGATCAGTCCTCTACTTATCAACCATTTGTCCCCATACAGATGGAAGTATCCAATAAGGGGGAAATCCCTTCCACTCCTCCATCGGGGTAACCTCGGACGTCATCTTCCTCGCCCGCTCCCACGCATCTTGCAGCCATCGTCGATAATTTTTGCCGATGTAGGCAAAAAAAGCCCATCGCCCCAACGTTTATGGCTCAGGCGACTCAAACTTAAACCCCTCTTGCAAGGCATCCAATTACACAATCAATACGATTAATTTAAAATTACGTTCTAATTAAACAAATAATGACTGACAAAAAGGAAAACCATACCAGCCACTCCTCCAATAAGGACTCCCTCATCGCGGCATCTCAGTCCTTCTAGTATAGTCGTGGCTCAAAGAATCGGCCCTTTATAATGACGCCGATCTTTGTCTTTGCCGGAGTCTCCAAGATCCTGATAAAGAAACAAACATCGAATATATTAAATAAGTGGACCGTAATAAATATCAGAATTGAAGATTGTAAGTACTGCATTACGTAATTTTTTAACTTACTGGCCCTCCTGGGTGAGATTCACTCTCTGTTTACGCTGGGAGTCGATGCACACCCCATGTGTCTGTCCACGACCTCGTTGAGATTCTGTAAAACACCAATAACAATATAAAATCAAATATAATTTAAATATAAGTCTAGCATTATGACCAAACTCCATTATCAAATATACATGAGGTAGAACCCACAGAAGAAGGAGAACCACTGGGTGTGTGGGAGGAATCAGCTTGGGGCTGGGCCCGGGCAGCGGCTGGGGCTGGGCCCCCGCCTGCTAGATGTGAGCACTATGTGCCTCATCATCAGTGGGCAATGACGAGGTGGGAGCCACAGGGGTGGACGTAGCTTGGTGTCCACCGCTACCACAAATGGCCCATAATCTATCCATTTCTGACTTCGTGTACAACAAGTCCAAAAGAAATCAACACATTAAAAACAATGTATAGTCTACAACATGTTACAACACTATATAAATGAATCGAGTATATATATGAACCGAGTAAAAAACACTAGATGAACTGAATACTAAAAGAATGCGTGTTACAATAGTACAAGTCAATCATCTTCATTTTGCGAATCATGACCATCATCATCGTCAGACTCATTATCCTCTTCTTCCTAGGACTCATCGTCCTCTTCTTCCTAGGACTCATCGTCCTCTTCGTCAAGTAATTCTTTCTCTTTGTCAGTAGACTCAGTCTCATCATCTTCAACACTTTCTACGTCTTCCGCGTCATCATTTACGATTTCTTCTCCTACATCAGTGTTGGTTGAAGAGGAAGATCTTCCTCCTCGGTGTTCACCTCAACAGGTACCAAGATAGGTACTTGGTCGGCCTGAAAGGTATCTACATCACTGTCATATGCCACATGCAATTTCTTGGACTTGATAATTGTATACCAATGTTAATTGGGATTTGCAATGTTTTCCGTGTAAAAGACTTGTGAAGCTTGACTAGCAAACACAAACGGCTCGTCTGATGCAAGTCTTGACTTAACATTGACATCTACAATCCCTTGCGAGCTAACACGGATTCCTCTACTGCATGTGACATCAAACCATGTACACTTGAACATTACCAGGCGATTTCGGGAACCCAGATATGCTAGCTCAACTATCCCATCCAGCTCTCCATCAAAGTCCATGCAATTCTCGTCATAGCTGTCGACGTTGACCAAGACTCCACTGTTTTGAGTTTGTTTTGTCCGATCATCATCTTTTACGTTAAACCTAAACACATTGATGATATAGCCTCCATGATGGGCTGCTTGTTTACTAGGGCCTTGAGTTAGTAATTTCAACAAGGAGGCTACCGGAGCATCGACCGTCTGAACCTATTATAGAAGACGGTGAAAGTCAATAAACCACATAGTTGTATATAACACATAGTATATTTTGGTTAAAGACTTACACGTCTTCTGAACCACTCTACAAATTGCAATTTTCGATGAGATTCAAGTCCAGCGAGATCAGTGATTAAAGATTCTGCATCAAACTCACTACAAATCGAGAGAGTTAACCCACTGATCACACATTTTCAATTATGTACAGTAATTATCTGAAGTCAGAAACTTACTCAACGAATGCTAAAACTTCATTACAATTTAGAAGGGCATATATTGTTACAGCACTATACTCTGCATCCGTTAGCCACCGAGTATAGGTTCATCCGAACGGACCACCTAACTGCTTGAATATTGACAATTGCCCTTCAAAATGTGTGCTGGCTACTGGCTCATTTCGCCCTAGTTGATTTAACCTTCTATCAACATTAGGCCCAAAATATTGGCTACAAAAGTTTACAAACTCTTTCATTACGTAAGTCTCAGCAATTGAGCCATCAACACGAGCTTTATTACGAACATTCTTCTTCAAATGGAACATGAACCTACAAAAGTTAATTTAACCTTGTATCAACATTAGGCCCAAAATATTGCATTACGTGTAAACGAACAACATAGAGTTAAAACAATACCTCTCGAATGGATACATCCACCGATATTGTACAGGCCCACTCATCTTAGCCTCATATGCCAAGTGAATGGGCAAATGCTCCATTGAAACAAAGAATGACGTTGGGAAGATTTTCTCGAGCTTGCAAATTGTCAACACAGTGTTCTTTTCAAGTACCTCCATGTTACTCACCCGAATTGTAGAAGAACGTATATCTCGAAAGAAATGAGATAATGCAGTTAAAGTCTCGCATACAACCCTTGGCAACAGTCTCCAAAAGGCAATAGGAATGAATCTTTTCATAAATACATGACATTCGTGACTCTTCATCCATTGGAACTTGTGTTCCGATACATTACAGCAACGAGATATGTTGGACGCATACCCATCCGTAAGCTTCAAATTCTTAACCCACTATTAGACCTTCTCCACATGTTTTTTCTCTAGATAGTAAGGTGCTTTCAGAAGTAGCGTCCTCCCACTAACTGTCCGAGGATGCAGTTCACGGCGTACACCCAACTGTTGTAGATCCTTTCTCGCTTTAAGGTGATCTTTCGATTTCCCCTTGACATTATCATTATGTTGAACACATTATCAAAAACATTCTTCTCAATGTGCATCATATCCATGTTGTTTCGGATAATGAGTGTCCTCTCTAGTAGTCTAACTTCCAAAAAATACATTGTTTCCTCCAGTCGTGCTCTTTCCCGTATCCTGGAATCTTCTTATCCGACACACCCTTGTCGTATAGTATGTCAGTATCAAGTGCCTCCAGGTGCGAGAGCACTTCTTCACCAGATGGGTAGTCCATTGTGACAACCTCACGCTCAATTGTCCCGTCGAATTTATCCTTCTGCCTACGGAACTGATGGTCTTGTGGCAAAAGCTTTCGGTGACATTCGAACCACGAGGGCTTCCCACCATGCTTTAACGTATGCATAGGATTCATACCCATACAAGCAGGGCATGCTAACTTTCCATGTGTGCTCCACCCCCACATCACTCCCAATGTGGGGAAATCGTGTATAGTCCACATCAAAGCAGCCATCATCTGAAAGTTATGTTTAAGGGATACATCATAAGTTTTGACTCCATGATCCCATAGATGTTTGAGCTCATCAATCAATGGCCTTAATTACACATATAAGTCATTACCGGGATTCTTCAGCCACGGAATAAGCAACGACAAAAATATGTATGGCTTCTTCATGCACATGCCGGGATGAAGGTTGTACAAGACAATAATAACAGGCCATGTGGAGTAAGGTGTGCTAGACTGCCCAAAAAGGTTGAACCCATCGGTTGCCAAACCAAGTCTAACATTCTAAACTTCCTGATCAAAGCTTGGATGCATGTGGTCAAACTCTTTCCACGCATCTCCATCAGCTGGGTGTGTCAACACATCGGCATCGTTACTACGAGTCTCACAGTGAGCCCTCATATGTTCAGCCATATTAGAGGAGTAGTACATCCTTTGAAGCCTTGGGGTAACGGAAAAATATCGCAATACCTTCCATGCAATGTTTTTCTTCTTCCCTTTATCCGGTTTATACCTAGAATGATCACATACTGGACACCGTGTCAAGTCCTTATTCTCTTTCTAGAGCAATACACAGTCGTTATTGCACGTATCTATCCGCTCATAGATCAATCCAAGTTTTCTCATCATCGTCTTCGCATCATAGTACGACAGGGGCAGCTTTTCACTCGTCGGTAAAATTTCTTTGATAAAACTAACAAACTCATTAAATCCTTTCTCATTTAGCTCGTGGTTCGATTTTAACTGTAGTAACCTACTAACCGTAGACAACCATGTGTGTTTCCGAATTCCATCCCACAATGACTCATTCGCGTCTCTTAACAAATCATAAAACTGATTAGCCCTATCGCTCGGCTGCGGGGGACTGTCATCGCCCTGGTAGTCACCTCATTCAACATTAGCATGCCCAACATCTATAATCATATCTCAGTAATCATATTGTGCCTCCTCTCTAACTTCAGCTTGACTAGCCGGGTTGGATGACAATACTATCGATTTCCCGTGCTGCATCCACCTTGTGTATCCACCCATAAAACCGTACCGGAGAAGATGCCATTTTACCACCATTCTTCTTCTCCAATGCAACAACTCACATTTACTGCACTGACACCTTATCATCTCAAAGTCAACATATGCAGGATGCGCGTAAGCAAACTCGAGAAATTCATCGACGCGATCCTCGAAATCATCATCATTCTTCTTTTTCATCCAACTTCGATCGACCGACATGACAACTGAGATTACTATATACCTCCTTCAATTAAAATCGAATTTTAGGCAGAGTCAATGTGAAAATAAATGCATGCATGTGACAACATGTCTATACCCCCTCCATTCTCTAGTAAGTAGTGTTCTTATTTCATTCAGAAAAGCATATGTTTATAAAACAGTTACCAACTCATGCTTAGTCATATGTTTGTGAAAAATTCGGCAGCATCTCCCCGTATTTCTCCAAGTACACGACATCGATTAGGTGTTCTAACATCCGTCTAATCTTACTCTTGCAAGAATTAACGGATGTTAGAACACCAGATCTGTATGCACCCGGAGAAACACTGGAGAACGTGTAGCAAATATCCACGACATATAACACAGAGCATGAGTCGATACACTATTTTATAAGCACTTAGCTTTTCCAAATTGTCCAAACTGGACATCTAAAGGCTCATTACAAAGCATTACTTTGGAATAAGTACCTTTGAACGGGAACTAAGGATTTTTATGCATGCATGCATTTGAAAATTGATAACATATGCAACCATCTTTCTAAAATTTCAAATTTTCAGAAAGATGAAATCATTAGGTTAATTTGCAAGAACATGTCATAACCAAAATCATTCACTTTCAAATTCATTGACAACGAGTTGTAACTAAGTCGTTGTCAATGGACACCACAAAATAACAATGAATATTCCTAATGTGGGCGGCTCACATTTTTCGATGGAATATGGAGTTCATTCGCGGAGTTGATATCGTGTCACCTATGATTGTGATGGGGTTTAGGTTTAGTTAGGGTTAGAATTGTATTTAGGCTTATCAAGGTTAATTAGGGATGTATGAGGGTTTAATTAGGATAATTAGGGTAATTAGGGTTTAAATAGATTAATTAAGGTTTATCAAGGCTAAGAAGTAGGACTATTTAGGATTTAATTAGGGTAATTAGGTTAATTAGGGTTTATCGAGGCTAATTAGGGTTAATTTGGATAATTAGGGTTTTATTATGTTAATTAGGGTTAATCGGGGCTAATTAGGGTTAATCGGGTTCTATTAGGGTTAATTAGTATTAATTAGGACTAATTAGTGTTAATTAGGGTTTAGTTAGGGTGTATCAGGGTTAACCCTAATTAGGTTAACTAGGATTAATTAGGGTTTAGTTAGGGTTTATCGGGGTTAATTTGGATAATTAGGGTTTAATTAGATTATTAAGGTTTAATTAGGGTGACTTCAAGATGTGTTAGGCATTAATTAGGGTTAACTAGGGTTAATTAGAAGTTCCTTAGAGTTAATTAGGGTTACTTAGGGCTAACTAGGGTTAATCGGGTTCAATTGGGGTTAATTAGTATTAATTAGGGCTAATTAGGACTAATTAGGGTTTACTTAGATTAATTACGGCTAATTAATTAATTAAGATTAATTATGGTTAATCAGGTTCAGTTAGGGTTACTTAGTATTGATTAGGGCTTAATTCGGAGTTAATTAGGGTTAATTAAACTTCTAGTACAATTAAACATTATAACAATTATAGCAATTATAACAAACCACATACAATTACACTATACATTATAACAAATTAAATTCAATTATACTTTCATGCATTAAACCACATGCATTAAAATAAATTAAGGTAAAATGGAGAATACAAGAGGTGGTGCGGCGGCAGGGGCGGTGGTGGCGCGGCAGGGAGGAGGGGCACAGTGACGGGGGGACGTCGAAGTGAGGAAAACTTGTCGGTGAGAAACTGAGAGAGAAAAACGGGGAGAGCGAAAGAACGGAAGAGGGCTTTTTATGACAGGACTTTTAGCGACAGAAAATTCCGTTGCTAAAAGTCTGTCAATAAAAGTCATAATATTTACATTTTAAGCGACGGCTATTTTTAGCGACAGAAAACTTCACTACTGAAATACTTTTTTGCGATGGAATATTTAGCGACGGGGCAATTTCGTAGCTAAACATATATTTAAAAAGGTGATCGAAAATTACAAAATTTACAAAAACTTTTAGCGACAAAAAAGCCGTCACTAAAAATCCGTTGGTAAAAAGAACGCCAGTAAAGATTTTTACCGACGGGCTACTCCGTGGGTTACCGACGGATTTTTAGAGACGGGGTATTCCGTCGCTGAAAGTGAATTCTGTTGCTAAAAGTCCGACGCAAAAAACCATTTTTCTTGTAGTGGTTTATGAGATTATGTTTGTTGTATTTGCCATGTCTAAATTATTAAACTTCTTTTTTTATTTTCATTTGTTATGTTTAATAAGATGTTATAATTTTCTAATTAATGTTACATTTTGAAACTAAAACATAGGTTTTTTTTTCTTCATATGTCTTGTTTTACAATATCCGATTTTGAAACAAGCTTGAACATACCACTACATGCTAGTGACCCTTATCTAGGGTGAACCGTTTCGACTATTAGAAGAAACCGAAGAATGCTTTCGAGCGTATTCGTTGAGAGTTGGTTTTAGCATTAGAATCAAGACAACTAGAACAAGTTCCATAAACAAGGAAAGTAACATGTCGGTAATGATGATGGTGAAGATGAAGTGGGGCATGCGCCTAAAGGCGAGACTACTTTGCACGCACAGATGCAAGGTCAACATGTTCTAAGCTATAAAACCAAACAAGATCGTTGGGTAATTACTAGCTTGGGATTGGCAAACAATTACCTGTTAGTGACGCCTTCAAAGATGAGTCAAATGCCTCAATACAAGAAAATGAGCAGTTTTGCAAGGACCTTGATTCATACAATTAGTGCAACATGGATGGGACCTACAAACATTGTTAATGTTCTTGCTGAACAGGCAGGAGGAATTCAAAATTCAAATTTCAATGCGACAAACATTCGAAACGTGATCCAAACCCAAAGACAAGGCTCGTTTGACATCAGTTATGCTTAAGCCACAATGAGCCTATTGAAGCGTATGTAAATGGAGGACCCATGATTTACATACAGCTTTAGTCTTGACGATGAGCACCGAGTTACAACAATTTTTTGGGTTGACGAGCGTTCTAGACAGGAAAAAAATTGGCTGCTATCCAGGTTGGATGAATCTTTCTCCTACCCCTTACATAGCGACAATCAATCGTCTCTAAATATTTCTAGTGGCTTTATTTAGTGACGCTAAAAAAGTGTTGCTAATATTTGTCACTAAAAGTGTTAGAAGAAAAGCCACTAGAAACATTTAGCGATTATTAATTGTCACTACATATGGGATTGGAGGAAGATTCCTACAACCCGGGTAGGAGCAAAAGTTTATTCTTCTAGACATGCTTATCAATTTTTTGAGGATCTTATGTCTTTTGATACCATCTACCGTACTAACAAGTATTCGATGCCTTTCGCTCCTTCCACCAGCGTTAATCATCATTATCACTCTATCTTGTTTGGGTTCACATTGTTAAGGGATGATAAAAAAAAAGTTATGTTTTATGGTTTTTTCATACGTGGCTGGAAGCAATGAACTACAAAGTATCCAAAGTTATCATCATTGATCAAGATTTGGCAATGAAGAATGCTATTGTTACCGTCTTCCCAAAGACTCGACACAACTTGTGCGCTTGAACGTCTGCATCACGTGTATGCAAATTATCCAGACTTTAAAAAAGATTTTGACAGGTGTGAACAAGTCATTAACAATTGAGGAATTTGAAGAGATGTGAGGATTACTCATTGCTAAACAACGATTGGCTCTAACCGCTATGTAAACTCAAAGAAAAATGGATTGGCGTTTATACAAGAAGGTATTTTGTTGAGGGATGCAAACAACGAGCAGGAATAAATCTATGAATGCCATATTTGATCGCTATGTAGGTACAGCTATGAATTTCAAGAGTTTTGTAATAAATGCCCAAAAAGCAATTGCAGACATTTGTAAAAAAAAAAAACTGCTGAAGCACATACAAACAAAGAAAAAATTTGCTTGAGATCCCGTTGGAGGTGAATGGTGCAAAAGTCTATACGAAGGAGATGTTCAAACAATACCAAATAGAGCTAAAAAATCAAGACGATACATTATACACAAGGTGGCTGCAGCGAGCGTGAATACAAAAGTATATTCCTTGGCAAACGATCTTGCCCCTGAGAAAGTGCTAGACTGTATAATGTCTACCATGACACAAAGATGAATACGGTGACATGAAGTTTGAGTTTTCTGGTATGTTGTGTCGACATATTCTACGATGGACTAAAATTGTGAATAGGTGACACGATAATATTGCCTTTTCGGAGCATCTATATACTAATTTTGAAGAATTGAAGGCATTGCGTTATAATCATCTCATGACAATGTTTATGCGTTTGTTGTAAAGGGTTCTTCTATAATGGCCGGATATAAATTTCTCCGCGATCTAGCACTAGGTCGGGATCCCATCTTTGACAAGTTTGAAATACCTTCAGCTTGAAATGCAAAGCACTGTGGTAGCATTCCTATATATATATATATATATATATATATATATATATATAATGTGTGTGTGTGGGGGAGCTGATTCGTTGACCAAGCGGGCAACTCCAGCTAAGTTACCCACACGATCTGGCCGTCGGGCCAGATCTAACTTTTTTTGAACTTTTTCGTCGTCTACTACATAATGTAGCGGATAGTTTTTTTTACCATATTACCCCTCGTTCGCTACATAATGTAGCGGACAAGCCAAAGACGTTATCTGTGTTCATATATGTGTTGACTGTGTTCTTTGTTTATTCTGTGTTCATGCTTTGTGTTCTTTGTTGCTTTTAATCCAATAACCAAGGAATTCACAAACCAAAACAAATCCTTTATTGCTGATTCCACAAACATAAAATTGGCTTCTCAATTTCAATATTCGATTTGTGATGGATTCAAGAATAAGAAACAAGATACAAAAGAAGAAGCATAGGAAACCACTCAGTTCATAACGGGTACAACTCCTGGTGGCACCATTATTCCACCATTTTGCCCAGGCCACCACCAATGACCTCCTCCACCATCTCACACATCGATCCACCAAAAAAACCCACCACCACCGCCCCAACCATCATCATCCAAAGCTCTACGCAAAAGAAAATATTAAACATATCTGAATTAGAAGAAATCTCGAGGAAATACTAATTGAATTAGAAGAAACATATCTATAATGTTGCAACCGCGGCGGCAGAGTGGTCGAGGAGGCCGCGACCGCGGCTTGCGGAGTCGCCCAGGAGGTCGCGACCACGGCGGCGGAGCCACGGAGGAGGCTGCGACCGCGGCTTGCGAATTGGCTGTGGAGGCATCGACCACGACGGCTGACTACTGAAGATGCCGCAACTGGGCGGCGGTACTATCAACCTTCTACCTAAACGTGCTAGTGACGATGGAGGTCGATTGTTGGAGAGGCAGAGGAGGTCGTAGTTTAGAGAGAGAGAGAGAGATGAAAGTGAAATGTGAATGTGAAATGTGAACGGGCGTGTCTGTCTTTCTATATTTCGTCCGCTACATTATGCAGTGGACATACGATTTTGCTACATAGTCAACCGCTTGAATGAGAGGTATTTTTTATAAAATTACAGTCCGCGACATTATGTAGCGAACCGACGTAAAAAAAATGCAAAAATTAAATCCGAACCGTTCATAAATTGCAGATGAACGGGCAGATCACGCAGGCAACTCTAGCACGGGCTACGACGTCAACTTAAAATGCAATATTAATCTGGCTAGCAATGCGGAAAATGGCTCGATTGGGTCTGGAAACTTTGAATAGGTTTTTCGTTGTTTTTGTCTAGACTAGATGTTAGTTACAAAAATGATAGTGGGTTCGGGTTTCAAGGTCTAAGAGCGGATCAAATTGACCCATGTTCACCCGGAGCGTCTCCTCTGAGACACCATCTCCTCTTCCTGGGAACACCTCGCTCAACAATCTGCTCACTCTAACTATTCCTCCTACCAGCTTCTGCTGCAAATCATTGAAACCACCAGGAGGAAGAAGAAGAAGAAGAATGAAAACGATGACGATGATGATGATGATGATGATGAATCCAATCCCCCCCTCCCTCTCTCCATCATAAACCCAAGAAACCAATCTCCAATCACCCCATAAAAATCATGCTAAGACTCAGATGCATCAAGATAACTAGGCCCCTTCTCTCTGCCGTCCCCACCCCGATCTCCGTCACCACCATTCACCACCACCACCACCAGAACACCTTCTTCTTGCTCTTTTTTTCCAACAGCACCACCGCCTACTCGTCTCCGCCGTCAACGACTGCCGCCTCCGAATTGCTACACGCGAAGGACGTGGCCCTGTCCTTCCGCGAATGGTTCAAGTCCGCCAGTAAACCTCTGTTCGACCGAGTCTTCGAGATACTCTCCGCCGAGAACGACGACGAACAGCTTTCCATCGAATTGTCCCGTCTCAATCTCCGTTTAAATGAATCCCTAGTGCTCGACGTGTTGTCCTACCGCAAGGACGTGCTGCCCTGCCTCAAGTTCTTCGACTGGGCGGGTCGGCAGCCGGGCTTTTACCACACCCGAGCCACATTCCATGCCATTTTCAAGATTCTGTCCAAGGCCAAGTTGATGTCCCTAATGGTTGAGTTTTTAGAAAATTACACGAAGCACAGAAGCGCGTACAGGGACGGATTTTACAACACCCTGGTGATGGGTTATGCCGTTTCGGGTAAGCTCGAGGTTGCACTCCAACTGTTCGGCAAAATGCGCTTTGGAGGAATTGATCTCGACGGCTTTGTTTATCACGTTTTGCTGAATGCGTTGGTGGAGGAGGGTTATTTCGACGTTGTTGACATGATTGCTAGGCAGATTAAGATGAGGGGGTTTGAATGCAAGGTCACACATTCCATATTGGTTAAGAACTTGTGCAAGCAAAGTGAGTTGGACAAAGCGGAAGCGTATGTACGCGGGTTGGTGGAGAATGGCGTGGTTTTAAGTGGGCATGTATTGGGTGTTTTGGTGGGCGCGTTTTGTAGGAATGGCCAGGCTGACAAGGCGGGTAAGCTGGTTGATGAGTTTGGGCAGTTGGGTGGGGTTCCAATGGAGCATGCTTATGGGGAGTGGATTAGGAACCTTGTTAAATTGGGCAAGGTAGGAGGGGCGTTGGAGTTTTTGCGGGGGAGGAAAGGGTACATTCCTGAGGTTTTCCGTTACAATACATTGATCAATAGGCTTTTGAGGGAAAATCGGCTCGAGGAAGTTTGTGATTTGCTGATGGAGATGAAGGATCACAAGATATGTCCCGATGAGGTGACCATGAATTCAGTTTTGTGCTTCTTTTGCAAGGTGGGGATGGTGGAGGTTGCACTCGAGTTGTACGATTCGAGGGTGGAGTTTGGGCTATCGCCAAGTGGCATGGCTTACAACTTTCTGATAAATACGCTCTGCGGGGACGGAAGTGTTGATGAAGCGTATCGGGTGTTTAGGAATTTGATTGAGCAGCGGTCTTTTCCTGGGAGAAGGACGCTTTCTATTCTTGTCGATGCGCTTTGCAGGGAGGGGAAGCTTGACAAGATGATGGAGTTGGTTCTTGTAGCTCTGGAGCGGAATTTTCTGCCTGAGGATTCTGTTTTTGACAAATTTATATCGGGTTTGTGTAGGACTGGGAGAGTGGAAGATGGTTATTTGATTCATGGGGAGCTCAACAGGTTAAATAAAGTTACCAGTAAAGGTGCTTACCTTAACTTGGTAGACGGGTTTAACAAGTCCGGTAGGGGAGATATCTCAGCAAGACTACTTATAGAAATGCAAGAAAAGGGCCACAGTGTGACTCGGAAAGTGTTCAGATCCGTCATTCAGTGTTTATGCGATATGGAAGACCCAGAGAAGCAATTTTTCAGGTTACTCGAGATGCATTGTTCCCGGCTTAGGCCTGGGTGTGAGATTTACAACTTCTTCATTGATGGAGCTGGACATGCCAAGAGACCTGAACTGGCTAGAGAAATATATGTAATGATGCAGAGACGTGGCATGGGGCCCAATTTGAGTTCTCACCTGCTAATGTTGCAAAGTTATCTAAAAAGTGACAGGATATTTGATGCTCTAAATTTCTTTGATGATGTCTCGAGAAGAACGGTTGCAAGGAAATGGGTCAATGCCATGGTAATTGGTCTTTGTAGAGCAAATAAGCCAGACATTGCATTGGAGATCTTCCGGGACATGAGGGAGAACCAAATACGAGCCAGTCTTCAATCTTATGAGGAAATTGTTAAGTCGTTCTGTGAGCAGAAGAGATTCGATCCGGTGGTAAATCTTATGGATGACTTCATGAAAGAAGGCATTCCTACATCATCCTTCCTCGGTAACACACTTCTGTGGAACTCTTTAAAGAGTAGAGAACTTTACGATGCCTTGGTACGTTCAAGAGATCTGCATGATAAGGGTTCCCGCAGTTGGATGCTTGGCAGGCTAATTGGTGTATTTCCTGATTATCTAAGACGTGACCCAGAAATTGAAGAGTTGGAGGAAGTAATCGAACAGTGCTTTCCACTTGACTTGTATACTTACAACATGTTGTTGAGAAAAGTGAGCATAAGCGACGTGGATAAGGCTTGCAAGTTATTCAATAGACTATGTCAAAAAGGGCATAAGCCGAATGCGTGGACTTACAACATTTTAGTGAATGGATTATACAAGCATGGCAGAACGGCAGAGGCAAGAAGATGCGCGGAAGAGATGGTACGAGAAGGGTTTGAACCTTTTTCAGAACGAATTATTCATCTAACTGCTTATTAAATCGCATGGGTATGGTCGCCGGTACTATTGAGACTGAGCATTTTGGTGCCATCATCTATATATATTTTTTTGCGGCATTTTTGTGGCAACTGGGGAATAATCACGAATCACATTCTTTGACTGGTGTCTGCTACTCCTAATTTACTTCTTTCTTTCATCCATAGTTGTACAAGGAAACTCTCCATAGTTTTGGTTTATGGAAAGTGGTGTTGTATCATGGTTCTACTTCATGCTTGGTAAATTCTAATAAGTATTCCGGTTTGTGCCCTGATTGTCTAAACTCTAGTGATACATATGCTGGTAATATGATCTAATCTGGATCCTTTGTTCTCTTTCTACATTATGGTAGACGATTGATTGTAATAGTTGTGACAGTTTGTATTGTCTTCAGCAACTAGCATAGCTTACTCAGTTACATGATTGATTCTCTTCCACCTCCTCTTCCTCCTCCCCTCTCCTCTCAAGAAAACCACCACCCCAAAACGACTTGCCCAATAAAAGAGTTTCTCCGACATTTCCCGCTTTCTGCCTCTCTTTCCCTTACTTTTGTCTACTTGCTAGGAGGAATGATTACATGAAGAGAAACTGACAAAAGAAATAGGGATTCATGATCGCATTTCGTTTTTTGGGGGGTAAAGATAATGTTGAACCGTAATGCTCTTATTCAACTAGTAGGAGTACTGCGTCTCGGGGACTTACAATACTTGCCACCACATACACCTGGGCCCCCGATTCCCGCATCTATGTCAGAACCAAAGCGTACAGAGAAACCGCCTATGGAGTACATGCAGGGCGATGATGTAAGTTTGTTACCAACATAAGCGACAAACAGGAGTCGAATCTAGGTGGGAAGCATGGATTGAGATCCTGGGGACCGCTGAATCAACTTATAGTTGGCGCTACACATTCTCATGCTTCGGACAAAGATGCAAGGAAAGGACAAGACAAAGTTCGTATAGGGCCAGACATGTCAATATCATACGTAGGATGACATCTCTATCAGATGTTTATGTTGTATGTTGCAATGTCTAATGAGATGATTTATCTTGACATGGAAGTAGAGACTTCAAGCTAGGTACTAGTGTGTTAATGTAGTGCATTGAACGAAATCGTCGTGAATATATTTCATTGTGTTATCAAAAAATTACTATGTGAAGATCCGTAATTCTAAGACTACGATGAACTCTAATCTCATAATACGCATTCCTTTAATATTCCAATGGGTGCGATTACTCTATAAGGATCAACACCTCGAAACTGGTTGATGTATGTTAGTGATGTTGAAAACATCATTTATTGTCATTGTTAGGATCAAGCGTTTATCACTGCACCAAGTGTTCTTGATGTTAGTAAAGGCTCAACTCTATATCCTCATACTCCTACATAGCAGCCAGGACACATGGTCGACATCACTAGGAAGTTGATGGACACGACCAAACTCGGTCTGTTAGCAATCCCTTCCCCAGGAAACACCTAAAGGGACTTGAACTCTTGATGTGCTCTAAGACCAATTGTTGGGGGGAAGGCTAAACAGGGTTTCTGAGAACCAATGAGGATATTAGAACAAATCACAAGTATATATCTTTATCAAACGTAAAAAACAAGTTCAACTAACATGCTAAGCACAAATGTTAAACTACGAAGAATAAGTAAAAGGGTCGAGTTTAGATATACTTAAACAAAGGGATTCAAATTGTTTGGCTTAAACTACCATCAAGACTTCATCCACCTCTTCAAGAAAGTCTCTTACAAGAGCCCTAAAATCAATTATTATGCTCTACCTTTATGTCAAGACCTAAACACCATACAATACCTTTGGTGCTATACACACGCCGAGAACCAAGCTTTGACAACCCCAAAGTTCTAAAGCTTAACAACACCAAGCTTTGCCACAAGTTGATTAAATTGACTTATTGCACAATTGTAGCCCTCTTAAGGAATATGATGGGTACAATCAAAGCTCTAACAATGGAGAAATGAGAATTGATAAAATGTGATGCTATAAGATTAAGTTGTGCCAAGTCCCTGATAAAAATTGTTGTTCAGAACTCTAATTGTCGGGCTCAGACAGTTTCACCCCAAATCAGGCAAACATTTCTTTTGTCAAATTTCGTGCGCCAAACATGACTTTGGGGAATCGATGTTGTAAGACTTGATTAGGCTCGGTCCATAATAAATTTCATGTTCGGATCTCTAGTTTTGGGAACTCGAGCGGTTTTACCTCAGATCAGGCAAACACTTTTTCCATCAAATTTATTTCCAGCACAAATCGCAACTCTGATGACCTAAGAATGTAAGATTAGCTTAAGCCATGTCTCCGATGAAAATTGGCGTCCAAAACCCTAGTTTTAGGACTTGGATGGTGTTGCCCCTAGATGAGGCCAACATTTTTCCTGTCAAAGTTTAGGACCAAATCATGACTCTGAGAACCTGGTTATGCAAGGCCAGGTCCTTTGTGAAATTGTAGATCTGGAACCCTAGTTTTGGGAGTTGGACGATTGTGATCCCAGATCAGGCGATCATTATATCTATGCTTCATATCAACAGCATAACTCAAGGGAACAATGTCGTAAGATTAGGTTGTGCCATGTCCTCATTGTAAATTGGCATCTGAATCCATAGTTTTGGGAGTCGTGCATTTTTGCCCAATATACGCGTAACATATTTGTTGTCAAGTTGTGGTCCCAAAATGCAACTTTGGGACCTGATCTTGTAAAATTAGGTTTTGCCAGGACTACTTAAAAATCTCCATCCAAAATTCTAGTTTTGGGACTCGGACAGTGTTGCCCCAAGAGAAGGCGAACATACTCAGGGGACCTGATAATGTAAAATTAGTTGGTATCAGATTCTCAAAGAAAATAGGTATCCATAACCCTAGTTTTGGGACTCGAAACAGTTTGCCCCCAGATTGCGAGCATATGTATTGTCAAATTTGGTGCCACCAAAACGTAACTTTGGGGACCTGATACTGTTAGATTGTTATGCCATGTCCCAGATGAAAATTATCCGTCAGGAGCCATAGTTTCAAGAGCCTGACGGTTTTAGCACCTAGTCTAGCGAACAAGCACAAAAGACAACTCTAAGAACCAAATGCTGTAAGATTGGGTTTTGCCATGTCAATGATGAAAATTGGTGTCCAGAATCCCATTCTTGGACTTGGGCATTTTTGCCCCAAAATAAGGCTCACAACTTTCCTGTATTTTGGATCTAAAACACAACTTAAGGGACGTGATTATGTAAAATTAGGTTGTGTCAAGTCCCCATTGAATATTGGCGTCCAAAACCCTAGTTTTGAGACTTGGAGAATCGAATGATGGTAGTAGTGGTGGGTGGCGGCAGCGACGACGGTGGTAGTAAAGGTGGTGTGTTGGTAACGCTAATGAAGACAATACTGGTGGGTTCATTAGCGTTGAGATTTAGACAACTCTAAGAGAGGTAAATAAGTTTTTCTTAATTTATGTAAATCCATATCCTATGAAATCCAACTATTTCTCATCGGATTTTACACTAAAGAAAAAAATCTAATCAATTCTTAAGGAATCCAATTCTAATTCCTTTTTAATGTTCCAAACAACAAAATTTGAGTATTTGAAATGAAATTGCATCAATTATGTAGTTCCAAACAGACTGAGTGTAAAAAGTGATGTTACCTTTTCATTGCAGTTAACCACTAATGGCAATAATGATATGGCATTTCCACCTTTTTAATTCCATACATTTACGGAACTTAGAGCTCATTGCTTGTTGTTATTGTTACATGCATTAACCCTGCAAAATTATACTAGTACTTCCAATAGTAAACGGGCTAGATACCCATGATTTTAATGTCACTAATAAGTCAATTAGCAACCCAAAAGTACCAACGCCATCACAATATTATCTTCATACTCCATGCACATTTTCCAAGTAAATCTTTATAGCCAAGATAATGAGATGCATTGCTTAAGACCACAAAGCTCTACCTTGTCATGATGGTCATTAAAAGTATATGTTGAATGGTTAAAAATAAGTGAAGCCTACATTTACGGGCGGTGTATTACATTTAACACAATGGCTATATAGAGGGTCATGAGACAAGCTCACACACAAACACCTCTATGTTCGTGGGATGCCTTTAACCGACCTCCGAGTTTAGCATTCTGCAGCTAGAATCCTATCAACAATCCCTAATTTTTTTTCTTTGGCCTTCATTCTCAATCGTAGTTTCTGATCTAGTTTCTAACAGCAATGACTCCTTCAAATTTGTTAGTCGTCCAAGTTTTTCTGCTTTGAATTTTTTGGAAAACAGTACCAAAACATATCCTCTCTATAATTATATTTATCAATGACATGATTTCTCATGGAGTTAAATTCTTGTGTTCCAAAAGGCCAAAACTATAGTTACTATATTATATAATTTCAATAAAACCGAAATCATACTATATTATCATCCAAAACCCTTGTGATAAGCTTTATAGGCAACAACCCAGGTGGTCCGTGTATTATACGCGTTTTGCCAAATTAGTCCCTTAACAAAAAATTTATCCATTTTAATCCTTTAACATTGTGCCATTTGCCATATTAATCCTTTTCTCAACTTCCGTCCAAAAAATTCCGTTTTTGGACCCCACACGAGGGGCACAAAAGACCATTCCCCTATCCCCTACCCGTCTGTTTCCCTTCCCTCCAAAAACACACAACCTTCTCCCGCTCAAATGAAATCCTGCCAAGAAAACATGTCCAGCCTTAACCTTTCACACTCCAATTAATGCATTCATGTATAAAACATCAAGACCCAACATATCTGTGTTGGCAAGGAAAAATATCCATGGAGGTATACTGCTGCTGTGGGGTAAAGGCTGTACAACGAACATCGTGGACCAATCGCAATCCTAGAAGGAGGTTTTACACTTGTGAAGTCACTGGTGTAAGATTTGTGTTTTTCTTGTGTGGTAGCTTGTTCCCCCTTTCCCACCTCCTCTCCCTATGCGCTTTAATCTTTATTTGCAGAGTTTCAAATATAATAACTTTTTGCACACCAATGTTTGACAAAATGCTTTGTGTCGATTCTTTCAATGGTGTGACCCCCCAATGTGTGCTAGATCAATTCAATTGATCCCTGAACTATTGCGAAGGATTAGTGAACTCAAAGCTAGCAAGGAGAGGGGACGAGCTAAAGAGAGGATATTATGGATGGCTATCATATGTACGGGTGCAGTTACTGCTATGGTTTGCTATATGGTGACAACCACTCCTAAGGGACTGAAAGTATGGGTGTTGTAAAATATATGGCTAGGGTTTGAGAAGCACTGCGAACTTGATCCTTTTTTTGTTGATGTAACTCTAACTCTTGTGTCAATGTAAGCAATAATTTAAGGCAAATGAATGAAATCTATCATTTTGTAATGTTTAGTGCCCAATGTGTCTTCATTTAATTCACTGCAATTCTAATTGACAACTCACACCATGAGTGCAATGCAATTCCAGTTGACAAAAAATGTAACAAGAACAAGCTGCAATCACAAGCTGTAATCAATAACAAGCTATAATCACAAGTCAAAAGCAAAGCTACCATTGATTACCAATTATCAAGCAACAAAAAGCTGGTCTCCAAATTTCAAAAGTTGCCCAGTTTTGATACAAGCCATAATTACAAACATCCAAAATGTATGCCTTTAATGGTCCCAACTGTATCCAAGCAAAAGCCACAACATTACACAAAAAGGTCCACAAAAATCTAACAGCCATAATCACAACCACTACTAGTACCCCAACAAACCATCAAAGACATACACCTCTTTTTCTTAGGTCTTAAATCCTTTTTAGCTCCAACATCAACAGATCTTTTGTACTGTCAATCTCTTTCTTCAGCTGCAACAACTCTTCTTGCATTGATTTTACAGGTTTCTTTGTTATGGCACTTTGATTTTTACTTGCATGTTTCCCTTGAGATTTGCTTGTACTTTCAGGCTGTGTTTGAAACTTGCTTGTACTGACAGCAGGCTTATCTTAAGCCTTTCTTTTATTTACAGGAGTTGCATGCTTCTCTTGAGCCTTTCATGTATTTGCAGGATTTGCATGCCTCTCATGAGCTCTTCTTGTAGTTGCAGACAACATTTGAGTCTTGCCTTCAGTCTTGTTTGTATTTGCACCCTTCCTTGTTGTAGGCTTATTATGAGTTCAGGCTTCTCTTGCCTAGATGTTGTCCGCTTCCTTGCTGCCACAACCTTTCTTGGAGTTACAGGCTTTTCTTGACTAGGTGTTGTCTCTAGGCTTCCTTGCTGCCATAGCCTTGCTTGTTGTCACAGCCTTTCTTGGAGTTACAAGATTTTCTTGACTAGGTGTTGTCTCTGCAGGCATCTTTGCTGCCATAGCCTTCCTTGTTGTCACAGCCTTTCTTGGAGTTATAGGCTTCTCTTAAGTCTTGCTTGTGTCTGTAGACTTCAATGGAGTTGCAGCCTTCTTTGTTCTTGTAGTCTTCCTTGGAGTTGCAGGATTCCTTGCAGCCTCTTCTCTAAATGCATCTTCTGGTAATGCAGCATCTAGTGGTGCAGCCTCTGCTGGTTCAGCCTCTGTTGGTGGTGCAGCCTCTGTTGGTGGTTCAGCCCTGTTGGTGTGAACTCTGTTGTTGTAGCTTCATCCATGGCATCTTCATTTGTGCATGCTCTCCTTAGAGATTCCCTCTTTTGTGCAAGGATAGTCCTCCTTGCACATACAGTGTCAGCTCCCATGAACCTGCCGACAGTATCATCAGCAGCCCCTACACTTGACACTTGTTTAGCAGCCTTGCTCTTTGTAGTTTTCTCTGCAATCATGGCTTTCCTCCTTGACAACTGAGCCTTAGCACTGTCTGTTATCCTTCTCCTAACCTGTTTGTACACAACCAACACCAAACCAATTAAAACAGTTAACATAACTTAGATAAGAAATGATAAATACATTATACCATAGCTAAATGCACTTACAGGCAATTTTGGCCTCTGCTCAACTGCCTCAAGCAGCACACTTGCCTCTGCTTCTGGTGCCTTGCCCTGCCCTTTGCATGTCCTCATATTATGCCCATAGTTGCCACACTTAGCACATGTCATTTTCACTCTCTTTCTCCCTAGCTTGGTAAGACTCTTTGGCTCTTCTGCTTCTCTTCTTCTTACCTTCTTAGGCCTTCCTAGTTGAGCATGATATACTGGGGGTACTGGGGGTAGCAACTCAGGCTTGTCAACAGACTCCCATAGCAAAGGACCATTAATTGGGTGGATAAGATTTGAATAAATCTTAATCTGTGTCTCTCTAGTGTAACATTCATCCACCCAATCTTCTGGCATCATCCCTCTATTGTTGCCATTTGCCTCATCAGAATAAATGGCAGAGATAGCATGAGCACATGGAATGCCACTCATGTCCCATCTACTACAAGTACAAGTCATCTTCCCTAAGTTCACAACATATTGAACCCCATGTGGAAGATTAAGCTGGTACTCACTCATACCATTCCAACTACATATACAACTACTGCATCTGTTCTTATTCCTTTCCAAGATTTCTTGAATGTGAGGGGTAAGCCTACCATGTTGTTTCTTCATATCATCTCTTTTTTAATACATTCTCTTTTTTATACATTCTCTTCATTAATAGTGCCCTTATCCCCTCAAACATGGTAATAACTTCTTTGTTGTTTAATCAGCATTATTATATAATTGAGACAAAAGATCTGACAGATTCCATAGAACAACTAAGCAACTATATTATTCACATGTGGATTACAAATGGTGGAAATTTGTAAGGAAAGTTTCAGATAAAGTAAACAGACATACCATAAAGCTTTGAGTTGTCCACCATCGCGTCATGTGGCCTCTTCTCCCAACTCATTGTCCTCGATTGCAGTCCTAATCTCAATTTTGATAGTAAACTAAACCCTAATCTCGATTTTGGTACAAATAAAAACCATAATCGTCAATTAAAGTCGTAATAGAACCCGTAATCGCGATTATTCTACAGTAATCGCGATTACGTACACTGCTCTTTTGTAACCCTAGACTATCTGATTATTCGTTGACTCTAAGATCCCGATTTCTCTCTCTTGGAATAAATACAAAACGTTTTTGTCCTTCAAAAGCTGGGAGAA
Source organism: Escallonia rubra (assembly GCA_033065855.1). Lineage (NCBI taxonomy): Eukaryota > Viridiplantae > Streptophyta > Magnoliopsida > Escalloniales > Escalloniaceae > Escallonia > Escallonia rubra. The sequence goes on from JAVXUO010000733.1 coordinate 310,677, forward strand.
GGTTGTGTGTTTTTGGAGGGAAGGGAAACAGAAGGGTAAGGGATAGGGGAATGGTCTTTTGTGCCCCTCGTGTGGGGTCCAGAAACGGAATTTTTTTTTACGGACGTTGAGAAAAGGATTAGTATGGCAAACGGTGCAATGTTTAAGGACTAAAATGGATAAATTTTTTGTTGAAAGATTAATTTGGCAAAACGCGTATAGTACAGGGACCACCCGTTATGTTGCCTCTAAGCTTTAAATGGATGCCACATACTATATTATCCCCCCTATGCTGGCTTATGGACACTTTATCCACTTTCAACGCCAACCGATTACAGCAGATGTTACAAAACTGCTTTGTTCAGACACGCACAAACGGAGTGATCAAATTCTATCAAATGGATTTAACTATCCAATCCCTGTCTTATGCAATGCTTCCAAAGCCTGCAAGCTTCTATACCAAATTATGTCCAACTCTGTTTGATTGTAATGCTTCTCTGCTTGCTTCCGGCTGTGTCTGTTTTTCGAGCTCACCCAAGAAGCTAAAGTTCTGTGAAATAAAGCCGAAGCAACATTGGAACTTTGGAGCTGTACATGCTTCTGAGGTCGAAAGCATAACAACGGATGATGGAGAGAGATGGCTTCTTGAACCTGTAGGTGAGTGATTTCTCTTCTTTCTCTTGTTTTTATAGAAACCCTTTACTGCAGCGATCATATTTATGTATGAAGGAAATTGAAGAGATAGATTGTTGGTACGTGGTTGTCGGTTGAGAATGCTTCTGATTGTTACTCTTGCATACCATACATCTTGTCTCTAGTCCATTTGAAGATTTTGCTGGCTAAAGAAGCCTTTTTCTCCTTTTTTTCATTCTTCTCTATTTCGGATTTGAACTATCATAGGGACTGTCAGACCTTAACTTTTCCAGCTATTCATGTGTCTCAATTGTATAACCAATTAGAGGGGCAAGGGAGAGGTCTCGATCAAGGGTACAAAGGGTAAGGCTTTGTAGATTGTTCCCTGCAAGACCCTGCTATAGCGCTAGCCTCATGCACCAGCTGCCCATTGTAGCTAAGCAATGAACAAATAAGGAGAAATTTATTGGGTATTTTGGTACTGTTATGAACTCCACCAAAGAATTCCTTCACAGCTTTTCTGATACTGCTGGTATACACTTATCAGCTGGCTATAATTCATCCTTCTGAGTTGCCAATTGGACAGATTTGGTCATGAGAATAGTTGTATGCATTGTTGGTGCGCAGGTGATGGTGATTCAAGACACATCGGTTATAAGGTTCCAATGCCAGGTCCATTTGAGATAGCTTCAGTAAGTCCCACTATTGCCTTTAGTTATTTCTGAAATGGCTGAAAGTGCACAATGCTAGCTGCCTAATTGTGGAAAATGCATTAGAGTGTTGTGACAGTTGGACGTGTTCCTGAGAAAGCAGACCTGGTAATTCCTGTGGCAACAGGTAACCGAGTCTTCCTAAGTTTATTGTTCTTTATGTTCCAGCTTTTTCTGGAAATTTATTAAACAGAACTCGAACTTTTTATCTTTCCCAAATGTATGGGGAAGAAGTATGCGATATTCTTGCTGACTCACTATGTCGTTATCACTAGCCTCAGACCATTTTAGTCCTTATTTCATGTTTACTGAAGTACTCTAGCCAAAAGTACTGTTTTTCAAAATATCTCAACTATTAACGAAGTCAGAGATCGACTTAATGCTTTAACAATGGTCGCACCTCTTCTCTTGCATATTGATATAATCTGTCTCTTTCCTGTGCTACTTTTCTCTCTTTCCCACCCCAAACTCAAAACAGTGTCTGGTGTGCATGCCCGCATTCAGAAGAAGGAAGGAAGTCTTCTAATCACAGATTTGAACAGCACGAATGGAACATTCATTGATGACAAGCGACTTAGTCCTGGTGTCGCCGCCACTATACCACCTGGAAGTTCTATTACATTCGGTACCATCCTATAACCTTGTCCTTTCCTCCAAAGTTCTGCTTTCTGAAGTGGCACATAACATTTCTCATGAGATATCAAAAATAGTATTTGCTTTCTGCATGACATAGGCATGCAAAACATGGTTGCTATCCGAAATGAAATTGACAAGAATATGCCAAGATTGTTGAGTTTTCCCACATGCTCGTCGCATCTTTTAAGTTTCTAAATGAATTGCAGTAACATTGAAAAATGAACATGTGCTCAACTGTTCTAGAAGCTGGAGACCTTGTGAGTTAAAGATAGCCACTAGAGACAGATTAAAATTCTAATTCATTGGTTTGTAGGTCAATCAGTTACTTAGGTAGGGGTGTTATGCTGTAGGTGGCCAGGTGTTCCCTATAATTTCCTGATATCAGGAGGATTAATCTCTATGGTTCCAGATGTGGGTGGGTATATCAGCTATGCAGATTACGCATGTGTGTATGATTATAGATGAACATTAAGCACATACACTTCCAAGCAGCTCTAAGCTAAATAAAACCTTTTAACAGCTAAAACCAGAAAACTAAGTTTGAAAGCTTCAGTCAACAAAAAGAACTTCAAAAGAGGGGTTGGGTTGTCAGAGTAGGTTGTTTTAGGAATTTGATCTCTTCAGAACATCCTTTTCCATTAGTGCCAATGTCATCACCTCCAGTTATTAATACCTTGGCTACCATCATGGGCTTCTTATCTAGCAAGCTTTAGTAATTCATGATATGATGCTTATCTACATCGACATCGTATAGTTCGTATGTAGCTATATGGGTCTGAAGAATAACTGAACTAATAACCTTTAGATTTGGCAGAGAAAGAAATGGTCAATGGTCTCCAAAAGATGTTTTCTTATCTACGACACAGGAATGAGGATGCCATTCATCTTCTTCCATAGGCTCTCTTTTCTAGATCCAATGCTTCCACATGAATATCTTTGGAGCAAAAAGCACAGGAGTGTTGGAGGTATACATTCTGAACCTGAAAGTGTATAATAGATGACAGAGAGGTATAGCTTTTTGAACCTGTTGGTGAGTGATGCCTTTTCTTTCTGTGGGTTATCTCTTTATCGTTCCCTGCAACTTCATTTGTGTAGGTGGTGGCTTATTTGTAATGTAAGTGACAACAACGCGCTAAGATTTCATAAACATGTTTATATGATTTTGACGTCAATTAACTTCGTTCAATCACAGCAGCAAAGTTAAGGATGAACATGTCTGCACTATGCTAGAAGCTATAAACTTCATGAGTTAAAGGATAACCAGTGGAAGCAGATTAACATTTAACATACAGCTCAATAATCTTTGGGGCATGGCTGTTCTGCTGATAGGTAGCCTCTGCTGTTTGCTTAACTTCCAGTATGGCTTTTAGCTATGCAGGATCATTTAATACCGTTTGAGCCACCTCAGAGGCAAAACACTGGGTCCAATAACAAGGGTCTAAATTCTCAGTCAAAACCGTTTGAGCCACCTCAGAGGCAAGGAAGGTTGACTGGTAATCAGATACTACCATAACACGACAAACAGGTGATCTAGAGGGTTGGGTAGAGCTCTGGTCTGGCGTAGCTCAGGGTCACCTCTGACAATTTTGGAAAGGGCAATCAGGAGGCCTGCAAATGTCTGAAGCCCTAGCACCCAATAATCTCGCACTAGCTATCGAGCATAAGGGATACGTGTGCAAAAATGAGGTTAAGTTCGTAATATCAAGCATGGTCTTTAGGATGTGTTTTGATGACATCTTTTTAATGAATTTTAAATTTAAGAAACCAAACATGTCCTGTGAAGTAGTTTTCTAGTATTTTAATTTTAGAAACTCGGCTGTAAATTTGGTAGTGCCGAGTTTGACTAGTTCCAAATTGGTAAACATCTGGATATGACATTTACTGCATGGAGACAGTCCGTAGAGCTTTGCAATACTTCTCATGATTTTCCGTTGTAGCTAGAGTTCCCACCTTGTTATCCTGAAATGAGAACTTCTGCTGCAGGGGATGTCAATCTAGCTATATTCCGGGTTTCAAAGCTTAAAGTATCTGAAGAAGAAGTAACAGAAGCTAATGCTGAGTAATAGACGTAAGGCGCGGGAAACAAAGAGCACAAGTGTACGAAGCTTGGTTCCACACGGGAAAGGCATCATCTCAAGTTTGTGTTTGCAAACACGCGGTTTGCAAACATGCCAGCGAGCACATGGTCATGCACACTTTATTCTAAAAAGGAGGACAGGCCACACCATGTTATGCTTGCCGCACACCATGTTGGGTATACTTGGTTGATCTGTGTTGAAAGGGACCAGTCGAACAGACCTTTCTTACTCCCTTAAGCATAAAGCATTGATATTGGTTTTTTGTGTAATCAAGTTTGCAGTTCCCCTAATCCAAAGAGCTCCTCTATGGTATGGCAGTCGGGTCTAACTTGGAATTCACAAGTCATGAGAGAGAACCTACCAAGCCCCTCAATTTGAGATCACGAGTCTGTTAAGTACCAAGACTTGAATTTGGAATCAAAACATTATACTGGATAGCCTTATCAGCATGCTATCTTATCCATGTGATAGCAGAAGGCGTCGTTCATCAAGAATAAATTTAGAAAAATACATCAGATTCTCTTCCACAATAGGTCTTGTAATTGTTTGTCCTTTTTGGTATTAGGGTCTAAGTTTGGTCACATGACTGGTTCTTTTTTTCCTTTCCATTATCATGGCAACAACACCTTCCGCTGACTCCTCCACCCATCTCTTTACCTTAGATGATATTCAAAACCTATTTTCTGTCAAACTCACTGCTGGAAATTACCTTCTTTGGATGAGTCAGTTTTTGCCCTTACTTTGTGGCTGTGATCTCGTGGGTTTTGTTGATGGATTTGCATCTTTTCATCCCGACTATCTTGCCACTACCGGAACTAAAACGACGAATCTCGACGGTGCAGTCGTCACCCCCTCACTTGATGGTGATGCACCACTACAAACCCCTGAGCCACAACACAAAATCACCATCTTTCCTACTCATCCCAAGCTCGCGGCGGTCACGAAGGCAAGAACGAATCTTGTGGTGGGGGCCAATACTGTAAACTATTACAGTATGGGCCTCATGGAATTCCGTCTCCCTCCCAATCTGGCAAGTCTACCTCCGTAATTTTCTACCACCACTATGTCATGTCTAGCTGTGTCCTGCCACTGATCAGAGTCGGAGTTCGCCGTCCATCACCAGGAGCTGCTGAATCACAAAAGGTTCAACGGCTACTAAACCTACGCCGAGATTTTATTTATTTATTTTTTTGAATTTCCCAAATTGGGAAATAATAAAACTGCAAATATGAATAACCCTAAGGGGAGGGAAGAATCAAACACGGGACCTCGAGATCACTCTTCGAAGTCCCTTGCCAACTCAACCAACCCCTTTGGATTTACGGCCGAGATTTGAAGGGGCAAGATGACGCCGGTCCTATTAAGTATGAGAATAAACATGTGTGCTGCTAAGTCATCGCATGAAGTTGAGTTGGTAGTCCTAGTGTCAATAGACGGTGATGTGTCATATGGGTATCGGTTAGTTAGTGAGTTGCCAACAGAGTTAGATTAGCCAATATAATGCGGACATGTGTTTTTGCCATGTAAACCGCCATGATAATTGAATTTTTGTTAGGTGGTTAGAGAGTTGTAACCAATAAGAGAAAGAAATTGTAAATATCAATCTAAACAAAATTAGGAAATGAAATTCATTCGCCTTATTCTTCCTCAAACCTTCTTCTCCATTGATGATATCTTTCTCTTTGTATTCTGATTAACCCCGTAGTGAATCCTTGATTCACTACATTTGGTATCTTAGAGCAAGCGAAATTCAATCATGCGCAGATCATCTAAAACCTTTCACATTGAAATTGTTCTACTAGGTCTCTTAGATGGACTTGAACGCAGATTTGAAACTTATGAACCGCATTTCGGATCCTTGGATGCAACATTAGGGGATTTGTAGAAAAAATATTCTGACATGAAGTTTGAGATGCTATCCATTGTGACTCAATTTAATGCCATGTTAGACACTCTCATGAAATCCAAGAACCAAGCAAAAGCTGTCACAAGCAACGGTATCACACCCCACCACCTCAAGTAGGTAACGCCAACAGTTTCTCTCCTTATTAGAATCAACAAACTCAAAACTCATGTAGTTCCTTGCCTAAACCCCTTAAATTGAAGCTTCCCAAATATAATGGTGAGAACCGCAGGGGTTGGGTTCGAAAATGTGAATAGTACTTTGAATTATGTCCAATTCATAAAATGGCTTATGCATCTGTTCACTTTGATGAGCAGGTTGAGTATTGGTACTGAACATACATAAAAACCTCTTGGTAAGGTGCCATGGAGTCAATGACCTATATGTCAGGTTTTCCGAACGTGAGTAGAGACAGTGTTATTACGGAGTTTAACCAGCTTAAACAAGTGGCTATGTTAGGGGAATGCTATAGCTATTTTGAGGAATTGAGGGCTCAGGTGGTGGAGGAGTTTGGATTAACGGGGGAAGGCTACTTTGTGTTCCCAACCTATCTTGGCTACACCTATGGACCCACTGGGAGTCCCATTCGCGCGACACGTCCGCACAATCAACAGTCAATTTTCAACGCTCCTAACCGGTCAAAACATGTACGCTCAAGTCAAGTGCACTTCTCACTTTTGTTACGTTACTTCATCACTAATAAGTTCATCTTTGCGCGATGCCTCATGACGCCGTGACTATCGCATGTCGCACGTGGCCTGTCGGCACTCCATGGCACTTGCCCAAGGAGGTTGGCCTTGGCCTCCCCCTTGGGGTCGGCCTCGGCCTTGGCCTTCCCCTTGGTGTCGGCCTCAGCCTTCCCCCAAGGGTTGGCCTTTGGCCTCCATCCTTAGCACCTTCACTACTCTTCAAGGGACCATGCATCGTCCACGACCCGTGTCGCCCGTCGCCCGGACGTCATCTTTGCGACCCGCGTCGTCCGTCGTCCGGACGTCATCTCCGCGACCCCCGTCGCCCGTCGTCCAGACGCCATCTCCGCAACCCTCATCACCCGTCGCCCGGATGTCATCTCCGCGACCCCCGTTGCACGGACGCTATCTCCCCGACCCCCATCATCTGCGCCCACGCGCCGTCTCTGCGACCCTCATCGCCCGCGCCCGCGAGCCGTCTCCGCAGTCCTCGTCGCCCGCGACAGCTCCGCAACTCATGTCGCAACCGTCTCCGCAACTCTCGTCGCCTGTGCCCGCGCCAGCTCCGCGACTCCCGCCGCCCGCGCGCCGTCTCCACGACCTTCGTCACATGCGTTCGCGCTACAACTCCGCGACTTCCGTTGCCCGCGCCCGCTCGCCGTCTCCGCGATCTTCTTCGCCCGTGCCCGAGCAACAGCTTCGCGACGTTTGTCGCCAGCGCCCGTGCTCCACATACATGATACGTGCCCCGGCACCAAGTATTGTCTCCGCGACGTTCATCACCGCGCCCGTGCGCCACTTCATCTTACAGCACGAGGGCCCCAAAGTTGTGTTTTAAGCCCAAAATTCGAAAGAAAAAATGTTCACCCAATTTGGGGGAGAAATCGCCAAAGTGCCAAAACAAGGGTTCCAAACGACAATCTTCATTGGGACCTGTCTCAACCTAATCTTACAGCATCAAGTCCCTCAATTTACATTTTGGGCCCAATATTTGAGTGAAAAGATGTTCATCAAATCCCTAGGCAAAAGTAGGGTTCTAGGTGCCAATTTTCATGGAGGACTTCACACAACCTAATTTTCCAGAATCAGATCACAAAGTTGCATTTTGGGCAAGAAAATGACAGAAAAATATTTGCCTGATTTGAATCTCAAAATTAGGGTTTCAAACAACAATTTTTATAAATAATCTGACACAACCTAATCTTACAACATCAAGTACGAAAGGAAAAGTCTGCATAATCTGGTTACAAAAAATTTTGCGTCTTAAAACTAGGGTTCCGGATTGAAATTTTCATTGGGGACCTAATACAACTTAATCTTATAGCGTAGGGACCCATAGGTGCATTTTGGGCCGGAAAGTTAAAATAAAAGATGTTCTCCTGAGTTGGGGGGGTAAAATTGTCCAAGTCCAAAATAAACGTTTTGGACACCAATTTTGATCACGGACCTGGCACAATGTAATCTAACAACATTAAGTCCCTAGAGTTGTTATGGGCTTGAAATTTGACTGAAAAAATGTTCGCTTGATTTGGCAGAAAAATCGTTCGAGTCCCAATAAGGGATCCAAAAGACAATTTTTATTCAGGGCCAGCTACAACCTAATCTTGCAGCATTAACTCCAAAAACTTTCTTTTTTAGCCCAAAATTGGAACAAAATGGTGTTCACCTGATTCGGAGGCAAAATTGTCTGAGTTCTAATATTAGAGTTCACCTGATCAGGGGCAAAACTGTTCGAGTCCTAAAATTAGGCTTTCGGACGGTACTTTTCATCGAGACCAATAATTTGACAAAAAAATATTTGCCTGATCTAGAAGCAAAATGTTGGAGTCCCAAAATTAGGGTTTCGGACTGCAAGTTTATTCGAGGACCTGATATAATCTAATCTTACAGCAACAGGTCCCCAAATTTGCGTGTTTAACCCGGAATTTGAAAGAAAAAATGTTTGCCTTATCTAGAGGGAAAATTGTTTGAATTCCAAAATTAGAGTTTCGGACAACAATTTTCATTGGGTGTGTGACACAACCTAATCTTACAGCATTAGGTTCCCAGAGTTGCATCTTGGGCCCAAAATTTGACAAAAAATTGTTCGCCTGATTTGGGGGCAAACTTTTTCGAGTCCCAAAACTAGGCTTTCTAATGCTAATTTTCATCAGATACCTAACACAACCAAATCTTACAGCATTAGGCCCTTCGAGTTGCTTTTTGCGGCCGAAATTTGACTGAAAAATGTTTGGTCTTATCCGAGGGCAAACAATCTAAGTCCCAAAATAAAGGTTCCGGACGACAATTTATCGATACAATTTACGGCATCAGCACCCTAAAGTTACGTTTTTTGCCTAAAATTTGACTGAAAAACTATTCGCCTAATCTGATAACAAAATCGTCTGAGTCCAAAATTAGGGTTGCGAATGAAAAAATTTATCGGAAACCTGGCACAGCCTATTTTTCAACATCAATTTGCTTGAGTTGCATTTTCGGCCCAAAATTTGACAGAAAAATTTTTCACCTGATTTGGGGGCAAAACTATCTAATTTCCAAAACTAGGGATGCGTACAATAGTTTTTATCAGGGACTAGAAACAACCTAATCTTACAGCATCATGTCCTAAGAGTTGCGTTTTAGTCATAAATTTGATTGCAAAATTGATCGCCTGGTCTAAGAGCAAAACTGTCAGAGTCCCAAAAATAGGGCTTGGGCGCGAATTTCCTTTTGTGACCTGACACAACCTAATCTTGCAGCATCAGGTCTCGAGAGCTACGTTTTGTGCCCAAAATTTGAGACTATGAATGTTCGCTTGATCTGGGGGCAATACCATTCGAGTTCCGAAACTAGGGTTCCGGATGATAATTGTATTGGGGACCTAACATAATCTAATCTAACAGCATCAAGTCACTAAAATTATGTTTTGAGCCAGAAAAAAAAAAAGTAGAAGAAGAAATCTTCGCCGGATCTAGGGGAAAAATCGTTATAGTCACTACACCACTAGTAGACCGTTATACCCACCACCAGCGGGCGGTTACACCCACCACAACCACCATACTATTGTCATTGCAACACGACGTGACATGACCCCACCACCACTGTGAAATTTCCTCTGCGTTCCCGACACAAAGTAGGAATTTTGCGATTTGAATTCCTTTTTGTTTCAAACAACAAAAAGAGAATTAAATCTCAAATTCAACTCTCAATTTGAAATTCAAATCCTGAAAGAATTGGTTCCAACTACTTATTGTGAGTTTTTAACCTAAATAAAAACTTATTTATTAGGTTGTTGTATTTTGAAACTCGTTTACCTCTGTACTACACGTTTGGAAGTCGTGGTTAACCATGATTTCTAGGAAGAAAACGTGGTTTATAACTACGATTACAAGGCAGATTCTGTTATGTAATATTTCTCTAACAATTTAAAGTAATTGTAATATAACCCTAATACTTGAAAATAATTAAAATCCAACACTTCAACTTTAGAAAAATGCAATTTTACGCACTATTATATATCATCCATTCACACAATGTTTTTTTAAGACACAATATTACCTATATAAACGTAGTTTTGGTCCTTGAATTTCCGCTCGTTATGCTTCTTTGTTGCCTTTCGATATACAAGTCTTCCACTGAGTGGACTAATAGCTTGACGTCTTATTTTCCTCTGAACTGGCTAGTGTCTATAATCAAACACTCTCAAATTTCTAGGATATTAGTTTAGAAAGTGCAGTAGCAAGGTGGTTTATTCAAGAATAGAGACTTACATGAGTGCAATAGAAATAAATGTTTCTATCTATTGTGTCTTGTCACACTTGCACACACCACCTATAAGCACACTTCACACTAACACATTTTCCGGTCTCTCAAATTGCCCCTACCTCCTAAACCATACTCTCACCCTTTTACAGATGAAAGGATCGGTTACATAAAAAATTTCAATAATGAAAGTCATCTATTATTTCTATAGGTCCTACTTTTGCCTCAGGCTTTTTCTTTTCTAAAAATTTTCACACGAGTCTTTGGTCCCCACATGGCCTTATTACTTTTCAGTAATATCGGTGTCCATTTCAATCATGCTTATTCTGTGGTCCCGAACCATCTTGCACAACTCATATATATGTTTGGCTAGTTAGATCAAGTTCTTTTGGCCCTTGGCCATTGAATTGTTCATAAAGCTTGATCACTTGGTCTATCCCCAATCATGATGGTTCTAAGAATGCCTTGCATCCTATTAAAATTACCGTCATTTGTCCATCGCAGAAACATGTTTCTTCTGGCTATCATGTTTTATGTGGCATGAACAAAACTAATCTTTTCGATTTTGTCTTTTTCTAGATTATGTGTTTCAATTACTGAGATTGTCTTGCGACATGAAATAAAAGTTCGCAAAAAACCAAAGGTGAAGACTCAGCCGATTGAAAGAGTGGGCCATAACCTTATGAAATTTCCTTTGACAGCTCAAAGCAAATTTTTTATGCTTTAACCATCATAAAATAGAGAATGCTTTAACCATCATAAAATAGAGAATGCTTTAACCATCATAAAATAGAGAATAGGATGAAAGAGATCTGGATAGAAAAATTTTGGATTGGCTCCAAAGTGAATAACAAAGGTCGATGCTAACAAATATCCAATTATGGGGGAGTTATAAAATCCAAGAAAAACACCAAGACAAACCTTCTGATGATCAAATTGATATTGAGCGGAAACTAGCATATTATACGCAGGAGAAGGAGATAAGGACTATTACTATAGTGGGAAACGAGCCGGGTGATTGAATTGATGCTTACATTCGGGCACCTTGAATTGAGAGTGTGTAGAAAAGATTAATGAAGAAGCTAAAAAAATTAAAACTCGTACTTAGCAGAAAAGTAAGACCGACGAGTAAATAAAGAGATGAACGATACAAGGAATAAACTAGCACTTGCAAGGACAAATAAAAAGAGAAATTGACAGCAGCAAACATGGAAATGGAAGAAAAAGCGCATAAAGGAAGAGCATCAAACCAAAGAATTAAAGCTCCGGGGAAATAAACTAGGAGGCTTAGATCAACGAAACTTGCCAACAAACTTAAAAAGCATTTTTTTTTTTTTTGTAACATCAAGAATGTAATCTAGTTATTCCAAATTTCTTCAAGAGATATTTGAGTGGAAACTCTTATTATTAAGATCTGATCGCACCCTTGGCAAATATCTAGGGATCGAGCTCGATGTCACAGACAATTGTAAAGGGATAGTTTAGAGTAACTCAGCATGTACAGGACCGTTGTAGTCCTTGGATGGGGTTGTTTTTAAGTAAGGGTGGGTGTACCACTCTTATTAAATCTATCTTGTCCTCCTAATTGATTCATTACACGCTAGTATATGATTTCCCAACTTATGTCTGTAAAAAGGTTAGACGAAATAGTGGCCCGGTTTTGGTGGTCAGGGGAGCCTAACACGCCGTTCTAATTCATTGGGTGGCATGGCCTACTCCTTTTGCCTCTCCAACAAGTTTGTCTTTTAATTAGACCTTGCTAATAAAACATTCAAGGCATATACGATCAAACTCATCCTCCTTGGTATCAAGGGTTTTGTATGGATGTTGTTGTGTCCAGAAGCCTTTCCATGTGGCCTTAACTCTTAGGCGTGGAGGAGTATTTCGGCGCACGGCCAAATTATGATGAGGTTTATTGTCAAAGCATCTCTACCAACGACTACCTACATAAAGGATTAGCGTACTCTTACTCTAACCAAGACGCTAACTATAAATAAGGACAACAATCAACCTTGTTCCAAAGTACACAGTATAACAAAAAGGGAAAAGTGCATAAACCACCCTCGTGGTTTGGGTCAGTTGCAAAAAGACCCCTTCAGTTTCAAAAGTTGCAAGAAGACACATGTGATCGGAAAAGTGTTACATTCGACGGTTTCTGTAACGATTTAAAAAAAATGTCTAAAATACCCACAACTGCCGTCCTGGGGTTTTGATCTGTGGACCTTATGGCGAATCATCGGGCTACCTTGCCAGGGGCCTTCTCTCTCATCACAACTGCCCAGTCATGCCCGTCGCCGCCACACGTCCAAGCCCCGACTGTGTGGTTATGACGGCCGCAGTAAGCGACGGCGAAATTAGGTGCAGCATGCGGTGAACGAGAATCGTCGGTCGCAGTCGTCGCAGTAGCCGATCAGAGGAACCGCGACAGGACCCCAATCTCCGACCTAAATGCCTCGAGTCCCCGGCCGGACACTGAGTTCCACCGCTTTACGGCGACGGTTGTCCCGTCTCAGAGGGTTCCTCTGTACACCGTGGCGGATGTGCCTCGGCCTACGAGCAACGCGTTGTCAAAGTTTTTGGTGGCTGATTTGATCTCGGAGAGCGAGAATCGACGGCAGATTTGGTCCGGCGACCATTCGAACGGCGGATGTGGCCGGATCGGTAAGTGCGGCGACCATTTGGGTGGTGGAGGTGGATGCGGCCGGATCGGTGAGTGCGGCGACTAGGGTTTGGCTTGGTTGGATTGGGAAAGAAATTTGGGAGAGAGAAAGAAACTTAGGGCATTTTAGTCATTTTCTTACCTTGATTTTTTGTGAAACGCACTTATGAGGAGCGTGAGCATCACATGCCTCTAATGTGGACGGTTTTTATAACGGTTGCAACATAATTAGCACCTTGGGTGTTCTTTTGTAACTTTTGAAACTGAAGGGGTCTTTTTGCAACTGACCCAAACCACGAGGGTGGTTTATGCACTTTTCCCTAACAAAAATAAATAAACAATCCATGCAAAAGCCACCTGCGTAACTAAAACTAACAAACCAAGTGCAAAATGGCTAAGACTAGAGATAAAGTCAAACGAAGTAAAACCAGCAAAATTAAACACGAAAAAAATTTCACAATGACATGCGGCTCAACACCTACCATGAGTCACTGCCACCACAAGACATCTCAATGAAACATGTCCTAACACCTACCAACACAAGGAACGTGTCCCACACCCCACGCACGACGCACGCTCACCTTCACTGCAGCAGCTCCACCAGCAGCCATTGACGTCGGACCACCACTCGCTGTCATCACCTACTGTGAAGTCGAAATCACCATCACCAACCATCAACCACCCTGACATACACCACCGCCAGACCCAACTACAATCGGAAAGAGCTCCTCAAATTCACCACCACACAAACCAACCCTCTAACCGCCATTGCCAATAGACCCACAAGTCCACCGCCGCACCAACCACACAACAAAGTCACCACCAGCGCAGGACACCTACCACCACCAAGCTGACCCACGAAACTTTATGTACCAAGGGGGAAGGGGGATCAACTAGGGGGAGAGGGGAAAACAAAATCTAACCAAGAAATTAGTTGGTCAGACTCACCAAACCTTCACCACTGTCAACACCACCGTGCCACCACACATATGAGGGCAACCACCCTCAACCCAAAACACCCACGAATCTTCGACTATGCACCCAACTAACCTCGACAGACCCACCCATCAAGTCAACTCACCCACATTCCAACACCCTTCTTTTGGCTTTGACGTGCGATATTTGATTTAAGGGTTACTTACAAAACTGTCCCCTGAAGTTTACACGTTTTTGCACTTTACCCCCCGTGTTTACAACTTTTGCAATAATGTCCCCTGAGGTTGACAAAATCGTTGCAAACAGCTCCAAAATTGGATGTCCGTTCAATTTTAGACGTTAAGTCCGCATGTGCACCGCACATGCCATTTTGGCATGGCAAATCCGTAATTTCTCTTACCCTCGTCTTCCCTTTCTCACTGTTCATCTCTCCGACCTTGCCCAAGAGTCACAGCCGACCATGGACCACCTACAGCCGCCGTAGCCACCAAGGGGTCATCCATAATCCCACACAACCGCAAAACCAAACAGTGGGGCAATGCCGCCATAACCACACCACTGCACTTGGCCGCACAGCCATCGTAAAGCTGCCGGAGCAGCGCCAATAAGATCCCAAAAAAAAATCAACACAGATTCATCCATATGAGTTGCACAACCATCGCCAACGGAGCCGCGGACACCACAACTGCTGAACACAATCACGAAGCTGCCGGAGCAGCAATAACGTCCTAGAAAAAAAAAAGGGAAAGAGAAACAAAAGATGAAGAAGCCAGGCAGCGCCGCGGCCGTGGGTCGAAATCCTAGCGCCGTTGCCATGGCGTGTCTTCCAACAAGGCGTCGTCCAGCTCTTGATCTGTGCCACCGTGCCCATGAGGAGAGCACCGACGTCGTCTACGGCAATCAATTGCCACCATATCCAAATCTACCAACCGCCACAAGCCCTGGCGGCGCGTCACCGCCATGGTCAACGGCTCCAATCGGTGCCTCGCGGCAGTCGGTGCCACCGCCGCCTCACGGTTATGGCCTCACAGCTACGCCGCCTACCCACCGTCTATAAGAACCAGCACCGCCGTCCAGATTTGCGCCACTGATGGCCGCATTCCTTGTTCCTGATCTGCACCATCACGACCCCTAAAAAGAATCGTGATGAGATTTCCTTCAGATCGATTCCCATTTTTTCATTTTCACGGATCTGCTTGTTGCGCTTTGACAATTTGTTCATCAAATCTTACCTTCTTTCTTTTTTGTTTGTGTGTGTGTGTGTGGTGTGGGCACACAAGGGTTCCATATTCGTGGTGGAGGTGGTGACAAACAAAGGTGGGCGGTGGTGGTGATGATGGGGTCGTTGTGGGTTTTCGGTTAATCGGAGGACAGGCTAACAGCTTATGGTGGTGGGGGAAGACGTGAGAGAGAGAGAGAGATGAACAGTGAGAAATGGAAGATAGGGGCAAGAGAAATTACGGATTTGCCATGCCAAAATGGCATGTGCGGTGCACATGCGGACTTAACGTCCAAAATTGAACGGACATCCAATTTTGGAGCTGTTTGCAACGGTTTTGTCAACCTCAGGGGACATTATTGCAAAAGTTGTAAACACGGGGGGCAAAGTGCAAAAACGTGTAAACCTCAGGGGACAGTTTTGTAATTAACCCTTGATTTAATTGGGCCAATGTTACTTTTGTAATCAAACCCACCGGAAAATCAAATTTGAACTTTAATAAACATTTAATAGTTATGGTCCTTAAGACAATAGTATAAGGGTATGTTTGATAACGCAATTAAGCATTTAAAACTTAAAATTTTCAATGATTTTCAATTAAGTGCGTTTGATAACGCTAAATCTTGCATCACTTAAAAAATTAATTTCTACCATAAATAGACTAAAATTTTAAGTCAGGATGGACTTACTTAATGCTGATCACTTAATTCTAAGTGAGATGGTTAAAAGTTATTTAACATATTTTTACATAATAAAATAATTACCACCACGATGCCGCCTTAATTAATTTGATGGCAACACCGTCTCCACCACAATACAACCACCACCACTTTTTATTATTTCTTTTTGCTACCACCACCACAATTACAACGACCTAGTCACCATCACCACCAACACCACCACAAGGAAACCGCCACCTCCATCGTATCGTCGTTGTTGTCACCACGTCAATTTCTGCCAACATCATCTAAAGATTCACCACACTACAACCACTGTCATGACCACCATGTCGATGCCTATCGCTATCATCATAATTACCAACACCTCGTCTTCACACCCCATTACCGTCACCATTGACACATTTTTTTTTGTTGCTGCCGCCACCACCATCACTAATCCATCGCCACTGCCACCACCACCACCAACACAATTTTAGCCATCCCCAAAAAAAAGTTATAAAATACATAAACAAATGCATAATTTTGGTAAAATAGATAAATTTGTGAATAAATAATTTTCAGACATCTGCTTTTGGTTTACCAAACAGGTTAATTTATTTTTCAGTAAAAATTCAGTCGCTTAAAGTTTTCAGTTTTACGAATTCAGTGCTTAACTTTTTCAGCACTTAAATTTTAGTTTTATCAAACAGCTCCTAAGACTACAAAGAAAATTTCCCTCTATCCTCTCTCCGCGAAAAAAAAAAACTCTACTCCCTCCAATATAGGGAGCGTCTCCACTTCCATCGTCGGTATCATCTAGCGCGTGGTGGCGTATTTGTGATGTTAATTTTTGAGTGTTTTTACCTTTATTCTCCTTGTGCCTGACTTTGTCGAGGCTAGATCTGTGACGATGGGTAGGTTGTTCATGGGATGTTGGGTGAGAAGCCAGATCTCTGTCGGTGGCTCGTCGGATGTGCGATTTAGGATGGGTTTCTTGGTGTGTTGTTGATGGTTGGAATTTCTACCGATGTGATTATGTGAGGTAGTTATCGTGGGATCTCCGATTGGTTTGGTGGGCGCGGTGGCACCACCGGGTTGGAGAAGGAGAATGAGTATGTAGGAATGGGTTTTAATCTCCAATAGGGTTGTCTTCCCCCTTCCCCCCATTTTTGTTATAGAAAGGTTGAAAGTCCTAGCTTAGGTGGTGTTGAACGTTGCTGCGGTGATGGAAGGGTTTCTAAGGCTTTGGGTGGTGGGGCTGCTGGCTAGGCACATGGTGGTCTCGCGTTGGTGTGGTGGAGGCGTGGAGCCTTGGGTTGTGTGGTAGGTGGTGGCGGCCAGGGGCGAAGCCACACTTGTACAAGGGGGGGCTAATGCACCCCCTCAGATTTTGAAAAAAAAATATACATACATATATATATATATATATATATATATAATTTTTTTTCACTCGCAAAACTCTCTCTCTTTTCTCCTCACTCTCTCAGTTCACGAGCCACAACCGTCGACCTCTCACCGTCTCAATGTCTCACGGCCACTGCGGTCGGCGCCTCACCTCACAGTCACGGTCTCACGGACGGCGGTCGAAGCCGGAAGATTTTCACCAACTCCGGCCAGATCTAGCCTAGATCTACGATCCGGCGGACGAAGTCATGAACCTCACCGTTCACGGCGCCTCAGTCACCGATCACGGACGGCGTCGGAGGCCCTCACGGCCTCACCAACTCATGCCAGATCTAGCCTAGTCTGCCTAGATCTACGACTCCTCTCTCTTTTTGTAACTCAGCTTTTATCCTTGCACTAAAGGTAAAATTCGAACTTTGAATTGAAAGTCTTAGGCTAGGTTTGACAAATTTTTTTTCCTCTTTTTTTTTCAGTTTTTAAAAACTGAAAAAAAGGGAGCGTTTGGTAATCATTTTTTTTTCCAGTTTAAAAACCAGTTTTTAAACTGAAGAGTAAAAAAAAAAACTCCAGAAACTGATTTTTTTTTTCACTTTTGGTTTTTTTTTCTTAGACCACCACCACCACCCTCCCACCGCCGGCAGCCACCTCCTGCCGCCGGCGACCACCTCCGGCCGCCGGAGACTACCGGCAGCCACCTCCGGCCGCCGGCGACCACCGCCGGAGACTGCCGGCTGCCACCTCCGGCCGCCGGCGACCACCGGCAGCCACCTCCGGCCACCACCACTACACCCCACCACCGCCACCGCAAACCACCAAAAAAAAAAAAAAAGTCAAAATAAAAAGGGTTACTAAACCTCAAAAAAAAAAGGGGTTATCAAACACCCACTTATTTTTATAAAAAAAAAAAAATTAAACTGCTCTTTAAAAACTGAAAACCAAAAAAAAAAATTTGTCAAACGAACCCTTAGTCTAACTGTGGACTGTGGTTGTTGTTTGAATAGCACTGCATTTATTTCCTTCAGATTGCTCAAGCTACTGCTTTAGACCATACTGTGTTCCTTATCTTTCTATTGCATGCTCTTCTTTGTAGCCCATTGTACCATAGCCCAGGCTGGTCTTGGTTATTACCACTTAGTTTAATTGTGAGTTGGGCTAGCATACTAAATATTTTTAGCATACTCAAGTTTAAGAAATAGGTAGTTGGTTATTTCTATGCCTTCATGACAAAGCAGAGATGTAGCATTCACGGTTCACCCCTCTAATTTTGATGTATGTTTGCTTTGGGTCCAGACCATAGTCAATTAATTTCTATTTTTCAGGTTCTTTGAGGTTCAATTAATTTCCATTCCCATTAATTTCCATTAAGTATGCTTCTTTGAGGTTCAAGGACTGTTGGTGGTTTTTTCTGAGCTCTCATGCTGCCGTTGTTGGTGCTTAGTTATTAGTGATATGATTATATGATCCACTTGTGGTTCATGTTCCTTTTCTGCTTACCTCTTTCCCTCTTCATCTTATTCTTCTGATGCTACATTATATCCAGATTTCACATTATAATGCCCATTATTTGCAAAGCTCCAACTGTATATGTATCTTTGTTTTTGTGTGCTATTTTGTGTATTATCGAAAAGTGCACTTTGTTTTTTTGTGTTATTTTATTTATAAAAAAAATTACTGATTTCGATATATTTTTAATACCCCCTGGGTGAAATCCTAGCTCCGCCACTGGTGGCGGCTTTGAGGAGATTGCAAGGTTTGGAGGTGTGCCGGTGTGACGGTGGAGTTTTGTGTGGATGTGGAGGCCAGTTGATGGCAAGCAGTCTGGCATTGCCGTCGGTGGTGATGGCGGTGGATTGGGAGATGACAGTGAACAGGTTGGATTGGCAGTTGTGGTGGTACCGCGAGTGATTGCACGTGGGCGTTGTTGTGCATGCTAGTCTAGGAGGGCGTGGCAGGTCAGATGTCAAGCTGCATGGAGTGCTTATCTTGGGTTAATCTGATCCCACAACAAAATATATACAAAATGAATAAAAAAAAGATTTACGTTTTTAGTTTGTTTTTAGCTTATTGTTTGCTTAGTTGTTTTTGCAGTCCTGTTACATTTTGTATTTTCTTTATTTTATTTATAGTTGATAGTTGTCAGTAATACCTTTATTATGGTTCCTATTAGATGAAGATGTCATCCTTGTGTCGTCTCCGTCTTTAATATCAATAGTAAGTTTCTTACCCCGTTTCAAACAAATATATATATATATATATATATATATAGGGAGCTGATCCGTTGAGAGCGTGGGCAAAATAGGAGAAGTTGCAAGCGCGATCTGACCGTCCATCCCGAAAGATGGACGGTCAGATCGCGCTTGCAACTTCTCCTATTTTGCCCACGCTCTCAACGGATCAGCTATATATATATATATATATATATATATATATATGGTCCTTCCCATATCACCATGAAACATAGACATCCTATGTCAGCAAAAACATCATCTATATTGCGGAGTTATAGTCTGATGAGTCTGTTAGAACCACACCCTACATAATTGCCTGCGATTTCACAACATTCAGTTGCTGGTATCACACAGCGTCAATCAGGCAGAAAAAAAAACATAAAGAGAAATTCTATTTAAACATTTGTATCTCGGTACAACTTTCATTTGTTCAAACGGCACTTTTCCGACACAACCATTGTACAGTTACACCACAACATCAGTTTCCTACAACACGAATCAGGTCCTTTGCCTCACCCTCCTGCCATTTGCATCTCCACCATCTGATAGTTGAGCCCAGACACTCCGTGACTTTCCACCTCCACTGCTACAATCCTCCTCACAACCTGCCACCGCCTTTAGGAGCTCCGATTGCAGAGAAGGACAACTTTCTTTTAGGTACTCGAAGCCATCTGATCGCAAAACAGCTGCAACAAAAATATAGAGAGAGAGAGAGAGGTGTACAGTAGTAGGAAAACGGGGGGAACTTTTTTTATCACATGTCCATGGCCAAACAAAAGAATGGAAAAAAAATCAAAATGCAAAGCTGCCAGTCATCGCTGCATATGTACTTCACATAGTTTATCTTTATGGGCAATGTACTTTCTCTGTAACACAATCTAAAACCTGAGGCAAACGAGGATGCAGTAGATATGCATATATTAATGTTACATAAGCTGAAATCGTAGAAAATCATACCGAGTACTACACTTACGTGGTCTAGCATCAAAACTCTCACTAACTTCTTACAAACTTGAAGAAAATACTACCAAACGAACCGTTCCAGATCTAGCTGCAAAGAATAAAAACAGCGGCTTTGTGATGGCCTCTAGCGTGTATAGCAGCAGCAGAGGGACAGAAAGGTGCCAAGGCGTCGAATCCTCAAAATCCAAGCCCCCAAATAATACGCCACTTTACGGTCTAGCATCGAGAAACTATCTTCAAACAAACTTCAAGAAAAATACCTTCAAACAAACTGCTACTCAGATCTGAGCAGCAGAGAATAGCACAGAAAACAGCGGCTTAGTGCTGGCATCTCGCTCGTATAGCAGCGGCAGAGGGATCAGAAGGCACCAGAGGGTCGAATCCTCAAAATCCAACCCCCCCACCCCAATGCTTTAAAAACCCTCACTCCCGTGGAGCTGAAACTCAATCTTACTATTTTTCTTTTCTGTCGTCTTTCTTAAAAAAGCCCTGTGGAAGGCAGACTTGTCTGCTTTCATACTAACCCCAAAGCTTCCAAGAGAAGCCAACTCCAATCTAAAAAAGAGAAGCAAAAACTTTGCACACAAACCCCTCCTACTTACATCAGACTTCTCTAACTCCCAAAGCACACAAGTACTTCTACAAAATGATCGCGTTTGACTTGCACGTTTAGTTAGGATGAGTCATATTTTATGAGTTTCTTATTATAAACCAAGATAGAGAAAGAGAGAGGGCAAGAAGAAAGTGGGCCAGTAGAGAGAAAGTGGGTTTGTGGAGGATTAAATGTGGAGAGAGAAAATAGAATAAAATAAGTGTAAAAAAGGTCAATATGGAAAAATACCTATAGAATCTTTCTCAATCTGGAAAGTGATCAATTGTTTTGGGACAGCCCAAAAAGAAAACATGATTTTTTTTTTTTTTTTTTTTTTTTTGAGACGGAGGGAGTATACCACAACTGGTTTTCAAACCATCAACTACAATTGCAAGCAATGAAACTATTGTTTTTTTCATTTCTACTGGTAGTAACATAACCAGACTGAGACGAAGTACAAAGACAGATTCACTATGAGAGCAAGGAAAGAATTATAACAACATCAGGAGAGAAAGTTGCATCCACAAGAATCAGAAGAGAAGTTAAGCAAAAATCATTTTTTCACAAATTTCCGAAGGAACTGTCACACTGTTGAGAGGAGAAATTTGGTATCAATACCTGGAAGGTTTTCAGCAGCAAACCTAAGGCAAACAGCTTTTAGTTCTGTGGCATGATAACGATCCGCCAGAGCTAGAGCTCTCGCAACAGAGTTTACAGATATTTCCTTGCAGAGATGAGACTCGCACAACCGTCTGAGTCTTCCTAAATCATATTTGTCAGCTGCTGCTAATAACTTCGCTGTAATTGTGTCAGATACAGAAGATGCACATGAAGAACTAGAAGCAACTGACTCATCTTCTATGAGAACATCTCTGTACACAAAGTGCAGCATCGCCTGTCAAATAAAAATTTAGTGAGCACAACAAATCAAAAATGGCAGAAAAGGACTTAAATCTTCAATCGACCATAACAATATTGTCCAACAGAAGAAAAGTATCTCACTCCTTATTTGGATTTAATTTAAGAAGCAGCGGTGAGGATGACAATATCGCCTAGGCGCGCTTTTAATCACTATTACAAGGAAGCAGTAATGAGTTGCTGTGTGATGCCGCTAGAATAGGCGGAAGCCCAAGTTTAGTGTTCGAATTAGTATTTAGCTTTCTGTTCTCATATAATGGGGGTAAACTGGTTTATTACGTTTTAGCTTATCTAGGATATTAGTGTTGAGAATATTCAATAAGCTCTAATCACTAGGGGCATTTCAGTATTCAGCTCTAGATTAGGGTCTTAGAACTATCTATGTAAGCAGCTGTAATCCCTTCTCAGATTATTGTCACCGATATTGAGAAATTTTCTAGATAATGCGTGCTACTTTGGGTGGGTATCGCCCCTCCAAGCAAGCCTTCAGGCTTGGATAAGTTGATTAGATCCTTGTTTAGGGGTGTGATTTGCTCCGCCTCCCATGATTGATATCATATTGCGAGACCCCATCTTCCTGCATCAGTTTCGGTATTAGAGACAAAATGATCCTTCGTTTGTCTTAATTCTCTGCTGGCCGAAGATTATCTATCACGAATAATAGTGAATGACTATTGTTGTGGCGCCTCATCTGCTCAAATTACAATCTTGCCAGAAGGCTTGTTGAAATATCCTATCCGAAAGTTATTAAAGTCCTCCAAAGTCATCGTAATTTCCTAGTTAATCTGCTACGCACTGCTTTCTTAGGGTTCCAGAAACATGGAGAAGAACAAAAAAAGTGAGGTACTTCTTTTGCCTTGAAACCCCATTTATTTATGCAGCCCTCTTCTATCTTTCATCATCTCAGCCCATATTCCTACTACAGCCCAGATTCTTTTCCGAATCTTTGGTCCTTGCAGATATACCATTAGAACCAAGTTAAATATTCTACCTAATTTAGCTTTTTAGAAGAAGAAAACAAGGTTCACTTCTGTTATTCCACAGTTACCTCAAATACCAAAGTGTAAACCCTTGCCATCACCAGGAGCTCTACAAAAAAAAAAAACAGCAACCAAAACCTTTCTTCCTAGATATCTTTATTCATGTCTTTTTCATGGAGTTTCATGAATTCGACATAGTTGATTAGATTAAGCACGATTTTAAATCAAATTGTCCACACTTCTTGATGCAATGGAGAGCAATCTCTTTGGAGATGCTGAAGTAGTTGAGAACCTTGGTTAGCAGTTTACCACCACACGTTCTCCAGAACCTTATGTTAATGGAGCAAACCACCAGTTTATGATAAAGAAAACTTATTTGCTCAAGAAGGTATTAAAAGCGTGGGCATAGCTGAAACAATTTTTGAGGAGGAATCTTATGCTGACAACAAAGATGCACGTCTTAACTTAGAAACCCAGCTAATGACAACCTAAGTGCGTTGAAACTTCAAAGGAGATGGTCATCAACGTGTAGGATGCTCGACATATTATATTCGTTACACCTGACATTTGTTTGTACCAGTCCAAGACACGAACAGTTGTTACCTCCGAAAATTATGCTTATAACAGTTCAAGTTGAAGAATTCAGGACTTGTAAGAAGCTGTGCATAATGTTTTTAATTCTCTCACGCTCCAAAATGGGGAAGAGTTCCTACCAATGATGGGGAGAATGATGCAGTTGGAATAGGCGGCAGCCGAAGTTTACTGTTCAAATCAATATTTAGCTTTTATGATCTTAATTATAGGGATAAATTGGTTGTATTTGTGTAATTAGTTTGTTTATGACCTTCGAAATGCATTGCGTAGTCTGATCCACGTACTAATATTCAGATATTCCATAAGTTCTTATTAATGAGGTAATTATAGAATTAAGCAAACTAATTACTAGGAACATTTTAGTATTTAGCTCTAGATTAGGGTCTTAAAACTATTCTACATAAGCAGCAATAATCCCTTCTCAGACTATTGTTATTGAAATTAAGAAATTCTCTTAACATTGTGCCTCTTTTGGTGGGTATCTCCCCTCAAATCAAGCATTCAGGCTTGGACGAGTTGATTAGATTCTCCATTAGGAATATAAATTGATCCGCCATCCCTGATTGATATCATATCTCGGGACTCCATTCTTCTTGCATCACAATATCACTAGAAGAATGAGGGAAGAACGTAAAGTTGCTTTGAAAGGGAGAAAAACCCAAAAATTAAAGAAGTATTTACCTTAAAAACCTTGGGTTGCATGTCCGAAACAACGATCTCCTGTTCTTCACCCTCTAATCCATCACAGAACTCCGATTTAAATACAGGGGATCGAGCAGCCAATACCAACTTGTGAGCATGAAATTTCTCACCAGCGACATTAAAAATGATATCTGATCCTTCCATATTCTCCAAAAGCATACCAAAATGAGCTCCAATATCCGACTCTGGCACCTGAATCGAAGGTAATCTCGGAGAGTCCACTGCAGAAACCACAACTCCAACAGTACAATTAATTTTCAAGCAATCATCCTTAAGATAATCTGAAGTTTCAAGCATCGCGCGTCGGAAAAAACGCTTGTACCCCCTGACAATAACACCAATGAACAAATCAGTATCTAGCACAATTAAACGGCAGTGAAGAAAAAGAAAACCTGCAGAAATACTTTTAATACAATGGTGTCAAAGATTTCGCGTAGCAGTTAGCCAGTAAGATTCACAGTGGTAGGTGGCGATGGAAGCAATATAAGTAAGCAAGTATAAGGATTAAATTATGTTACATTTTCCACTCTTCTTGCCTTTTACGCTGGTACACCCCTGGACAAAATGTATCAACAGATTGTTCTAACTCATATAAACGAAATAGATGTTTTGCTTCGTCCCCCCAACTACAAAATAATGCTGGGAAACCTCATATCCCTCCCTCCTTTTAAGGTGCCATGGAATCACAGTAGAACGCTGCCAGAATAGCTTAGGGCATTCACTCTTACAAAAATCAAAAGGCATACCTCTAGAAAGAACAATGGACAAGTAAAATAACTAAGTTGTAAACTTCAAGTTTTTGTCCATTGGGGTTTTTCACTAGCATGATTTTTTTTCCCCATACGATATGAGAATTTAATTAAAAATGAATAACTAACAAAAACCCACATCTCTCCGTAGAGAGCTAATCAACCACACCGGTGGTATATGACACCAGGTATTACTGTGAAGTTCCCTACAAGCATGCTCAGCCAACAAATGAGCTACCACGTTTCCCCTACAACCGCCAAACGAGAAGCGGCAGCGACTAGAAGTTCTAGCTAGGGAATGACAATCGTGTATGATCACCTTAATCTCAAATCGAGGTCCGGAGTTCCCTTGTAACAGGTTAAATATGCATCTATTGTCCACTTCCAGAATAACTGATCTGAATCCCAAATTCTTGTGCCAATTTCAACCCTTCCTTAGCTGCAAGTGCTTTGGATGCGAGAAAGCTCGCACAATTTTTCAACGGACTATTTCGACCCACAACAAACTTTCCAGACTTGTCTCCTATAACCACACCAATAGCATGATTAAAAGTCACAACCGCAGCCTACTTTTGCTGTGTTGCAAACGGTAGTAGCTGTATCGCATTGGTCGAGAGCTAAGTGGCACGAAGTTCATTTTAAAACATCTAAAGAATATGCAAAAGAACTTTATAAAAAAAAAAATTAGTTAGTCAAGTTGACAATAATAAGATCATCTATTATATAAACAACCTAGTATGGATGTATGAGATTTTAGATTTCGTAAATTCATTTTCTATTGGGCGAGTGTCTAAATGTGTAATATGAAGCGTTATCTAGATGACTAGTTGCATTTTGAGTTTTTGCCTTTCCCCCACCTTTCCTGGACATCAAACAAATGTATATTTCACCAAAGTGAGCGACAAAGGAATCCTAAGCGTATTGCAAACTTGAATGAAGACCGACTAGGCCTTCCTTTCCCCCGACCCTCTACAACCCCCAAAACGAACCATGTATCAGGTAAGAATACGCTTGATTTCTCCAATAGTCCAATGAAGTACTCTATTTTTTAGAAGCAGTAACTGGTACAATTCCAATTTCTAGCACCCTATACAAACAAAATGAATTGAGGCACATCTATAATATCACCGAATAACTTGCTAATAAATCACTTCTAGACACAAAACAATAATTTCCGTCTGTTTGAAAAGTCAAATAATTCGAATACAAGTTTTAGTCTGAACTCAGAGTCGATGCCGGCATAGGACACGAGTCCAAGTATTGCATTGGCCTGTTTTGCAATTAAAGGGTATGGCGACATGGAACTTATTCGGGGACAGATACAGAGACAAGTCTAGAACATTAAACATATCGTAAGAATGAAAAATAATGTCATAAGGGGATACATGGTGATCATGAATATTTTATGGCATCCACTAAACCATGTACATTCTTTGGTTTTTCGTATATTTCTTTATATAAGAACACTTTTCCCAGAAAAATATGAAGAAAAGAAAAATAACAAGCATAAAGATTCTGCCAATACCAAAGCCCAGAGAAAAAAAAAAATTTGCCTTAAACAATGTTGTAGATTATCCTTACCCTAAGAATCACGAACTTGGGTAAGGATACAGATACGACACGGGTGCGTATACGTCAGTACGTCATCTTGGATACATATGCGGCTA
This sequence comes from Escallonia rubra, assembly GCA_033065855.1. Lineage (NCBI taxonomy): Eukaryota > Viridiplantae > Streptophyta > Magnoliopsida > Escalloniales > Escalloniaceae > Escallonia > Escallonia rubra. The sequence goes on from JAVXUO010000733.1 coordinate 337,316, forward strand.
GGATACGGCAAATATATAAATCTAATTATATATATATATATATATATATATATGTGTGTGTGTGTGTGTGTGAAAGCCGAAGCTGAGAGAATGTTGTTCAGTAATCACTTACTTTGACACTCTCTTAATTCGCCATATGGACTTTCCTATTTTAAATTGTTAAAATATTTTAAATTTACTCACCTTTGTAATAATGATTTGGATTCATTCTCTCTCTCTCTCTCTCTCTCTCTCTCTCTCTCTCTCTCACTGATTTGGATTCCTTCTTTCCATTTAAAATTCAATCAATTAAATAGATTTTAACTTCTATATCAACATGTCCCACTCAAAAATTTTATTTATATATTTATAATTCCATTAATTCCTAGATTTTGACAAAAGTAATTCTCTATATATTCCTTTTTAATCTTAAATCTTTTTTATTGTTTAGGGAAACACATTTTCCATCAATTTTTCTCTTAAACTACCCTAATCTCCTTCTTTCGTTTAATTGCAAGTTTTATATATAGTTTTTGCACCCATTTTTTTTCAATCATTTATCATGTATTGTTACTCTTTTCTTGGTGGTCTTAAGTAATACAACCTCAACACACGGGTTATTATTGTTAGTATTATCACTGCAATTGCTATTAGTTAGGAGAGACTATTTCTATTATTTCATACACAAGTTTTCATCTTCATTTGTCACTAAAAACGAATAATTATTACTCAAGTTCGTTTCTAACAGTAAAAACTGGTAGGAGAACTCCTTTAAAAAGGTAAAAATAATATTTTGATTATCTTATTGTCACTACCAATTTTGTAATTGTTATTAAGCATACAAATACGAGATCTCTCAATAAGTATTTTGATAATTGTTCCCGTGTGCAACGCACGGGATCAAAACTAGTTTATCATTAATTTTGTGTTGATATAAGTAACAAAAGTGTTAGATACGTTAACCCAAATCTATCAGGTAAACTAACATATCAGGGTGCCGATTCTTAGCAAGCCCCGGCAAATTATTTAACTTGCCAGATTCTTATTTTTTACGCAAACTTACAAAGTCCGCTGCAATATACAATTCTGATACATCAATAAAATAGATTTAATGCTTTTTTTTTTTTAGCTAATTTATCCTGAAACATAAAAGGATAGGGCAAACAGAGATCTTTAAAAAATACCATTCCCTCTTATTTCCTTCTCTCTACCATCGACGGTGACCAATAAACCAAAGGAACGCCACTAACCGGGAGGGAAGCATGGGCAAAAGAAGGGAGGGAAGTTTGCATTCTAGATTCCGCTTGTAGAATCATTCCGGCAGTAGGGGGCAAACTGATAAACTTTACCGTCCACCCCATGGCGAAAGTTCGCTAACAAAAAAGTGATCTGGGCCATAAACGTCGAAGGTCACGGATGCGCTAGCATGTTAGTTAACTTGCCAGCACTATTAATATATTGAGACTGCAGGGTCAGTTTACAACTACAAGATATAAGCAAAGTTCCACTTCTAACCAGTCCAATAATAGCGCTATGCACGTTGACTATCAAAAAGACAAGTGACAATCCTTACAGCAACATATACTAACAGAGAAAATTTGTGACCAAAGGCAGGGCAAGGCTGATAAAAGAACAAACCCGAAAGAAAATGTCAACAGAGATGCGGTCAACAGAGGCAGATTGGGAAATGCTTAGCGGAAGCTGATCTGCCGCGCAGATTGTCGCTGCTTCTTCTTCTGCTACTAATTTTCTTCTCTTCTCCTTCGTCTACTTATCGCCGCTGCTTCTTCTTCTTCTTCAACTGATCATTGTAACTTGTCCCTCCCCCCACCCCCCCGGCCTAGATCAAATTTGTTGTCTCGCTCGCTTTTTTAGGTGCAAGTAATCTCTCTCTGTGAATTTTGTGTTTTTTACTCCAAAAAAACTTCTTTTAAAATTCAAGTTTGACCCCTCAAGTACCGGGTGTGTATCTATTCATGTCCAAAAGCCACCCAAAATTCAGAAATCCAATAAATACATAAAAGTCCCTGGACACGCGCCCAGGTTGCACGCGCACCAGACCTGCACCCAGTGCTTCACCCAAAGTAGCGCACCCGTGCTTCATAGTCCTGACCTCTCCATTTTCTAATTTACCACTTATCAAACGTACCAGAATGCTACTTGTCACGCATGCACGCAATAAGCAAAAACAAATAGTTATTAGAAGCGCGCCTAGAGCGAAGCTCAAAAAAACCACCTTAAGCGCTTTGCTTAGGGTTAGGGTTAGGCACAGCCCCTTCGAAAAAGACCACGCTTGTGCTCTTAAGCCCAAAGCCCTTTAAAAAGAGCTTTTTGTTATTAGTCTCAGGCCCTATTAAAAAAAATGGATTTTTTATAGTGACTACTTTTGTTAAGGCTGACTAACGTGACAATAATTCAAGGATGCCATATTTTCTCGAAGTAGAAAAATCTAGTTGTATGAGACCCCAAGGGCCTGAAAACCTATTTATATGCAAGGGCATATCAACGGCTGCAGCAAGACCTGCGATACAACCTGCACTAATTCAAGTGCATCCACTTGTCCAATCGATCTTTTAAATGAAGAAGTTGAAGTCGAGGAAGACTTTGGGGAGGAGGACGAGGAGTCTTTTAACTACGATAAGACGCTTGCATTGTTGTCTTTCTTGGATGGTTGATGATCGACTCAGGAGAATGATTTCCAAGTTAAATAAACCAACATTGTACAAGAGCATGGTATACGGAATTTCAGAACCCTAGATTTGGAATACCAGTATGCAGCAGAAGTTAAAAGTCCACATACCTATAAAATAAATTAGACGACCAAAGAAAAGACAAACCCAACTCAACAGTCTTAAGGTTCATAAAAAATCACCACGGCGAAGAAAACTATACACAAAAGATAGTGCATTCAGCTTATATTATTCTTTTATCAAGTGCAATTGAGAATGTAATCATAGTCACCAGATAGGGCAACATGATGTAATCTTTTGGACTGCTTTCAAAGAGAAGTCATTTTAGTCATTGTGGCAAGTAGAGGCAGAATTTCACTTTCTTCATTTCACACTTGCTTCATCGAGGCTCTAAATGCACTAGTGGTCTGAAGGTAGGTTCAAAGGGTACAAAGCCTGACCACCAGTACAGTATGTCCCATGCATTCTTTTAACAAGTTTAGGCAAAATTCTTGACCAAAGAGAATGGAACTTATAATAAGAATCCCCAAATGACGAAAATGACATAAATCATGTACACCCAGGTTCTAAACAAAACCATATTTGCGTTTGACATCAACGTGCCTCGTCATTCTTTTTTTATGACCCCCATAGAAAATGGGGACCACCTTGTTAAATCTAATGAATCATGCAATTTGTCTATCTCAAGCTCAAAAATAGTGCTCGGACACCAACTACTGCCCAAGGAGAGGTAACTCATAATCCACCCAGAACTCTAAACAACGTATGCCCACATATAGCCTTATATGACTGTAATTGAAACTCGTGCTTCAGACTTATCTATATCATACAATGTGTCACACATTCCCTATAAAAAATACATAAGAATGCGACAAATTCCTGCCAATGACTAAGATGTTCAGTCGACTCCCTAATGCACAAACAAGAATGAGTATCACAATTTGACGTCATAACTCGGGAAAACCTTGCAGTACAGGTTCCAACATGCGAATAGATATCATCATCTTCGTCAATCAAGCTTTTCCAAACTCATCCAAGTCCTCTATGTGAACATATCTCATGGTATGAGACGTGCATAGTTGTCAATATCGTAAGACACGTAACATTGACACGATACCTTGATACACAAACACAAAACAATAACAGCCAATACACATTACAACACACGATGTATATATCTTCAACACAATTGCAATTCTGTAGATTTGCATGCTTGATTTTCATTCTCTTTCTTTAGGATTCAGAACTAATATAATATCAGCTTGCAGTAAAAGAAGATTCCTTTCAACATATTTTCTTTTCAACATGCTTAGATATTGATATCTTAGTCGAAGAGACTGAGAAGTATCTAACAGCAGGTGAACACGATGCTTTACAATATAAGTAATCATTTAGATATGCAAAATTCTCTGCATGAATACGACACAAGAAAATCCATCTTTCTTTATTTTTTTCTTTTTCACATTTTAGTTTGCTAAGGTTGTTAGTTATTCTATTTGAGGTGTGCAATGTGTGGTTTTGTTATTTATTGAAATTTTTATAAATGATACCTAGTTTCAAATAAGGCTAATAGTCAATTACTGATGTGTCCCATTTTTTTGCTTTCTTTCTAGTTAGGGATTTATTCATAAAAAGGTGCAAAAGAGAAGCTACATTTTGTGCACTTTAAGAACAACTTCACACTACAGTCTATAAACAACTAAATACTGCACTTCACTGGATTTTACCTTCCAAATAAGAGTATGCAAAGACAACTCTACACCCACAAAGCTTGCTTACTTGTTGCTAAAAAGATGCATCACAACAAGCATAAAAGGATCAAATCCCACAAAGAGCAACATCTCAGGCAGACCTTCTAGCAGAAGCTTGTAACATTTACTATTTTAACAATCTATATTACAAACTGCAACTGCTCAAGGTATAGGACCTAGTTTAAGGAACAAGACCTACAAATAAGTAGCTTGAAAATATTTACTAAGCGAACATGGATTTTCTTATAATTGATCTTTAGTGTCACGAAGCTACACTACACAGGCCTAAAATGACATAGACCACACACATAAGGCGTGCAAACCAACTCTTATCATCCTCGCCAAAATAATTGGATTTGTTTGGCGTGAATCCACCACTTCCAGTCGCTGATAATTCACTATTTCCACTTCAATCAAGCTACTCCACAGATGGCAATGCTTTCATCTTACAAATTTTGTAAAGCATCGATCAAGCCATCCATGTTATCGAGAGGTGTGGCTATAGATGCAGCAGAGAGAGCCTTCTACCTCTAGGTTTATGTTTAGATTACCTCCCACATACACACAGTGAGTAGATTCTATACAGCTTGAACAGCCCAACTATCCAAGAACAATGCTAATGGATGTCAAAACAGTCCCCAGTTTTATAGGTTCCGGTATGTGTTTAGGACTGATTAAATACATAGTCAAACTTTTAGCTTATCTATCTTCTAGAAGTGATTTAACAAAGGGGTTAGGCAATATGTGGCAATGCAACCACTTATTCAATTGTACCGAACTAATATGCCTCAAGCAACCACGAGCTTGATTATTCTCCTTTTGCAGAAAAGAAAACAAACCAAGCCCTACACCACTGAAGCGTCAAAACCCTCAGATCCTACAACAACGTGTCAATCAAGAACAACTGATTTCATTCTTTCTACTATCGTCCAGATTATTAACATGAAATTTCCTGAAACTGAACGCAACAACGTCCACGGGTAATATCGCACACAAAAAACCAGCAACAGAAAAGGTCACATCAAATACGATTAGTTATACAACTAACCACATGCTGGCAAGATATTAAGCACAATGAGCGCAATGCATAACATAACATCAATACACATCACATCAGATACATATAGAGGTACACATACAAAAAAGTGCAACTTTAACATGACATCCCAAAACTATCGTCTTAGGGTATTAATATGCCTCAAGTAACCACGATTCCCTTTCACCTAGATGAATGAACCACATTGTACATGTGTAAAACCAAATGAGAACACAAGCATAGTTTAAGAAACTCACCACATGCTGCCACGGTACTTGAGCGTGTACGGGCCGCTCTCGAGCGAGCGATCAAAGTGGCTATGAACCTTGTGCTTGCCTTTCCCGCTCTGATCCACCAGCGTCAATTCGAACAGAGCCCTAACATCCGTGCCCTCGCTCGCCAGCGCGATGAACACGGACACGTAGGTGGAGGTATCCTCGGGATTCTTGCCGTCGGGGTAAAAGTAAATGGCCCACTGGTAGCCTCCCACGGTGAAATTCTCGCTGGCGATGTGCTTGCCGATCCCCATCCCTTTCGCCAGCGAGTAGCCCTGGATCACGAAGCGGTGCGACCCGTTCACGGTCTCGGTGACGGACCGCGAGCTGGTTGGCGAGACCGGGGCGTTCTTCTCCCCGGTGTCGGACATTGATTGGTTTTGTGTCTCTTCTTTTGGTTAGGTTGGGCCAAAGGCGAGATTCATGGAAGGTTTCGAGTGGATTGAGAAAGAGAGAGAGTGAGAGAGAGATAATTGGGTTTCAATTTTGAATCTTGATGAATGGGATGGGATGGGGGGGGGTATTGGATAATGATGCGAGGGTGATTCTTGGGTGGGAGGGAAAGTGGTAGCTTTTTTAGGGTTTTGCCTCTCTCTTGAAAGCCTAATTTCTCTTCTGCCCAATGATTTCAGTGTGTGCGGGCGGGCGGGCGAGAAGCGAAAATAGAATGACGGGGCACGCGTTAAAGTTGGGATCATTTGCCCTTAAATCTGTATGCGAAACGTCAGTGAATGTCCATGAGCAAACCTTGACAGCCGTCTACTTGGCAGCGGCTCAACTCCAAAAATAAGATGGCGAGTCAAAATGTAGATATTTCGGATGCACTTCGTTGCAGTGGCAACTCTAAGGACCAAAGTAAGAGGACTAGGCTCTATATGCTTGTTTTGATTTTTGATGATTTTATCGTCCTTTTATGTGTTTATTATCATGATTTGTGTCGTCTTTTTATGTGTTTATGTGCATATACGTCACCAATATATTTGTCAATGTTTTGTAGACACCGCACTCACTCGCACCAAAGGTCCTAGCCTACCTATTCAAGGGCGATGGTTGAAACCCTCGGTTTGTGGCGAGACGAATTCAAATATGTCTGCGCTTCTAAGGCTATTGTACTAGGAGCTTCTTAGCGTCTTCTTATATCACACAAGTATTAATGACCATCTAGTGTTAACTACTAAGATATATCATGCAATTATGTCGAGATCAAACCAACTATTGAGACAAACTACACACATACGGGACTCTTTTCGGGATTTTCCATTTAAAAAGGACACCAGTGAATTTTATTACGTACAATCCGAGTGTATCAGCCAATACACAGTAAAACCGAATGGTACTCTTATAAGGGGGAGATCACAAAAATATGGGCATTGATAAACTGGCCGGTTTATTTTTTATTTATTTTTTTTTAGTGTACCGGGTGGTTTATCAAAGACCGTATTTTAGGACACCATGGACTGCCTTGTAGACCTCTTTAAATTCCAACCCCTTAGCTAGCATTCATGTCGACCTGTACATAAGTGCACCGGCTGGCATAAGTATGAGCGGAAACCCCATTCTGATAAACCAGCCAGTACATTTTTCAAGTGTATCGTTGGATAGCGACTTGTATGGTCGATATTACACTATGTTTACGTGTTGGTTGATCCAGTTGTCGTGTGTTGTATGTTACTACTTGTTGCTGCTAAAAAGTTGATCGGGACCACGACTTGGAACATTGACATGCAAGACAGAACAAAGAGTGACCACCGGGTGGGGTTCTGGTGGGTGAACTCTCCAATGCTAAAGTTAGATATAGGGGTGGAACTTTCAAAAACAAAAAGGCACAATGTGTATGTGTATGAAGTTTTTGGCGTACATGGGGTAGTCCCATATATATAGTTGTAGGTAGGAGAACCCTAGTGGAATTAGGATCTTGACGGCTGGGCCTTGGGCCAGATCCTTGAAGGATCTAGTTAGGATCCTTTTTCAGAACCCTAATTCCTCTAGTATAACAATCACCAAATTTGTAGTTGACAATGTTTGGTCGTGAGTCCAAATTGACACGTGTTGTCCATTAATGGGGAGTGTATTTTTAGTTATATCATAATAATGTCCCTTACTTTTGGAGGCACTATGAAGTGGGCAAAAATAAGAACAATGTCGAATAACTAGAACAACGGATCGAATGGGGCAAGAAGTTCATAAAAAATAACCTAGCAGTAAAGGCTTAAGGAGGCCTCGTCGAACAGCCTGGACGATAATTGTGCTCGGACAGTCTGCTCGGGAAAGATTTGTCCGAGCACGATCTATTCGAACACGATTTATTCGGATACGGCATGTTCGCATGCAGTTTGTTTGGAAGCAATATGTTAATAGCGGCTTATTCAGACGCAATCTGTTTGATGCTCTTGAGAGCCTAAGTCAGATCTCTTCACTACAGTCTGCTTGGACGACGTGCTCAGCTGGCATTGTGCTCAGACAGACACTAAACCTTGGGCTCTTGAGAGCACGAGGGAAATCAAGTGAGGCCGTCTGCTCGAGCGACATGCATGACTGGCATCGTGCTCAGGCAGACACTGAACACTAGGCTCTTGAGAGCTCAATGGAATTTCTATATGGCAACATGCTCGGGCAACATGCTTAGGCAACATGCTTAGCCAATATCGTGCTTAGGAAGATATCATAGCTTGGGCTCTTGAGAGCACAAGGGCAATCAAATGAGGTCATCTACTCGGGCGACGTGCTCGATTGGCATCATGCTTGGGCAGACGCTGTAAGTTGTGGTCTTTTGAGTATAAGCGCAATCAAATAAGGCTGTGTACTCGGGCAACCTGCTCTGTAGGCATCGTGCTCAGGCATACACCGTAACTTGGGCTCTTGAGAGCACAAGGGCAATCAAATGAGGCATTTGGCTCGAGCGATGTGCTCAGCTAGCATCGTGCTCTGGTAGACACCTTAGCTTGGGCTCTTGAGAGCACAAGGGCAACAAAATGAGGAAGTCTGCTCGGGTGACGTGCTCGGCTAGCATCGTGCTCAGGCAGACACCGTAGCTTGGGCTCTTAAGAACACAAAGGCAATCAAATAAGGCATTCTACTCAGGCCACGTGCTCAACTGGCATTATGCACAGGCAGACACAGTAGCTTGGGCTTTTGAGAGCACAAGGGCAATTAAATGAGAAAGTCTGCTCAGACAACGTGCTGGGTTGGCATCGTGCTCAGGTAGACACCATAACTTGGGCTCTTAAGAGCTTAAGGGCAACATGCTCGACTGGCATCATGCTTGGGTAGACACTGTAGCTTGGCTTCTTGAAAGCACAAGGGCAATCAAAGAATGAAGCATGGTCGGGTGACGTGCTTGGCTGACATCGTGCTCGGGCAGACGCTATAGCTTGGGCTCTTGAGAGCACAATGGCAATAAAAATGAGGAAGTTTGCTTGGATGACGTGCTCAGGAAGACGTCGTACACTGGGCTCTTAAAAGCTCACACGTGTACCCTGGCCACGTGCCAATAAATCATCTTGGCTGCAAATTTGAATCACTAGGCTCTATGATGGGGCCACGTGAGTGGAAATGAACAATCACCGCCATGCTAGGTACTGTTACCTAGAAGCTCTTTATAAATGGGTGAGTCCCCTTCATTTCTCATTTCATTCGTCATTTCTACAAGTGTCGATTCTTCATCAAGTAAGTTTCCTTTCCAGTCCTTTTTTAATTCTATTCAGCAGTTTTCAATTCCATACACATAGAAGAATGTTTGAGTTGTCCTATAGAAATAGCTCTTTGGAAGAGGCTATTGGAAGTAGCTCTTCTTCGTCTAGTGGAGAAGCCCCGACTTCCCAAAGCAAGATTGGTCCTTCTAACCCTCAATCTTCCCAACCGCTACCGATGTAAAAACGATTTAAAGGATGCCAAAGATAAGGTAGAGGAAAAGGAAGTACCATAACCTTGATTCACCCCTAACGAGAAGCGAAACAAAATAACCAAGGAAGAACTATAAGCACTCCTAAAAGAATTTCCTTTACCAATGGGACACACTACTCAGGTCCCGAAGTTACAAGAGCCTGCAAATTATGGGACCAAGACTAAAACAAGTGTGCACGAGGGGCAAATGAGGTCAGGATATAGACTCCCCTTACATCCTATCGTCGTTGTTGTTTCTAATTATTATAAGATGGCGTCTTGCCAACTTGCACCAAATGTTGGAGAAAGCTCATAGGCTTGATATATCTGGTTGAAACTTCGGGGTTTAAAGTGGATACTGAAGATTCCATGAAAGTCTATTTTGCATTGTGCTTTGTCAAGAACGTGGCACGTTGCCTGGGCTGGTATCACATCCATAAGAAGCACAAACGTTTTAGAGGTGTGTAATACCCTGAACTTCGGGGGTCGGTTAAAATAACGATCCGGACTCCGAAAAATAAACAGACAATAATTTTGGGCAATGCCCGGGAATTACTAGCGTATTAAAAGAATTTAGGGGTATTTTTGTAATTTTGGAAAATTAGAGGGGCTATTTTGCAAATTTTGGAAAATTGGTCACAAGATGGTGCCACCTCCTCCTTGATTATTTGATGACTAATGAATAAAATTATAAACAAAGGTATAGATAAGGGGAAATTCGGAGCTCCAAAAAGAGAGAAAGGGAAAGAGATTCGGAAAAGATAAGGGAGCCTCGGAAGAAAAAAAAACAAAACAAGAGAAGAGAAAGCAGACCCAAAACAGGAAAAGAAACAGAGAAGGGAAGGGAAAAACATAGAGGGCAAAACAGAGAAGAATTCGGCAGAGAAAGAGGGAGATTCGTAGAGGAAGCTTCAAGGTAATCCCTCCCCCTCCTTCCCAATTTGCAAATTTCAACTTTTGACAGTGTGTTGAAGATTCGTGCAAGGGATGGAGTTGCCGTGAAGACGGTTGGACTGTGGGGAATCTTGTAGGTGTTCATGTTGATGTTCCAACTTATACATGTGTATAAATTGCGTAATTTTGTGTCAAGGTGTGAGTATGAGGGGAGGGGATGAATTTCAGTGAGTTGTTGAGAAGTTTGATGTGTGTTATGTGTGTGAAGTGTGTGTTACTGTGATTGTGTGTGCGTGAGTATGTGTGTGTTACAAGTGTGGGGGTGTGTGTACATATGTGTTTGATCATATGTGTTGGTGTGTTTTTGTGAAATATAATGAGTAATTGAGGTGTTTTGGTGGGTATAGATAGCCAAGGGTAAGTCTGTGTGAGTCCAGTGCGTGTGTTTGAGGTGTTGGTTGTATGTGTTCTTGAGGTGTTCAGCGTGTGTATTTTCACGGGTGTGATTGTGTGTGTAAACTACGTGTTTAATTGTGTATCTTGTACTACTTGCTTATTAATGATATAATTGGTAGGATTTTTACCTACAGTCAAAAAAAAAAAATTTGTGTGTAAGTGAATGAGTTTAAGTTAGTTTAGTGAATTCCTAGGGATTTGGGTGTATTGAAAATGAAGTAGTGTGTGTGTTTGTGAAGTGTGTGTTCGATGGGTATCTCGGCAGTGAAAAGGAAGAAGAGAGTGTGCACATTTAAGGTGTTTTAGTGTGTGTGTTACTCTGTGAATAGTGACTATAATCGTCACTAAAGGTAGGAATAAGTTAGGCAGTTTTTAATCCATTTTTTTTATAAATATATGGGATCAAAATTGGACAAAGTACAAAACTGTAACCCCCAATATTTTTACGAGATGTACGTTCTGGAATTTTTTGGGAATTTTCGGTGGCCTTGAAGAGCGTTAAATTAGAGCATCGATTAACTAAAATTATCAAATTATTTGGCTTAGTAAATCAAGTTATTTTAATCTGTAAATTTTAGGAGAACCTTAGTTTATTGATATGATTCATATTATGAAATTTCGTATCATTCCGAGGATGGAAATTTCCTAAAATACTTTTTAGCCCAGAAATGAATTTGGGATGCTTAAAATAGTATTTTTTTAAAGATATTTTTTGGGGTTTTCCAGTGCCGAAAACTCCAGGGGTATTTTGGTAATTTGCCACCCTATAGGGGTATTTTGGTAATTTTACTTATAAAAGTATTTTTAGTACATTCACATACTATAAGACTATTTTGGCAAGATTAATCATGGAAACGCTATTTTGGTGACTTAAGAATGCGAAGGGTATTTTGGTAATTTTTCACCCACGGCATTTTGGTAATTTTTCACATCCAGCGAAGGGTTCATTCTGGGATTTTGCGTGAGTTAATAGTGAGTTAGAATACAATATTATAAGCTACATTTTAATCTTTGAACTGTTTCGTTTAGGTTAAAGTAAGGATTGTTTCGGTTAGGTTATCGTAGCTGTGAACCAGGTAAGGATTTATATCCGAACCTCGAGCCATCAGTTTGCTTTCGCAATTATTCTTTTGTTTTGTTTATTTATGACTATTGTTGAACTCTAAGTATGCATTGATTTCGATCTGTTATTGCCAAGTGAACCCTAATGTTGAACCTGATTCAATTATTGAATACGGTCAGTGCTCACCTTTTGTTGCATATTAAGCATTGATCTGTGTGTTGATTCTGTGATATATGTCTTCTATATACTGACATGGGAATCTGTTCTATTATGAAGTGAGCGTTTTAAGGCTGGTCTGAATCCTGCGCGAAATGCAAGCTAGCACCTAAATGGACTAGTATTCTGGTACATAATGCATGTGTACATTTTCTGAGCCTTGCATGTGTGGCACCGCTACCACCCATGATCAGTATCTTCGGAATTTATGTGCATTGTGTCTGCATTGATCACTTCAAGAATGTCTGAGAACAATTGTCTGAATATCTTATAAAAAGGGAATGAGTGAAACGCTTCCCTGTTCTAGTCAGACTGTCGTAACTGTTTGAAATCTCTTAACTATTTGTCTTTGAATTGTGTAGCTCCCCCCGAGATTGCTTTGTACGACCTTACTGAGCTCTCAAAAGCTCATCCTTCGTTTGACTCCCTTCTATAGGTGACGATCAGTTGTCGCATGTTCGGGAATGGGTTAGAGTCTGTGTGAGATTCCGATGAGCCCATCACTACTGGGTAATGTGACCCCTGCGCGAGTCTGTACCGTTGATTCATTCTATCAGGTTATTGAGAACCTAGGTTTTAATAGTTAAGTTTGAACAGTTATTGAAAACTTGTATTTCAAGAAATTTGGATCGGTGTTGGATCAGATGCTTTAAAGTATGTGTTGGTGAACAACTTTGACGGGTTTGAGGTGATCCGGTAGGTTAACGACTCGGGAGTTCGAGGCAGTGGAGCTCCGAATTTTCGGGGGCGTTACAAGGTGCTACGAAGTAAAATAAGGGTTGTCATTCTAGATACTTCTTTGTCAAGCGCAAAGGCGTGCGCTGGGAATTTCCTCGAAAATAGAACTATTTTTGTAAGGAACTTGAGAAGAAAGACTTGTATGTTCCTGATGCCTTTACCAAGCGTATTTTGGATCATATCAAGTTGAGAGGTGATCTATCTATTAAGAATCCTCTGACGGAGGAGAAAATTGCAATACGGGAAAATCATTCTCCTTAAACCCGTACTGAGAAGCCTTTAGGTTAATACATTGTCACAATCTGTGACTAGCGCATCCCCCATTAGGGTTGTTGGCTTAGGCAGAGTTTTAGTGTATTTTTATGCAATTCATGCATTTCAAGCATCTTCCTTCCTGGTTCTGAAGACTTCTTTGTTTTATGCAGAGATGGCAAGTGGCAGCGACAAAGCACCCAAATTCGGCTTCCTTAGTGTCTTGCAGAAAGCTACAAAGGGGAAGACGAAAGAAAAAACACCATCTGTAGATTTGCCCTTTGTTTTCAAGAAGGCTAGAGACAGTCTTCTTGATTCCCCTCATCATGTTATTGAAGGCATTTTAGCTGAAAAGGATCCAATCTTTCGTCCAAGATGGACGATTAGGTGAAGGGATATGGGGATGCCAAACAGCCATGTTTCCGAGCAGCGTCTTTCACATGGCATCCTTCCTAGGGATGTAGAAATTCTACAAAACCAGAATCGTGAGTCCTATTCATGTTCCTTTGCCCATGCAGCGTACACCGTAAGTATTCGATTATCATCCCTTGCCTTTTTATTCAAAAGCCTTTCTCATTTATACCTTATTATCATCCTTGTTTTCCAGGCTTATGCCTATAGCAACCAGATGTTGGCATGATTCGAAATGGCTAAGGATGTGGCTGCTCAGGCCAAGCAGGACAAAAGAGATGCGCTTGTAAAGTCTGAGGAGTCTGCAAAGCTAGCAGATGAGGTAATAGAAGAAACGATGGAACTTCTCTCCAACATTAATAGGCTCGAGAAGATGTGTGAGAAGGCAAAGAAGAATGAAGCGGAGGTGAGGGACAAAAGGATACATGACTATATTAACGGAAACGTTGGAGACGAATGGCTGAAGAAACGCACTGAGGACAACCTGGAAACCTATGAGTTTGGTGTTTCCAAAAGGCCAAGGACATGTTCAGCCAGCACTATCCGAAGCTCCCATTGGACAATTTTGTCATGCTTGTGTTCGGATCGCCTTCTGCAGAGACGGTTGCACCTATTGAGGCTGGGGATGCAGTTTCACAAAAGAGGAGGATAGTCAGCCACGGGATGCCCCTGAACCTTAGAGTGGTTGTTTGGCTTCTTTGTAATCTAGGCCTCTCTTGTTGTCATCTTTTAGAACTTTGTCTAAGTCTTTTATGACACCCATTGAGGGATTTAAGTAACTATATTATTTCCACCGCTCCTTTAGAAGGTGTTGTTTAATGCAGTTGTGTGTTTATGAGCTTGTGCTTTTCACATCTTGCTTACATTTATGTTTACTTTGACACGAACTCTTATTGTTGGCTAAGAGTTGGCAAAGAAACCTCGCACTCACGCCTAGCTAAGTTTTGAATTTAGCAAAGTGTGGTGGGGTGACAAAGTCCAGCAAGGACTTTGTCGTTTCACGGGTTAGAACTATAGCTAAACCATTCAGATAGTACTTGGGTTCTATCTTAACACCTTATGTACTCTTCTTAGGAGAATGTACATGTTACATGTGTCTTAGCCTTGGGCTCTTGGGAGCTAGGGTATTCCTACTAAGAACCCTTGGGCTCTTGAGAGCATAAGGGAAATTCTATGAGGCAGTCTGCTCAGGTGACGTGCTCGGCTAGTATCGTGATTGAGTAGATGTTAAACCCTGAAGAATTGCACTTTTGTATTGTTAAAATCATGCTCTGAAGGAAAATTTTATTGCTTTGGCAAAAACTTGAAACAACAGAAGGGATTAGCATCAAGCCGTCTAAGCTCAACAATCTGAAGGCTAGTCTAAAAAAATGCTAAAAAATACTAAGTGTTACTTTGGGGTTTGACAAGGTCTGAGCCCTCAGTCCCCCTAAAAAGAAGTGTCGTGCCTTGGGGCAAGATGCTGGTGGTAGAAACAGTAAAGGTTCTCCGCATTTCATGTGCGAAGGATAGGATCTCTTAAGAGTGTTTCCAGGGCATAAGTGTTTGCCTTGAGTACCTTTGAAATTAGATAGAGCCCTTCCATATTGGAGACAACTTTTCTGCGACTGACTTTGGGTTTGGTACTTCCAGCTTGCGAAGGACTAAGTCACCAACTTGGAGAAGTTTCGAACAAACACGTTGATTAAAATAAATAGCGACCCTCTACTTAATGGATATCGAACGCTTGTGGGCTTGAGTCCAAACATTGTCCAGAGATCGAGATTCCTTCCAAGATTGCCTTTCTTATCTTCATTGTTGAAGTGGAAAGTTCGCACAGTTAGGAGTCCAACTTTTACTGGTAATAAAGCTTCAGTTCCAAAGCAGAGGAAAAAAGTTGGTTCTCCGGTTACAGAATGGGTAGTGATTCGATATGCCCAGACTACTTTGGGGAGTTTATCAGCCCATGCTCCTTTGGCATTATCCAGCTTATTCTTCAATCATTGTAAAATACTGCAATTCATGTTCTCAATTTGGTCATTCGATTGAGCATGGGCCCCAGAAGAGAAGCGGAGGTCAATCGACATGTCTTAACAAAAGCTTCGAAAGTAGAAGTTGCCAAACTGTTTCCCGTTATTATTAAGGGCCTTCGGTACTCCAAAACGACAGACGATCTTTTTCAAAAAGAAGTCTTCACACTTAGCAGTTGTAATAGTTGTTAGTGCTTCGATTTTGGCCCACTTCGTAAAGTAATCAATCATCTTTGGCCTGAAGCCATGGGAAATGGGCCCAAAATATCTATTCCCCACATAGCAAAGGGGTAAAACAACCGAGCTAAGAGGAGCAACCGTTGTGTGCGATATAAGCATCAATCTTTGGCACTTGTTGCACTTTCATGTAAAGTCGACTGCATCCTTTTGCATTCTCGACTAATAATAACTTTGCCTTAGTATCTTGTGTGCCAAACTTCTTCCTCCAAAATGCTATCCGCATATGCCTTCATGTACTTCTTGTAATGCATAGACCATTTGGTTTTCAATTTTTTGTCCAGTTTTATAAACTGGAAAAAAAATGTGAGGATTCTTTTGGGTGCAAACACTTGAGATAGGGAAAGACTGAAGGACTTCTTATACAGAACCCCTTCGACTAGGGCATACCAGGAGGCTTTGGTGCAAAGGTTCCTTCCTTCGAGTGATTCCCCCGTGGAAAGATATTGGATGATAGGGTCCATCCAAGGAGACTTTTGATCTACAACTTCAACGTCAGCCTTGGACCTGATGCTATGCTCCTTGAGGAGCTCAATATAAACCATTTGTGAGAACTCTGAAATATCTGTGGAGGCGAGTCTTGACAAACGAGTATGCTTGGGCGTTCTGTTCTCGAGGTATTTGACATATAGTAAAGTTTTTAAACTTTGCCACTAAAGTCTTGACTAGTTGACGATACTTGACCATTCTTTCATCTCTGGCTTCATATTCTCCCAATACGTGAGTGACCACCAATTAGGAGTCATTGTAAACCGATAAGAAATCCACCTTCAAGGCATGAGCTAGCCTTATTCCCCCAAAAAATAACTTCATACTCTATTTCATTGTTGGACGCTTGGAAGTTGAAGTGAAGAGCATACTCTATAGCGAATTTCTCAAGACTAACGAGGATAAGTCCCATGCCACTATTGCCGAGTGTTAATTTGGCATGTGTCTTCTTGAAAACAAGCATTCCCAGTGATTGGAAGCTATAGTTTGGCCACCACATATTATCATGTTTACCTTATGCTTGATACTTTTTCTTGTAAGCCTTTTGAGCCTGAACAATTTAAACTTCTTTCTTTAGCCTATATTCCTAACATTGGGTGGGCAAGTCTCTTTGTGTGTGCCTGCAGTCCAACTAGTAGTACTCAAATTACACTCGTTATGGAAATGTATTTTTCTCACAGGGAACCAATCTCTTAATGGTAGAAGAGATGATAAATAAAATCTTGATGATTATTTTATTGATCTTTTAAAAGAAAAAAAAATTGGTAAAAAAAGAAGAAGAAAAAAACATGAAAGCAGTGAAGAATGATTGTTAAGATTCAACGCATAGAATGATATTGGTTGAGTTTAAAGGGCAGACATTCAACATATTCAAGTTTGAACTACGTCCCTAATTCTCTAAGTATGATATTTTGATAGCTTAATAATCATTTAGGCGAAATCCAAAGTCCGGGTTCGTTTGACCCACGCTCTTCTCTTTTTCCTTTCTCTTTCCATTCATTCCCTTTCTGACAACAATCCACCTGCTCCCCAGATAGCCATACACTCCCTAACCTATCCTCCTTCACACTCACATCAACTATCCCCATCAATTGAATCCAAGCGGCGGCATTCAATGCCTCTTCTTCAAGTTGGTGTAAGATATTAGCTGAATTAAAGTCCTCATCTTAGCTACCACAGCATTCCTGTACTTTACGATGTCTTCTCCCACTGACTCTTCTGGACTTTCTCCTCCACCTCTCCATCTTTCCCCACCCACGCCTCATCAAACTCCTGAACCTCCCATACCTCCCAACTTGCCTAATGGAACGCCTACCCGAACTGGTCATCTGTTACAGGTAGATGAAGCCTCAGTCATGCAAGCAAGACAAGGAGCCTCGCGTATTCTAATTGGGTACATCTGTGATGTCAAGAGCTTTAGTGAGCACCAGATGCAACAAATAATCAACACGTACTGGAATCTCTTTGGCCGAATTCGAGTAGAAAAACTACCGAAAATCTTTCTTTTCCATTTCGACTTTGCGTATGAAACTCACCTAGTTTACTCAAATGGACCATGGAGTATCCAAGGCGCTCTCCTGTTACTCCGTCCTTGGACACCTCACGTTGTTTATAGTATTATCATTTTTCCCATAGCTGACTTATGGGTTCGTGTTACAAATATACCGAATTACTGTTACTCATTTCCCCTGGCTCAACAAATTGGAAGCTTGCTTGGTGAGGTCCTTCGCATCGATTGGTCACCACTCCGCCAAAAATTTTGTGACTACTTTAAGATACAAGTCAGAGTTGAAGTGCAGAAACCACTGCTTGCTGGAGTATTTTTATCTCTTCTTGACCACACAAGTCTTTGGCTTCCTTGTGCGTATGAGCAGATCTTTCGTATACGCTACAAATGTGGTTGTATTGGTCACACGATATCAACATGCCCAGAAGGGGAATCCATTATACGTCGTGACTACGACCTTCTCCGTAACAGAATGCTTCAAGTATTCCCTCATCCAGTCATGTTCGAACCCAATCAACAGCTTTACGGAGATTTGCAGCGTATCTTACCGAACACAGACTTCAACAGAACTTCTCAACTGGAATCAATTGAAACGCCTTTTGGCCCTGAGCTGCACAACGTCTACTCATCATTTTCTCCTCCATCCTCACCAATTTCACCTGGCCATGATAATTTTCATTCTGCTTCTGATGGTGCTCTTGATGAAGACAAAATTATGGTGGATATTGTTGATGAACCCAGTCCTGCGACCTTCATCAGCAACTTTGAAGCCCCAACCCTAGGTTCTGACAACAACAGCTTTGGTTGTGATGTCATGCCATCCTCACTGCTCACGCCCACCACTGCTTCAACTCCTCCTGCCCAAGTCATCCCCTTAGAGCCTGACCTTTACACCTTGCTCTCCACGTTTGGACAAGAGTGGGCCTCCTCCCACTCTTCTCTTTTCTAAAAAATAGTCCAGGCTGTAGGGCTCCCAACTTCTTTTCCCTCAATCTCGGATGATCCGTCCATAGACCCCTCTTCTTCTTCTACCTACATGCTCATTCATACGGACAACCCAACATCGCCTCCTCCTCCCCCACCACTGAATACATCGTCTTCCTCTCCCTCCTCTTCACACCGCCAGGCAAAGAACCCATGGAATATGATCTTACTCTTCACCCTACCATAGAGAACTCAGATCCTAAACTAAGGGCATCTGCAATCCAAGCTCACAGAAGTGAAACTCATGTGCCACAAGAAAATGGCATACCACCAAGGCCATCATCCTTTCAGAATCGTGGTACTTCTCTCTGGCGCCGTCTAGACCCGTTTCTTAGTTACGAAAATGCTTCATCCACGATGGATCCTGCCATTGCACAAATTGTCTCCAACCTTATCATGGAATGCAAACAGGAGGATCAGCACATCCAAATCACTTATGCTCAACACTCTGGCAAAAGATTTTATGCGCCTACCTATGATGAAGCTTTTCCAGAGGACCACATTGAAGCTGAACATGCTCCTACTCCAATCAACAGGATTCCCGCAGACTCACTAATCGGTTTCTCAGACCCCAGTTCCGAATCATATTCTAATACATCTTCAAAGCGAGCTCGAGATGACTCTGGTTTGGAAAAGCCTTCTGCCCATATCAAGAAGCTTCGTATCATTGGTCAGGCGCCGCTGCCAGGTTCCTTTCCCTCTCGACTCTTGATTTGTAATAGCTTGACAGTGCTTTTTCACATATGGCAGCATAAAAACATGATTAATCTCTCGTCTACTCTACTTGCTTCCTGCACTTTCTCCTCTCTTACGGCATACTTATCCACGCATGGGGGCTTTAGACGGCCTGCTTCACTTGAGGTTTCCTATCTTTATGCAGAAGAAATGTTTGCTTGTGACCTAATATTTATGTTGAAACTTTGGATTGGATTGTTTAGGAATAATATTAGCAGCAAGTTTAAAGTAGGAATGTATACAAATAGGTTTTTTTCTGACCTGAGTATCTTATCTGCGGCCAACAAGAATTTTAGTGTCAGCGTATCACCCACTTCGGTGTACACTGTCAACGCCCCCTCTCTTGGGGTCCCTAGCGCATGTTGTCGCAACTCTTTTCTTTGCCTTAAGACTGCGATGGTT
This sequence comes from Escallonia rubra, assembly GCA_033065855.1. Taxonomy (NCBI): domain Eukaryota; kingdom Viridiplantae; phylum Streptophyta; class Magnoliopsida; order Escalloniales; family Escalloniaceae; genus Escallonia; species Escallonia rubra. Next base: position 357,322 of record JAVXUO010000733.1, read on the forward strand.
ATGGCCAGTACAAGGCCATCGAATCTACTCCCTTAGACTTTCCTGTAAAGATATCGGATCAAAGAAATGATCCTTTGAACATACAATACAGCAAATTCTACCTTACCCGCTCACGCCAATTACTCGATCACCAAAGGAGCACTCCCGAAAGCGTCGTTGCTTCAAAGAAAGTCTTCACTTTCTTTCATCCACCCTACCGAATTGCGTAGGGTCTCTTTATACTTGCTGTCCAGTTCCGTCTTTAAACAGGCTTCGGGGTTTGTCCTTGAACAACCCCTTGGAACTCAATGAAAATCTTCAGCTGGAACTGCCGAGGCCTGGGTCATCCTCGGACAGTTCTTACAACCAAGCAACTGATCCACAAGCAACAGCCCGACATAGTATTCCTTCAAGAAACTAAGCTCAATATTGACTCGATTTCTCGTATATTCAACAAAGGCTTTGTTTCCTTCTCTGGCTATAACCCCACGGGTACCAAGGGTGGTCTGTGGGTGGGATGGAAATCTCACATTCTCGAAACTCCTCTGGTTCTCTCGAAGCATCTGCTCCTCATCACTCTCTCCTTTAATAACACGATGCTCTGGACCTCGGGTTTCGTGTATGGCCATCATGTGGTTGAAAAACGCGAAGCCATGCGAAACCTCATCAGCCACTTTATCTCTGTCGTTTCAGGACCACTCATTTTGATAGGTGACTTCAATCAGGTCCTATCGGTCTCTAAAAAATCGGGGCGCCACTGTTCGGTCTTTCCGGGCCACTTCTTTTTACGCAACTTCTTACACAAACACGGACTAATCGATATTCCGTATTCTGGCCCTGTTTTCACTTGGAGTAATGGCCGTCATAGTTCTAATTGCACTTTTGAGAAGCTTGACCGAGGTTACTCAAATGTTGACTGGCTTCTTTGTCATCCCAAAGGACTTCTCTACAACTTGGGTATACAGGGTTCTGATCACGCCCCCATTCTCCTTATCTCAGAACCTGCTTTGGTTTCCCGTCAACGCCCAAAGCGTTTCGAAGCAATCTGGCTAGAACATCCAAACGGGATTGCTTTACTTAGAAATACCTGGAACAGTCCTATCACTGGCTCTCCTCTCTTCTGTATGGTTCAGCTCCACAAAATGGTCCTCCGGGCACTTTCCTCCTGGCATTTTTCTCACTGTCTTAATCTCACCTCCCAAATCCAAGATATTCAAGCTCTTCTACCAAGTATCCAAGAACAATTCCCATATGAATTTGCCATCCTCCAGTCAAATCAATTGCAGGATCAACTTAACTGGCTACTTGACTGTGAGGAACTCTACTGGAAGCAGCGGTCAAAAAACAATTGGCTAGCTCTTGGGGACCGCAATACGAAATTTTTTCATGCCTCTGCCAACATACGTCTTACCAAACGCAACTTCTCAAATATTACTCTTTCTTCGGGTTCCAAGCTATAATACACAAAGAACTCTTCAAGATTGTTTTCTTCTCCATTTTACCTCGATCTTAGCTCCGAATTATTCCGATCAAGAAAAACGAGCTATGCCCACTATAGGCATTATGTCTTCTTATTTGGACACACACCAACAGTAAGTATTAGACACTCCTTTCACTGCTGATGAAATCAAGTCTGTTGTCTTCCAATTAAAACCTCTCAAATCTCCGGGTCCGGATGGTTTTCCACCATTGGTCTATCAGAAATGTTGGGGCTTCATGGGTCAATCTCTCACTACAGCGGTACTATCCTTTCTTAATTCCGATCATGTGTTAAAAGAAGTCAACCGCACCTTCATAGCCTTCATTCCAAAAATAGAAACCCTACCAACCCGGGGGACTTTAGGCCCATCAGTCTATGCAATTCCTTATATAAAATCATTGCCAAAGTCCTATGCAATCGGCTCAAAGATATCATTCCTACCTTACTTTCTCCTTATCAAAATGGCTTCGCTAAAGGACGCCATATATTGGACAGTATTCTGATTGCTCAAGAATTATCGAATTATATCCGCCTCAAAAAACATGGTGCAAATGGCATCGGATCTCTCCAAATGGATATGAGTAAAGCTTTTGACCGCCTACGTTGGGACTTTCTTGCTGCTGTTCTCAAACAATATGGGTTTTCCCGAAAATAGATAAGGTTACTTCTGCAATGTGTCACGACGGTAACATTTTCCATCCTCATAGACGGCACACCAACAAACTATTTCACCCCTACCTGTGGGCTACGACAAGGAGATCCCCTATCGCCTTTCCTGTTTATTCTATGCACTGAAGTCCTCTCTCAACTTCTTCTCCGAGCTCAACATTATGAAGGCATTAATGGGCTCCGCCATTCACCGAGATCTCCGTTGATAAATCATCTTCTCTTTGCTGACGACTCAATTCTTTTCTTCCAAGTTACACCACTTTGCTGTGACCAACTCAAATTGCTCCTCACCTCCTATGTTAATGACTCAGGGCAACAAATAAACCTTCAAAAATCATCATTGTTCCTTAGTTCGAATACCTCTCCCCTTTTAGCGGACTTATTCTCTAGTACCCTAGGAATTCCTATTCAGCCCGTAATGGGGATATACTTTGGCACATCTTTAGATATTGTACGACACCGATCTACTTTTTTTCAAACCTTAGTCCATCGGATCCAACATCGTTGCGCTGGTTGGAAAAGTCTTCTCCTCAATAAAGCTGGAAGAGCTACACTCATTAAATTAGTCCTCTCTTCTCTTTTAACATACCATATGCAAATCTTCCTCTTTCCACTCCACATTTGCAAGAAAATTGACTCCATCCTCAGTTGGTTTTGGTGGTTTGGGGATCATGAAACTAAAGGGATTCACTGGATAAATTGGACTTCTCTCTATGCACCTTCATATCTTGGTGGACTTGGCTTCCGACAGACCAACATCTTCAATATAACCTTACTTGCGAAACTGTCTTGGCGTATTCTTCATGAGCCCTCAAGCCTCATCTCTTCCTTCTTTAGAACGAAATACTGTCAGCAAATACAATTTCTGTCTACTCGGGCAAACTCCAACTGCTCGTGGGGATGGAGGGGGATCCTAAAAGGATGAGATTTGCTTTTACCAAACCTGCAATGGCGTTTGGGTGATGGTAAACAGGTCCATATCTAGGAAGATTATTGGCTACCAATAATGGAACCTACTTACTTACAACAATTCTGACACGCTCATTCACCTAAGGAACTAGTGTCACTATATATACAAGATGGCAATTGGAAAGCTTCTCTCATCCGCAATATCTTTCCTGACCACATTGCGGAAAACATCTTGGATATTTATATCTCGCACGCATGATGCCCTGATAAACCAATATGGACTACAAGTGCTATCGGTATCTATAATGTTCGCACTGCCTATATATTAGAATACACCAATAGACACCCGATAATGCCTGCAGTAAGTTCCTTTTCATTAGTTTGGCGACACCTTTGGAAGCTCTAAATCCCTCCTAAACTACAATTCTTCATATGGCAACTTCTTTGGGACTGCTTACCTCTTTTGAGCGCACTTCGAAACAAGGGAATACAGCTGGCCACTACTTGTCAACTATGTCACCAGGTAATTGAAACTTCAGATCACCTATTTTACTCCTGCCAGACCCTTCGCCCAATATGGTTCGGTAGTAGCCTTGGTATCTTGACAACTTTTCTAATTCCCTCTTTTAAGGAATGATTGATAGCTTGGATAACACCTTCCACCCATCTTCCTACCGGTTGCAAATATCAACAACTCCTATTCTTCAGCATTCTTTGGTACATATGGTTATACCGTAATGAGAAAAAATTTCAGGACTCAAATAAAGGTCCACTCCAGATTTTGCGACAAGCTGCCGCCCTCACCAATAATTGTGTTAGATTGCTTCAAGAAACATCAGTCAAACCCATGACCTCACCCTCGCAAGCTTATACATATGAACAGTGCCTCTATCTCACGCAGCCTTCCAACAGACTAGAAGGCCATTCAGCGCACACACCTTTGTCACCTGTTATCATAAACATTTACTTCCACGCTATATTTACATTTCAGTCTAGAAGAGAAACTTTAGTCATTCTAGCTTCCACAAGTGATGATTGTATTATAGATTGGAGCATCAACTGCTTTCTTAGTACTTCTACTCAGGAAGCGGAAGTCCTCTCTTTTCTATACACTTGTCAGTGGGCTTTACAGAATGGTTACATACATGTTACTTTATTTTCTAATTTTGCTTCTTTTCGATCTCAGATACTCGGGAATGAGGAGCCTGATGTCCAGTTGGAACCCATCTATTTTGATATCTATCAGACGATATGTCTGTTTCACAGATGTCGCTGCTCTTCTAGGACTACTGCTCTTTCTCGTCTCATCTCTCCTCTTGCACAGGTGGCAGAAAATCTTTTTGGATAGCTGACTGTGTTTGTACAATTTAGAGATGATTCCATGGAAGTTTAGTACTCCCAGTATTTTGTTTATGCAGCTTATAGCAATAATCCTATGCCACAGTAGACTAGACGGATGGGGTCTAAATCTCTGTGTCTGAGATCTTTTAGTCCTTTCTCTGCTGTATATATCTGAACTTTATACTTAACCTTTATGAAATGCAGTTCTCTTTAACATAAAAAAAAATCATTTAGGCTCGGTATCCATGGGTCAAACGAGAGGTTTTTGTATCATATATGGGTTTTATAACCCATATATTACCGCTATTCTATTCACCTACATCTAGCCTACATTGTTTCCTATGTACAATGTCTTCCCTGAATTTGTTTATGAAAGTCAAATGTTATTTTACATCTCAATGAGGTCAGAAAAAAATAGTAATAATTGTCCATGCACTTTCTGAGTTTACGACATGATGTGTTCACCTCCCTGTGATGTGTGACTCGTTGATTCTTGCTTTTCCTGACGTACTTTACATGCCTTGCTTATGTTTGTGCATTCCAGAGAAAAATTTACGTGCCACTTTTTTATATTGCCACTGAAATTAAAAAAAAACCTAAAGAGAGAAGGGGGGATAGGGTTTTTGAAAATTAATGGGGAACTTAAACTAAACACAATCATGAATCTCAATCAAACCAAGCAATGTTTCAATGAAGATGCTAACTACACAATCTCAAGCAATTATAGAGCAATAAGTTAAGAGATCGAGTTAGAGATACTTGACAAGGAGATTTAAATGATTCGAGTTGAACTACCCTAAGCCTACATTGTAAGAGCGCTAGAATCCACCAGCAACAATCTTCTTCCGTGTCAAGATCAAACCCCTTACAACACTTTGTGATATCCCCACACTAAGCACAAGCCTTGAATCTACAAAGCTCTCCAAGACTTGAAAAACTTAAACCTTGATTACAATCATTTTACAAGATCAATTGTGTATGAAAAAAACCTTCTTGAAAGGAAATGAGTACAAATGAAGCTTTAGTGCAATAAATTGATAAGACAATTGATAACTTGAAGAATGCTCATTCTTAACCAAAGAATTGCTCAGAGAGATGCTCTTTTTAATGATATAAAATCTTGAAGATGAAGAGAGAAGTTTGATCTGTGAGCTCCGATGTTTCTCTAATAAATGGAGGTTTAGAATGTGATTTTTATGGTGTATGATGAAACTCTAAATCATTTATATAGAGAAAATATGAATTGTAGTCGTTATATGCATTAAATATGCCAAAACAGCTAATATCGTTCACTATATTACCAATGCAGTCGACTGTGTTCCACTAAACTAGCCGTTACGGTCTTGTCCTAAAAAATAGTCATTGGAACTGAAATTCCAACAATTTCGTCGAATGTATTTAACAATGCAGTCTACTACATTACCTCCAACTGAACCCTTTTTTTTTGTGTTTTAGGCATAAATTTCTCTAGAAAAATTGGATTGAGGAGCCGTTTTTTGTGTTGGAAATTTAATGAAAATGTTTGTCGAAATATGAAAAGATTAGCTAACGTTTTTGAGAAAATCTGAGTAAGCTCCAAAATTCACTTATTTTCAAGAAGCATACTTGTGTGAAATGTTATGAACTCACATGCAATGCACAAGGTATCCTAAGGTCATTTTAAATCATAATCATCAATTCAAGCATCAAATCAAGACTAGTTACATAATAGTAAACATAAGTCATAATTGAAAGTAATTTAGCCTATGCATTATTTGTTGCTCTTGACATTGGACTTGATGAAGCTTCTATAACATGTCCACTTTAGCATTATGCTCCTTTGACTTTGATTCACATATCCAACTTCTCAAATGTCTTCATAAATGTATGTGTATACCTACTAAGAATCCACTCAAAGCACACATTAGAATACAATCAATGTGTTGTTATCATCAAAGTTAGATGTAAGCCTAGGTTATCCAACCATAGGGCTAACAACCACCATCACTTAATTGATAATAGAATAGGCCTTATGACTTAATCTCCTGCCTTACGACTTTTCTATCATGCACTTGAAAGTCATTTTTGTTTTTTTTGCTCGGCTGACACCCATACATAATTGGTTTTTTGGCTAATCATGAGCCTAGTTCACGTCGTCCTTGTAGCTCATACACCTACACTCACTTACCTCTTCACTGTCCACCATTGTGACTGACCTTTTTGTGATTATATTGAAGATTGAAAGATGCGTGCTTAACTTAAGAAACAACTTGTTTAATGAAGCTTAATAATGTTTACTGGCAAAGCTTTAAAATGTTTTCAACCAACATTTTGGTATTCCTCATCTTTTTGGATAGAGATAGATTTGTCATCAAAGCGGATACCACTACCTTACATTCGAAATGACAAAATAATTTGTGCAAGAGCAAAAGAGAATAGATCTTAAAATGAATGATGAATCTATCATATTGGAATATTCAAATATTTCTCAAGTTAAATATGTTCTCATACTTGAAAGATGATTTTTATTTGTCCTAAATTTTTCCTTTTCAACGTCTTTAGGTGCTTTCCTACCTGTATTATTAGTGTTTTTGTCTTTTAAGTGATTTATCAACTCTATAGGATCTTTCTCTTTCTACTTAGAAGTTCCATGTAGAGTGCAGTGTATATCAACTAGGGGTTTTCTTTGTGATTCTCCTTTCGTGACGAGTTAAGAAATGTTCTTTTTTCTTGAAGTCTTCAATATCAATGTTATTTTCACCGGTGTTATGTGGGATTACTTTATTCTTGTCGTATTCATTTGTATAAGGGGGCTTCACCTCCGTCTAGTCCGTGGAATGTTTTTGATTGAATAATGTGCATATTGATTTAACAGGATCTTAGGACATATTTCATTTCCCGCTACCACAATGGCCTAACACCATTATACCCTGCCGCCACCACCATAATACCTCGACTACCATGACCACCTTCAACCCCACCATTCCCCAATTTCAGCAATTGTCGCCGCACCCATTATTAATACCCACCGCATGATCACCACCTCTTATTGACATAGCATCACTGATCCCCCACCTACCACCACTTCAGTGCCCGCTTACCACCAACACACCACCGGCCTACCATTGCAGTCAATTCTCTTTAGAGAGAGAGATAGAGAGAGATAGATATATAGATATATAGATAGAGAGAAGGTGGAGAAGGGTTGGCGGCGTTAGTAAAAAGGAAAGATGATAAAAATAAGAATAAGAAATAGAAGAAAAAGAAAACAAAATAAATGAATATATGTTTCGACCTCTTTCCCTTGTGTAAATTTTATGTGAGCAACAAGCACAGCCATCCACTTGCTTTGGATGTCAAGCTTGATTTGGGTTTAACTGCTTGAAATATGAAAAAGTTAGGGTTTTAGTTATCAAAATTGAAATCCCAGGATTTTATTTGCAAGAGTGATCAAACCATAGGGGGTTAGATGCCATTCGGCCAACTTTAACCCCAAAAAATTGAATATACCAGCTTGGTATAACTGTGGACCTGGTGGCATACGTTTCGGCCGCCTCATAGGTGTATCAGCGGGTATGTTCGATGGGATTTTTCATTCCAAAACCTTTGGCTATTAAATTGGCTAGTACATTTACGAGGTGTACCGTCCGACTGATAGGTGGAATTACAGATTTTATGTGTTGGCAATTTTTTTTTTGTGAATTCGTCAAAATATGTGCAATTATCTATCATGACAACTAGGGGTGAGAAAACTTGGTAGTGGGATCAGACTATAAACTAACTTGTATCCCAATGGTCGTATCCGCTCAGCTCAGCGACAATGTCCTTATGCTCAGAGCAATGTAAAAGGATTTACATAAGAGTCTTGAGGTCTTAGTGGCCTAGCACAGAAGACCGCCGAAGCGTTGGCACTCCTCAAGAAGGTAGCATTCAAGCTAGAACACAACCCCGAGAAGACGGATAATTAAAAAAAGGGATCGGACTGGCAATACAAGTCTGAAAGGGAAGACAAGCTCGAGATACCTGATGAATGAAAGGAAAAAGTGGCTACTTTAGATTATTAGTTCACTCGACTGAGAAGGGCAGATGCTCCCATAAACCTTTGGGCCCTCATCTTGGGCCTTGATGACTAGCTCTCGCCTAGATTCTAGATGCTTGATATAAACAAGTTCAATAGAAGTTCAAATCCTAAGAACGACTTCAGGATGTACGTCCTCGCATTAGCTCCTCTTGGAGGTAATCAGATGCAGATAATGTGGTTACTTCACCATACCTTGACAGGCATCTACTCGGTGGTTCCTCGCCCTTGAGGATTCCCATATTCGAGCATGAAAAGATGTGGTTAGAGATTTCTTCAAAAATTACCAATACATTGTAGACCTTGTAATCACCCGCTGAAATTTGGATACTATCAAGCAAGGGCCAAAGGAGTTAGTTTCAGCTTTTATAATACAATGAAGAAATATGTGGCTCAGATGGTCAACTACTTTTCGGAGGAAGAACAAGTCAGTATGGTGAGGAACAACCTTCTCCCTGTATATCACGACTACATCTTTGGCCACTATTACACTTCATTGAATACATTGATGGTTATTTTACTCAAATTAAGGGCGTCACCAATAAAGCAATGATATATCAGCATGAGAATTAGGGAGGATATAAAGTTGGTCTAAGGAACCCCAACAATACTCATAAAAAGACAACTATGACTAAAAATACGAACAATGTTAGCTCTCAAGAAAAGGTCACGATGAAGCCAATCATTGGGCCTAGACAGAAGTTCACCAAGCTTTATGCTTCTATGGCCATCGTGTTTAAATAGTTTCTTTGAGGAGGTATGATTACCATGCTACTGCCTACTCCTATGCTCGCTGTTATTCCCAAAGGTCATAATATGCATGCTTGGCGTGAGTATCAACAGGGATCTGGTCACCGTACAGAATGGTACCTCACACTAAGTCACGTTATTCAAGATCTTATTGACATGGGTGAGATATTCCCTACTACCAAGTCCAATGTGAAGAAAGAGCCTTCACTAACGCACCAGGTCAATATGATTGAAACATCTCATTAAGCATTAGATCATCTTGTCGTCAGAGTTCCCGTGGGACATATATAGGATTGATTCCCAATTTCAGTTTGGATATGGTAGATTCTCAAGAAAAGTTATCTAGTCTTATCTTAAAGGAAGATTTGATAGAAGATATGGCCAATTTAGTGGATGAAGAAGACTACGAGGAGGATATGGTCTTTAGTTTTAGGCCTTATACTTAAATTATTCACTCGTCGTGATCAAGTTGAGCACATCAGGCGGCTAATCAAACAGGTATGTCAGACCCCCTCTTTTCTTTAGAGCAGACCCTTATGATGACAAGGTTTTGAAGCTAATAAATAAAACCCACGCAAACATCTCGATCTCCAGTTACATTGACAGGCTAACTACACTAAAAGCCCAAAAGCCAAAAAACCACCTTTACATCCTAAAGTCAAGTCTTGATCTTTTATCCTCATCATATTAGAAATTCTAACTGCATTTCTCAAGAAACTCAACTCAATGCACCAGTACACTCCAACGGTTCACTGAGTCATCTTCTTTGACAGCTTTCAAGGCTTCATCTCCTTATTTGTAGCCTCAAGGCCTTTTCATCTTCTCTTTTTACATCTCCATAGAACAAAAGCGATGTAGATCACATGACTTCATTTCAATTGGTTCTTCTTGTACATGGCATCTCCCCAGAGATGATGGAATGCAAGGTTGATGTTGTTTCCCTTACAGAGTTTCTCCGGTCAATTTCTTCCCAGTATGTTATATTTTAAGCGATTTAGTAAACCTAATAACTTGACTGATTGAAAGAGCATGGGATCTGAGCAAAATTAGGGATTTATTTAGAGAGAGAACATGAACGAACTGAGTTCCTGAGCTCGTGTAGTTACCGAGCCGAACGAGCCGAACGAGCCGAGCCCGAGTTTGATAGAAACTAACTCGAGCCAAGTTCAAACATTATCCTTTGGCTCTTATACACTCACGAACCAAGTTCAAACATACCAAAACTTACACGAACCAACCTCGAACACCGGCATGTTCGACTCAAACTCGGTTCATATACAACCCTAACTATCAGAATGCTCTTCGACTCACCAATGCAGATTTACCCGAGGGATAGACTAAATCATAACAACCCCCTCAAATCAGTGTTCGGGCATTAGACAAGAAGATTCTATTGGTTTTGATTGATAACAGTTGAGCATTGAATGTCTATCCACCCCGTATTGTGCAAACATTAGACATTGACCCTACCAACTTCACCCCTTCAAATCAAGCAGTAACGTCTTGTGATAAATCTCGGCGTGAAGTTATTGGAAGACTTAAACTTGCCATATCAGTTGGTATTGCTAGTTTTGAGGTGGTTTGCAGGTGCTAATATCCCTACAGCCTTTAACCTTCTTCTCGGGTACATTTTGTTGGTGCGTTAACCTCTACCATGTATCAAAAGTTTATGCTTGTGTATTCAGCATTATGGGTGATTTCTCAGTCATCGTATATATCTTAGACTTAAAACGAGAAAGACAATGTAGTTGCGCAAAATGACTCATTGGACCTGTTTCTTAGAGGGTTTAAGATTAATCATATTTAGTTTCTTGAGTACGAGGATGTCCTCCAGAAGGAGATGTTTATTAACATAGCGCATTATATTACTATTTTGAGTGCTTGGCATAATAAGGAATATGTGCTACTTTCCAGGCAAGAGCCTAGGTCAAAATTATCAGGGGCTTCAACACTTACTTCCGCTAGAGAATAAAAAAAATCAGTTTGGGCTACTATGATACCTCAGAGTTTTGGCTACTTGTGTAAATCCTAGTTAATAAAATTTTGATTTAGAATTAGGTAATGGAGACAATAGAATTTGTTTGGAAGTTCTTTTGGTGACAAGATTAGTATTTGATATTACTAGTGGTTAATGTGATTAGATTAGGCATTAAAATAGATTTTGACATGAACTAGGATTAGGACATTAATTTAAGTTATATTGTGATTATACTAGCAAGGAGGACTTTAAGTTATGGTACTAGCAAGGAGAACTTTAAGTTATGGTACTAGCAATTAGGACTTCAAGTTACATTACAATTAAACTAGCAAACTATATAAGAATGAGAAAGACATAATAGTCTTTGTATTTGTTCTTGGAGAGATAGAGGAGAAGAAAAAGAGAAAAAGGGCTAGAATTTTTTTTTTTTTTGGTCTTCAAGCATAAGGTTGTGATCGATCTATAATAAGAAGATTATTTTTTACGCAACTCTGAGGTAAGGGTTTTTATGCACTCTTTCCTTTCAGATACACACTTTTCCTGTCACATTGGACTGCTGTTCTTGTTGCCGATGGCAATGGTTTTTGTCCTTTCTATTCTTTTGATATCATTATTTAAATTCCAATCATCATGCTTTATTGTTCACATGATGACCTATTTTAATTGTAAATTTATTGCATCTTGGAATGCTCTCATTTGACTGTGCTTTTAAAAAACAAATCATGTTCAGTTGATTTTTTTTCTTAAAATGCTGAGCTTTAAGGAAAGGAGATGCCTCGTGTCACCTTTTTTTTTTGGTTCCCTTTTTCCTTAAAAAACGTTTATCCTTTTTTTGTGCATTTTATTTACCAAAAATTTTCTTTTGACAATATCTAACTTTTTCAATCTCCGATTGAGCTGACTTTTTTATTTCATTGGATTCGTATTTTCGTTCTCTTCAGTTTTAGTATACAATGACTACTTTTGCACTTCGAATGAATATTTGATATATTCATCAAATTACTTTGTGGGTAATATTTGTGTTTAAAAGTCACTTTTGAGAATCGTGACTTATATGTGACACGCCGCATGCGATATTCAACATGATATAACCATGATTTATAATGCTTAATAAAAAGTAATTGCGTATGTGACACCCACAAGATTTGATAAGTTGTATTTGATATTTGGCTTATTATTTAACCCCCTTTGGTCACTTATGTCATTCATTGTGAAATTTGATTGGATTATCTATTCCTCTATATTGACTCTATTTGCTAACTCAGTTTTATATCCGTTTTGGCGCTCTTCGTGTAAAATCTCTTACTGGATAAGTTGTGCTGACCCCTTTGTTTTATGTTTCCTCCATCTTTCAGTCTAAGAATATCACGAAGGTTGAGATGTTGGTACAGCTGCGAAACTGCTTTGGTGTTTGCTATTAAAAATAGTAGAGGTTATGATTTCTTTAGACTAATTATTAGTTAATTTATTTTATTTGCTTTGGGTTCAAATGGTTAATCTGAGAGGACTATAATTAACTTTTTGAATACTTTAGAGTTAAGTATTTGCTATTTAGATAACTATTTTTGCGATTTTTTAGATGTTTTACTCTACCTTTATAACATTTATGTTATGGACGTGTTTGGATTATTGTTTAAGGATGTGTACAGACCCTCGGGTTCGGGGCGTTACAACTAGGATACATGTTCACAAAGAAGGAAAATATGGAAGTCAGGAAGAGGATGACCCACATTGAATAGGCTCGCATGGAGGGACGCTATCTAGATTCTCCTATCATATCTCACATCCCAACTTTGAATGGTTGTTTTATCAAGGAATGAGATAATTTCCCCTACTATGGCTTTTCAAAGCCGATTTGCCATGGTGAGACTATACATAGGATTAAAGGGTGCAAAATGTTCTACGACAATGATTAAGTTGAGGGAGATAAGATCCCAAGTCCGACTGCAAAGGCCAACAAAGATAATATATCAGAAAATGAGGATGGGATCACCGCAGATACTGGATAATCAGACCAAACGAGCACAAGCAAGGTGAAGAATTGAAATATAGAGTATGGCCTATTAGTTGTTGGAGAGATTGTCGAAGACTATCCTTGTCATGACCCGAACCACGGGTAAGCCCGTGTGCTAGGCACGTGACCGGCCGCAGACCCATTCAGACAACTATTTCGGGTTCTGCCAGGTCTTATTTAAACATGTACACAATTTTAGAGTCATGCATTAACTAATATCATAATATGACTTCTATAGGTGTCCTTACAGATCTTTCCAAAATTTTCTCTACCAAATTCCTCCACAATGACTGATATAATTTATTTAAAGAAACCTCATGGAATTAAGCTACGAACAATTCTAGAAAATAAACCATCAGTTCTACAATTTCTCAAGACACTTAAATCAACTTCCTATCGAGCATCTTCTGCGGCTTCATTTTCATTACCCTCATAGTACTCAGGTTCATGTAGATGATCACCTGAAAATATTTATAAAAAGGGGTGAGCTGGGGCCCCAGTAAATACACATGCCATATCCCTAAAATAGAATTGAGGGTTTCAAATATGCCATGGTTTTCCTTTTCAAAATAAGGAATTCAATATCACCAAAATAAAATTTAACTCAACATATCTACGTATATATATGTACTTGCAGCAAAAGATTCTCGGATTAGAATGTAATCGACCAAAAGCTTCATCAAGAACTGTCACAGTTAATCATAACATGGTATATTGCGGTCAGCGTATGGTCCCACTGACTAGGACCCAAAATCTCTCTTCCATCCAGGATAACAAAATGTGGACGCAAGGGCGAACCACAGTGCAACAGTACTGTGTGTCAACGTATGATCCCGTCGACCAGGACCCGTAATCCACTTTCCCCCGTGGATATGGGGCGCAGTAACACAGTCAAACTATTATCTCATTCCACATGTACCGATCATGATTCAATAACTCACACAACAATTTCATGGCATTTCATTTCCGTTTTTCATTAACAATTTACCACAAACATAGAGCAATAAAAGTGTTTCAAAAACTTTCATTTTTACTGAGAACACGTATACAATATATAAGTTTTCAAGTAAGGTACAAGGAGGAATATGACAGGGTACTTACCTGGATAGCTACGCGGTTCTAATTCTTGTTCCCAAGCTTGCCCTAGCTCTTGTCTATCAGAATCTAAATAATAAACCATACCGATATTTTTTATTGCCACTCAATCATGCATAGCTGCTAAATTTCCCCTAAGTGCATGAAATTACCAAAAATGCTCCCGAACTTGTGTCAAATTACCCAAAATACCCCTAATGCCTAACATACAACTACACACCCAAAAATAACTCAAACCACTTAAATGGCTAGGTGGGTTTTCCAATAAAAAAGGACCTTTTCTGGGAATTTTCTGTTCGAAACCCAATTCGCTCCTTAAATTGAGCGCTATGGATCCTACTTCAAAAGTATATAAAATGGTGCCAGAAAGCTATAAATGTTTAGACGATCAAGCGTCTCAGTAAGATCAGATCACTGTAAATTTTTTTAGCTAAAAATAGTTTTGTTTACTATGCCAATTTATTCAAAAACTTATTTTTAAAATAAAATCATTTGAGGCCATTCACATGCCCAGAAAAATGTCAGAAAATTCTACATTAAAGGTTTCAAAAAAATAATGGGAGTTTTAGTTTTGCATTTTACCCAAATATGCCCAAAAATGTCATAAAAAGTTTTGGCAATGGATTGATAAGTAAATCTAGAAACAACAATTTTCAACAAATCCTAGTTTTGTATATTGACCATTTTGAGGTAGAAACATGATGAATATTAGCAAACTCAAAATTAAAAAGTTAAAGTATACTTTCTAAGGTTTTCAGAAATATAAGGTTCACAAAAACCCAATGAGTAATGACTTCTTTATAGCAAATCGAAGTGGCTGATCAGAACAGTTCATCTCTGTACAAACCAATTTTGTTCAATGGTTATTTTGGAACCGAAACACTATGAATCTCAGAAAACTCAAAACTACAAAGATGGAGAGGAATTCCTGAGGTTTCTAGAAATATAATTTTCACAAAAATTCCATGAGTAATTAATTTTATATGACAAATCGAAATAGCTGCCCGAAACAGAAAATTTTGAACTTCTACAGTGAATTGAATTTAAAGTTATTTTTAGATATCAAAACGTAAGATTCTGAAAAAGCTATCATGCTGATCTACAACAGCCTTCTTCTAAAACCTAACCCACTCTTATGTTGATCTACAGTAGCCTTCTTCTAAAACACACCCACATCTCACCCTCTGAAACACACACAATACACACACAAACCCTAGCACTTACCATTAAGATCCCTTTAAAACACACCCAATATTGCAATTTAAAACACCCAAACAAATAGCTAAAACTAGAGAGAAGAGACTAGGGATTTACCTTGAAAATTCTTGCCTTAGGTGCTTCCTTCTCTCTCCCTTTCTTTCTCTAGTTTCACGTAAAAGAGGCTGACCAATGTTTTTCTGTGACGGCTGGGAATTAAGCTAGTCTTTATATATTAACCCTAAAAAGGAGAATTTGCTTAAAAATTCCTTGAATTTTAAATATTTTTCTTTTCCAAGTTTACCCATAAATTTAATATTGTTAGAAGACCCCAAACTAGCCGGATTAATAGTTGAAATTATGCATTCTGATAAACTTAAAAGAAAACACGAAGTTGGGGTTTTACAATCCTAATATCGAGTCAAATTTTGAGCCGAAATTCCTATTTGATCCTTTTTTTCATTGCTAGTTCAGATGTTCATTCTTACTATGTGTCTTCGAACTTAATAGTTGATCATAGTCATTGCTTCTGCTTATTAGCCAGTTGTCGATTTTAGTTTTGATGAAATAATTAACACGGTTACTAATGAATTATTACAACGAATGGGTTTAGAATTAGAAAAAATGTACGAAAGAATGTCCAAAAGAAATTGAGCATCGAATCAAGTTAAACCGGAGATAAAAGAGATCGTAAACATTAATATAGAGGTGACAAACAATGAAAAAGAGATAAAAATAGGTCTCAGCCTAGATGAGATAGAGCTAGGTTAGATTACGGTATTACCAAAAGATTTTATGAAATCGTTTCGTGGTTGTACGACGTCATGTTTGGCACTGATCCTTCAGTCGTCCAGCCTTACCTTTCCAGAAACCAAACCAATTAAGCAAAAGCTCCAAAAGCTTAGGCCTGAGTGGTCCCTTAAAGTTAAAGACAAAGTCATGAAACTTTTAAGCATAGGTTTTACCGGTACCTGGCTGGCCAATATGCTCCAGTTCCAAAACTTAGCAGATAAGTTCAAATATGTGTGCACAATAGGTATCTTAGCAAAGCTTCCCCTAAAGAAATGACTTTCCCCTCTCTATTGTGACTTGATTGTAGACAATCAGATCAAAATGGCTCTAGAACAAAGAAAAAATTGTATTCCTCAGTCCGTGGGGTATATTTAGCTATTTTGTGATGCTTTAGGTTGAAGAATGCAGGGGCTACCTATCAGCGGGCAACTACTACAATATATTGTTATCTTAAAGAAGTAGAAGTAATACGTAGATGACATGATTATAAAATCCAAGAAGCATAAAGACCACTTCTTAGTCTTGCAAAAATTTCTTGATAAATTGTGTCAGTATAATGTCTGACTTATTCAGCAGAAATGTGTTTTTTGGAGTCATAGCGGGGATGATTTTAGGATTTATGGTTAGCTAGCAAGGGATAAAAGTCGATCCAGCTAAATCAAAACCATATTGGAAATGCCTCTGTCCGAGATTGAACATATTATTCTGATCTTCATCACCATCTTAAAGCAAACCTCAAACGATTTTTGGTTAGAAAACTAGGAGGTTATCCTAAATTTTCAAGTGCTTTGCGGAAGATTCATCAGACCTATAGTAGCATTGAACTCAAATACACATCGGCAAAATAGTTATGGTGAAGTTATCATCAAAACAAAACTATACCTATGTTAAAACCATAGGGCTATAAATCTCTCCTTTTTAAATATGACAATTCCTTTATACGATGATATATTAAACATACTCTCTTTGAATTACAATTAATGTGAATTATCAGGATGTCATTTTAGCCAGATATAATGTGAGCATGACTGAGATGTAAGGTATGAAAGATCCCCTTAATTCTTTATATCATTCTCGACGATAATACACAACACTAACCATATCATCATGTATAGTCCCTTTTCTCCCCCTTTTGGCATCACCTAAAAGTTGGGTATGTGTGTGTGAGGAAGTGAAGGAAGCTAATGTATACAACAATTGGATATTCAATCTTGCCAACAAGGGCGTCGAATCAGCAAACGTTCCAAGACTATTACGATGAATGTATAAAGATGAAGACTTAAAAGTCCAAGTTTACATCAAACAAAATATGTCATAAAGCGTAAGCAAATGTCTAAAGATCCAAGGCATAAAAACAAACTAAATATCTTAAGATCAAAGTACAAGAACGTGAAAATAAAACAACATAACCTCCACCAATATTCAAAGAGGACTGTGATTGCTCGAGGGGCACGTACGAGCATGCCGAATACCATGAAGGTTAGCTGTATATAGTAGAGATGTCAAAGGGCCGGGCTTGGGCCGGCCCAGCCCAAGCCCATCGGGCCTGCAAACGGGCCGGGCCGGGCCCGGGCCAAGGGAGGGTGAAAACGGGCCGGGCCGGGCCGGGCCTGGCGCAATGAATTCTAGGCCTGGTCCAGGCCCAGGCCCTAAGCCCAATATTT
The DNA here is from genome assembly GCA_033065855.1 of Escallonia rubra. Classification (NCBI taxonomy): domain Eukaryota; kingdom Viridiplantae; phylum Streptophyta; class Magnoliopsida; order Escalloniales; family Escalloniaceae; genus Escallonia; species Escallonia rubra. The sequence continues at coordinate 375,247 of JAVXUO010000733.1, forward strand.
AGGGCCGGGCTTGGGCCGGGCCCAGGCCCTTTTTTTCTCATGTTATTCAATTTTAACACATAACAATTTACATAGAAATTTATTTATACGATCCTCGTCAACTATAAAGAAGAAAGAAGTGCGGATTAAAAACAGATGAGTTGCGATGCCTTGTTATAGCTGTAGTCCCATCTGGAAGAAATATAATGGTTGTTCCGTCTAACTTTAATTTCATTTAATGGGTATAAACTTCTTTGACTCTTTCCCAAGGCCTATGCAGTGTGCACCTTTTGAAAACTCTAACCAGACCACTTATGGAAGATCATAACCACTATAGGTATTTCCTTTCTCATAGAAGAGGCTTAGTAGTTAAGTAATTTTGCAGGACTTTTGAAGAAAAGACAAGATCAAAAGAATTTAACGGCTGACTGCAATTTCCTTCCATCTCTTATCCATTCAATTTAAAGGCTGACTACTGTTAAGGTAAAATGATTGCCAATATGAGGCATAAGCCTCTCTTAAATCTAACCAAACATCGCTCAAGGTCATCAAGTCTTATAGAAGAAAATAATATAAGGCAAAAAGACAAGATGCTTGATGCAGGATGCTATCCCTTCCTTTTAAAATATATATTTTTTGCTTGTAAAAATTTATTTTATATATATGAAAAAAAATTATTCTTAAAACTCTAACAATCAAAATAATAATGTATGTGGAATTTTGGAAAAGGGGTGGAAGAAAGGGGGGGAAAAGCTAGATTTTCAAAAAAAAGAGGGGGCAAGAAAGGGCTAAATCCGGACCAAACCGGGCCACACCCGGGCCGGGCCAAACCCGGGCCAAACCGGGCCGGGCCGGGCCGGGCCATTTTCCCCAGATTTCTCGGCCTGGTCCAGGCCCAGGCCCCAGGCCCTCTTTCAGCGGGCCGTTACTGTTCATGCAAGGGGCCGGGCCAGCCCGGGCCAAAACGGGCCGGCCCGCGGGCCGCCCGGCCCAAATGACATCTCTAGTATATAGTTGCATTGGAGTCACCTCAAATGTTAAAAATATATGCCTGCACTAGATAAACGTTGGTCTGCAGAGAATCTACACTCTAGTGAAGTCCTTCCACGGAGTTTAATAAAGTCTCGTAGTGTTTAACTAAAGGTCCACCAACATGTCCATTGTCATCATCGTATGCATCAGTAATTAGACACCATCGGTACATGCATGTCGAACACCACCTCCACCGGCTTTGCCATCGGCATCATCACCATCCCGCTTTTATCATCAACATAATGGTGAGCACGGATAAAGTTGAGACTATCGACAAGGATGTGAAGCCTTTTAATAGCTTTGATGGTAAAGAAATCCGTCTCGATACCCATCAGCTCCCACTCGACATTTATCTCATGACTATCGAGAATGCTTGTGGATATTTCGTACCTTATCACTAATTGTGTGGTATTGCATTCTCCCTCTGAAATGAATTCATTTACCTAATATTTTTACCTTATCACTCAAAGAGATGGAGAGATTTCTCATGCGTATTAGTCTTATGTTCCCATGTTGCCTCCTCCGCTGCATGATATCTCCAAAGTACTTTCACCAAAAAATTAATTGTAGATCGTAGTACTTGTTCCTTTTGATAATTCGTGATTAACCTTAAAAGATCACACCAAGAATCTTATTAGTACATAGTTGGCTAGCCTTTTAGAGAGATGTTGTTTGTGGTGGGGTTGTTGACCCAGGTCATTACATAATGTTTTGAACGTCCTTCTAGTGGCAAGTCTAATGGAATAATCAAAACTATGCAGCTTAAGCTAAAGAATGCAGTTTTTAAAAAAAAATCTTTAGTTTGGGAATATGGGTAATCACTATAACTTTTCCATCGATTTCGACCATCCTCAAATCAAAAAAGAATTCATAAGAAAAACTTACTTAGAAAAGATATGAGTTACATACTCTATTTCTTGCTAATTGTAATATTTAATAATGTGTGATTTGATCATTTCGTCCTTTATTTGACTCCTACGGGAGACAATTGCCATAATGAATCATATAGAAATAAGAAAGTAGATCACAATGATAAAAAAAATTAGGGCTAATTACACTTATATTCCTGAGGTTTGGGGGTAATTACACGCGAGGACACAAAGTTTCAAAATGTAACACTTGTGTCCATTGACAAACGGAATACAAAAATACTTAACGGTTCTGACAAAAAGACCAAGTTGCCCCTAAATAAAAGTTGAAACCCTGATTTGCCCCTGGGACCACATGAAACCCTAATTTTCATTGTCTTCCCCCCCACCCCCCACCCCATCTGCATCCCCCTCGCCCTTCCCCGTCACCCACCCACCCCGCCTGCTCCCCTTCCCTGGCGCCGCACCCCGCCTGTTCCCCTTCCCCGGCGCCGCACCCCGCATGCCTCCTCCTTCCTCGTCACCCCATCACTGCCCACCCCGTCTACCTCCCCTTCCTTGTCACCGCCCACCCCAAGCCACCGCGTGTAATCTCCTGCCGGTGTCGAAACCTATCGCTGGCGTGGTGGGGTGGTATGGACAGGGGCTGCCGGCGGTGAGGGGCCGGGGAAGGAGGGACTGCCGACGGCGGGGCGGGGGAGGGAGGCGACGGCCGGCGGGGACTTTAGATTCACCGGCAATGGGAGAGAGAACATAAAACCCTAATTTGCAAATTAGGGTTTCAAGAAAATCCTAATTTGCAAATTAGGCTTTCAAGAAAATCCTAATTTGCAAATTAAGGTTTCAAGAATATCCTAAAACTAAAACTGATAAATAAATCATATATAATAATAAACAGATATTTTTCAATATATACAGTACAAGGGGTAGTATCGTCATTTTAAAAATACATATTGATGACATCATACAAAAAGTACAATTTTTGGATGGAACCCTAACGGATGGACACGGCTGATACATTTTAAAAGTGTTTGGTCACGGAATGTTACATTTTGAAACTCGTTGTCCTTGACTGTAATTATACCCTAACCTCAGGGATATAAGTGTAATTAGCTCTTATGAATGGGAGGATTTCACAAATTTATCGGGAGATAAAGAAACAAAACTTTGGTTTACTCATGATCACTCTTCTGTTAATTTCTTTGAATTTAAGGATATTTTTTTTGCACAATTCACATAATCCCTGATTTTAATCTTTTGCCTAGTTGAAGCTAACTTATTAATATTTTTTTGTAATAGAATCTTACCATCTCCACCGCCTAATAATCTACAGCAGGCCCTAATATTTTTCTTTCATATGTCAATGAGTTGTAGAGCTTGTACGAAAGAAATTCTTTAGCATACAGTGCTACAAATTTGAAAACTTTACATTGCCTTTTTATTTTCAAAATAAACAATTTGAAAGGCAACAGTGAAATTTATTTCATTTGATTATGTAATGCCTGGTAAAGTCAAATTGAAAAAAAAAATAGGGATACTATCGTTTTAGGTCCTTAAATTATGCCCTTATGTTTTTATTTAATTCCCCATACTACTAATTTGCTAATTCAGTCCATGAACTATGCCATGTTACTTTTTGATCCCTTGACAACACTTTTGGGTAAAAGTTTCGGCCTAGTTTTGTCAATAAAAAAATTCTTCTTCTACCATTCTTCATCTTTTTAGGTCCAATTCAAAATCAAATGGCCCAAATCACTCCTTGCCAAACCACCACCACCACCATCAGGTAAAATTCTTTTCTGAAAATTTGTACACACACATACCCTTTAAAATAAATCAACACGCACACACAATCACATCTAAGTAAGTGAATAACCACCTCGTGCAGACAAACACACAAGTTGTACTTACATACCCATTAAAAACATCACAAGCAAGAACCCATTTACACAAGTTACCCATTCAAACACAGAGTTGTATACCCACATCACAGCCGCATAAAAAAGGCAGAAATAACATACATCCACATAACTGAAAAGGTAAAAGAAAAATTTTCATACTTGTGGAAATCACCCCTTACGTTTTATTTTTAATTGAAGGACTATTTGCGCATAAAATCCTACACTTTGGGTGCGGATGCACATTTCACCTTACTATTTCAAGTTTGGTATAATTCACCTCAATCTTCAAAGTTGTGCTCATTTTACCGACGGACAAGCTGAAGTCCAATTCTTTGGACAACCCTCAGTTTTTAAGGGCTAAAATCGTCACTTTGCCCAATTTTTCCCACCTTGAGAGCCATATAATAAGCATTAGCCAAAAAAGGGTTGACACGTGCAAACCAATTCTAGATCATGATCATCTTCATCTTCCCCTTCACGTTCAAGAGATTTCCCACCATACCCACTTCTACAGCCGCCACCAACAACACCACCATATCCAATTCTACCTCACCACCAACACCTCAGTAACATCATCCACCACCGACACCACCACACATACCTGATTCTGCCACCACCACAATACCATCATCCTTGCTGCCTATCATACACGGTACCATCAACCCCCCTCTCTCTCTCTCTCTCTCTCACACACACACACACACACACACACACACACACCCCACCACCACCACCAGACACCGCCGCCGTAACAAACAAAGGAAACACATGCGTATTAGTCTCGCAACACCATTTCTCAGCAAACCCATATAATAGGTTGTGGTTATTAGAGGTTTCGTATTTGAGTCCAATACAAATTATTCAATTCCGGCCTTTTGTCACATGGATTCGTGTAAATAAAATGCATGCGGTTGGTCTATTGTTTTCGGCCCTTTAGTAGTTTTTCTAAAGGGGCGTCGTAATAGGCAATTTTTTAGGTTAAGGATAAGCAGGTTAATGGACAACAAAATCTAAAGAAAGATCACAGATTGGGCATCAATAAAGGTAATATAGGGTTTGAAAAAGTGGGCAATTATGAGAGTTAGGTTACCACATGTTAGTGACACCATGAGCTCCTCTATTTGGTTTAGGGATGGGGTTTTGGCACTGACTATGGTGGTGGTGGAAGTTGTTAGTACTGGCCATAGTGGGGGAAAATGCTGGCCGTTGTGGTTTTTGGATGACGCTGTCTGCGATGGCAAGGCCTTGGTCTGATGGAGGTTGCCAGTGGTAGGTGGGTCCAATGGTGGCGATTTTGGGGGGTTTTGGCGGTTGTATGAGTGGTAGTTGTGGTGGATCTGTATGATATTGCTGCCAAGTGAATAAGGGAAGCTAATGTGACTGCAAAGCGAAAAAAGGTGAAAGTTACGATTCTAGTCTTGAAAACTTGATGAACGTTAAAAAAAATAGGCCTTCAACTTGTCATTGGTCAATTGAACTATAAGATGAATTGCGATAAAATTGAAGCTGTAACATGAACTGTTTGTGAGTTTCTTTTTTAAGGAGAGAAAAGAGATGAAAACAGAGGAAAATAACTCATTTCCTCTCTTTTCTAGTTTATGAGTATTTTTAGGATAGAAAAGAAGAGAAAAACGAGGAAAGTTTTTAAATATTTCCTCTTCAAAACTAGGAAGAATGCCCACATCACCCTTGAAGCAGTGAAGACTTAATTTGTAATGACTTGAAGTGCGAGCGTGTCCCCGATTTACGCGCAAATGACCTCTGCATACTTCCTGACCTAATTTAACTAAATAAATAAATTAGTAAGGCAAGGACTTCAAACTGAAAAACGGGGGACGAAAATCTACCGGTAGACCGACTCAACTGGTCCAAAAGGTCGCACTAACACGGCCTCCATCGAACCCACGCCGACAATGATCTCAGCGGATGAAGCTCTGGAAATAGTGCTGAGTGTAGGCCAGCGACTGCCGCCGGTGACGGTTGCGCTCCACGACGCTCTTGACAAAATCTTGGCGGAGGACATTCGAGCACCCGACCCCCTTCCTCCTTACCCTGCCTCTGTCAAGGTGCCCCTCTCTCTCTAATGTCCGTCTGCACTTGAATGTCTTGTATTGGTTGATGGTATTGTCTTCCAGGTTGTTCGTCTTTCTAGGCTGCCTAAGTTGTAACAAGTGAAAGGGATAGTTCAAATAATAAATTTTCCGGAAACTAACTTGGACATTTCGTGTTCGAGTACTACAAATCACTTCCCATCAATAGCATGTATAGTTGTGGATTTTTGGTGCGAAGTTGAAATTGAGGGTGTGTTGTGTTCCGTAATTGAGCACCCAACAACTGCTGAAATAGCTTAATGATGTATAGCTAAGTGGGTTTGAGAACTTCCACCGTTTTTTCCTCTCAGTAAAAAATTGAGCTTTGCCCCATTTTGCCCTAACAATCAGCATCACCACCATGCTGCCCAACTATGCAATTCCCACCTCCACCAGCACCATTCCCAGTGGCAGAGCCAGAATTATTAATCAAGGTGGGCACATACATAAGAGAAAAAATTATCACAAAAGTTAATTATAAATTAAACTTGAACCATGAAATTTTACAATTGCCATCACGAGCTTTATCAATCTGAAATTAAAAATCTCAAGTAACAATCTAAATCTTAAATAAACAATCCCACCATTCCCAATTCACAATGGCTGGCAGCAATTGCCACAAATCCCAGCTACAAAACTCAATTTAAACTATAAATCCCACGAGGCAATATTTGCCAAATTCCCAATGTCAAAGTCAAAATTGAAATAAAAATCTAATCTAGTACTGAGAATTGCGAATAGGTTCAATTGTTTTCAATGACTAAATAATTCAGTCAAAACAGATCTTACCGTTCTTTGACGTCAAAATGGCCGACGACTGGCGATTGCCGTTGTGCTGCGAGAGACTGAGGGGTGACCTGTGGGTCGTGACGACTGAGTCGTGTCTCAAATCTCAATTGATTGGCTCTGGTGTTCGACGCGGACTACGCCGGAGGTGCGCAGACAACGCCGGAGGTGGATCGGTCCCGGTGGGAGGATTGAGGAGGGAGACGAGAACTGGTCAACTGGAGGAGGGAAGCGGACACGGCTGAGTGGTCGAAGTCGAACCATTGACACCGTGGCGGTGCTAGGTGTGGCCCTTGAAGCGGCGTAGGGACTGATCACCGGTTGTTGGTTTGTCCGTCACTGACTTCCACCGTCTGTCGTTTGGAAGATCGTGAGGGAGAGAGATTTTTTACTGGTTAGTGGCCTTGGAAAGTGAAAACAATAGTGAGAGAGAGAGTTTTTTACTCGTGACTGACGTTGGGAAATGAAAACTGACTAATCTCTTCATTTTTATCTGTTTACTTTATATATTTGTTGTTTGGTCTTTGCATATTTGTGTGTAAATTTAGCATTTAAAATGACTAGAAAGATAGTTTTTATACCACTTTTTAAATTTTTTAAGTATTCTGACACCTAAAATGATTAAAAGACATCTCTTTAAACCGTTTTTAAAATTCTTAGGTGTGCACTTTTATTGTTGGATGTCAAATATACTATAGTATATAAAACAAAAAATTCATGGAGGAGCAGGTCCGCTGGCTCCGCTACTGACCATTCCCATCCCCATCCCCACGACCAGCACTAGCATACCATCACCACTATTGCAGCTGCCATGACCACCACCACCACCACACCAAATTCTATAGTTATAAAGAACACAATAGAACAAGTCATTATTAGGAATGAGCACTCATTTTAGCAGTGGCAGTATGACCAAATACTTCTTACAGTCACCATACTTTAGAAAGAATTATCATATGAGTGGATTGGTGTGGGACTTTCTAGCATTGAAACAATATTTACAGGTGTCTATGCTTGAAATAATATTTGTTTGACATTTTTCTTAGTGGCTATCTTAGAAAATTGAGTTACCTGGTTCCTTTTGTTAATATGTAGACTTGTCTCAAATTTGTTCTGAGAATATATTAACTGCTTGATAGATATTTTGCAGCTTCTATACTGCTCCGTTCTGTCAATGCTCCTCTTATCTTGCTTTTTGCTCTTCAATTTGCCAAAAGAATTTTTTTGATCACAAGTTTATCATTATGTTGTTGGTTGTTGTGCTTGCAAAATTGTTCAAGTCTTCTGGAGTTGCATCAGCTTTTACTTTTTGTGATCCACTGTCATGATATCTTAATTTCCCTTGATTATAGTGCTTTGCATCATAGGTGTGCTTGACCTTAGAGATAAAGCTTCAAAATAATCTGCCGTTTAGACCTTGGTTCTTGCTTGTAGTGTTCTCATAATTGTTGAACTCTTCCTTAGTTGAATTGTTATTTATCAACTATCTTCATACGGCAGTCGCGCTCAAATCTAGTTCTTTGCATCATATAGTTGCTCAATTTGGACCTTGATTCTTTTCCATAACAGTGTACACTGTCTATGCTCGATTTGTGCGTTTTATCCTTATTATTTGCTTTTTTCTCTTGACTTTCCTATGAGAATAAAAAAATTGTCTTTCCAAAGAAAGTAGCTGAGCAACTGCCTAATATAAATGCATTGCACACAGCCACACACCTTGTTTTTTGGTAAGTACGCATAGCCAGAAACCTCACAATATGTAGTAGTGATGGATGGTCCAAGCAACAAGGTTTGGAACGGTCAATATCATTATTTAAATAGATAATCACAATACAAAAATTGCATGCATTTTTTTTAGCATGAAATCCAATATATCATCCGTTAAATATCTGATGGATATAAAATTTCAATGACCATGGAGGAGATGGTGACATTGGGAATGGACTTGACACAGGGTGCTAGTCGGGGCTGGTGTTTAAAATGCTGCAGCTGTTTGGTTGGTAATAACTAATTTCCGTCGTTATAGTAGAAATGGATCTGTTGGTCCAAGAGAATACTTCAATAGATTGTATAGAGCAGATATTATTGAACAGAAATAGGCTAAAACAGGACAGCCTAAGCAGAAGGTGGGTTAACTGAAGGATTTCCTTTTTCTAAGATAAAATTTTGATAACCTAAACTGTTAAAACAATTTATTCATTAGGCTTAAGTTTCTGAATATGATTTTCTGAATCTTGATTATGCATTAGGCGTAAATTTACGGTGAAAAATCCTCATGTTCTTTGCGAGTGGAAATTTATTAGGTTGTATGACTGAATCAAGTTCACATCAATGACTTGTGCATGAAGGGATATGGCATGCGCTTTACTGTTTTGGATCTGCTTCCGTATTTGCTTTCAGTTTCCTTCAAAACTACCTGGTATATATTTTAATAAGGTTTCAGAAGGAGAATGATTGGGTCAGACTGCTGATCTTAGGAATAGCATTTCCATAGTTGCTGACCACCCTTTTCACGTGCCGGGGATTTTCCCATGGAAGTCTAGCACCTCCTTGGACCTCTATTTCCTCTTCATACGCACCCCAAGATAAAAGGAAAAATGAAAATGAAGGAAATCAGGTTTAACTGCTTCAAAAACAGTAGGAAATTCAAGGATCTCAGAATCCTAAAATCCCATTATATCATCATTTTATTTTCTACAGGATGGCTATGCAGTAGTTGCCTCAGATGGTCCTGGTGAATACCCTATAATTACTGAATCAAGAGCAGGAAATGATGGAATTGGTGTGACTGTGACTCCTGGAACTGTCGCATACGTAACAACTGGAGGTGGGTTTAAGCTTTAATTGAGTAAGTATGCCTGTGATTTATGGTTCTTTCCTTTTTCATTCTCTTTTAGATTTATGAGATGTCATTGCTTAAGACAAGAATGAAGCCATCTTACATGTAAGTGAATTTCTTTGTCTAAAAGATAAAATGAACTAGCACCTAGATAGAGAGGTGAGACGTCGTGGATGGCGGCCTTTGCCAGAATTTGAACGTCATTTGACTCTTAATTAGAAGGTCCAGGGCCATATAAAAGGTCAGTTGATGCACAGCGAGATTTTTGAAGAGAGGGAGAGAAAAATGTGCAGAAAAGGAAGAGAACTCAGATTTTCAGAAGGGTGAAGAAGAAGCCCTATGGTTCAGGAGTTTAAGAGGAAGAATCTAAGGATGGTGTTGCGACACTAGAAAAACGAAGAAAGCGATGCCTTTATTATTGTCAACAGCTTTCAATTAGGGTACTAATATAGGTATATTTTGGTGCAAGTACTGATTGTGTTAAAGAAACTCGAGAGGGGAGGAAACCTGAGTACAAGCACAAAGGAAAAGGTCCAAACCATGAAGAAAGTGCTCTGGATGTGCAAGAAAACACAAAAAGGAACACATCTGGAAAACCACTCAAACACTTACATAGCTTGTCCTGGGTAGCAATCATCCACTAAATCTATTACTGCAAAACCTGATCTAGGTAACCTCCTTAAGCCAGAATAAAAAAGAGACATGAGCGAAGAAGCAAAGATTGATTAGGAGTGTCCACACCATAAGCACGCTTCATCCTCTCCCGCCAAATGGACCACAAAAGACACAACGGTGCTAACCTTTACCTTTTTTTTGAACTCTTTGCTCTATCCAGCTCAACAAACAATTCTTGACCATTCACGGCATCACCCGAGCCACACCAAAGGAAAGAATAAGCTTTAAGGACTCCTTGCTACATCACAATGAAGAAGCAGGTGATCACTAGACCCGGCATCTCTCTCGTACTTATAACATTTGTTAATGATGATCATGTTCTGCCTCCTCAAGTTATCAATGGTTAATATGGACCCCCGTACCGCTGTCCTCACAAGAACGGCTACCTTTGGTGGGATCATGTGCGCGCCAAATAGATCTCCAAGCTAGGAACCACGGATTCTCGTGTGGTTGCAGATACGACACGGGTGCGGATACGCGAATACGTCATTTTTGAAAACCACAGGATACGGGTGCGGCAGGGATACGGCTGATTTTATCAATTTTTAGTGAGTTATATAGGTAAAAAAATTATATATTGTCTTTCCACCCATATTGGTGTGGGAGTTTGTTGAATTGATGGGCTGTTTTGGAATTATTGAAAACTGTATAGCTGACTCGAGTAAAAGTTTGTATGAGTTTTGGTATTTCTGTTGTTTCTATGATGGTAGTTTTAGTGAGTTATATAGGTAAAAAGATATATATTGTCTTTCCACCCAAATTGGTGTGGGAGTTTGTTGAATTGATGGGCTGTTTTGGAATTATTGAAAACTGTATAGCTGACTCGAGTAAAAGTTTGTATGAGTTTTGGTGTTTCTGTTGTTTCTATGATGGTAGTGGTTCTATTTTAGATATAATAATAAGTTGATAAGGGGTACCTAAGAAAGTTGGGAAATGATGAGGTTTAAAGCTGTACCCACATGCATGTAAACATGTGGTTATGGGTTAAAGAACCCAGATCGAGAACAGCAGAAGTAACTTCAGCAATTGCATCTTGCCGAGTGACCCCTCTTCTTCTTGGATGCCGCTGCTACTGCCAGATCAATAATCGGGATCGCGACATCTTCTTCCAGTCGTCTGTCTCCGATTGTCACTCTTTGTCGCCGCTATGCGGTGGCTGCTGCTGCTTCTTCTATCTTTGTCTCTTCTCTCTGTCCAGAAACCAATTAAGCACGGGTGCACTGAAATGGGTGAAGCACGCATCATCAGTCTCTGGCCAGAGGTGGTCGCTGGTGGTCACGCACGAAAGGTAATTGCTTCGCTGCCTCTCTCTCTCTCTCTCCCTCCCTCTCTCCCTTCTTCGCAGATCAAGCGACTAAGCAATCTGCCCGTTATTAGGTTTAAGTGCAAGTTTTATTTCTTATGATTTTACCCCTGCAACTTCTGTTTTTTGTTTTGACCCCTGAAAATTCTTTTAAAATTGTGTTTTCTCCCTGTAAGTATCCGACAAGCACCCAAGGCGTATCCTATTCGCACCTGAGCTGCACCTAGTATTTATTAAGAAATTAGAAAGTAAATAAAAATACCGGACACGCACCCATGCCGCACCCGACTTTCGCCCGCACCCGACGCGCACCCAGGGCTGGTGCTTCACCCAAATTGCGGCATCCATGCTTCATAGGAAGGTAGGCACCTTCCCTTAAAGATTTAGGTAGAGATAATGAACAGAGAAAAACTTCCGTTCTTGGCTGGTCTCCGCGAAGACTGTCCATCCCAGAAGTAGGAAAATTTGTCTCGGCAAACACTTTGAAGTCCTACGTGCATTCTAACGCCCAATCGTAAAAGTCCCTCCAATAGTTTTGATTGTAAGCCAAATATCCTTTTGTTCAAATCGCATAATCTGACTCTGTTGCCTCTCTATCACTACCGATCTATGCGATTCCGGGAAAGCAACTCGTAGTGGTACCTCCCCACAACAGCAATCCACCTAAAATCTATTCAAGGTCCATTCCCCACCAAAAAGGAAATATTTTTTCACACACTCAATCCACCCATTAGCTATGTTCTTTCAAACACTTACACGGCAACAAAAGCTAGAAGGCCGGGAATTCCCCAAGAGATTCCTTCTCAAACTTGCTATTTTCTCCACAAAGAAAGTTCCTCCTTAAAAAACCTCCACAACCACTTCCCTGAACAAGCCTGATTAAACACACTTAGATTCTTAAACCCCAGCCCACCTTCATAGATTGGAGAGCACATAATCTCCCAATTCGCCTAAGTGATGATTAGAAGACTATTCACCCCCTTCCAGAGAAAGTCTCTCCTACGTTATCAATTCTCTTTTGGACAGAAACTGGAATCAGAAACGACGACATAAAGTAAATTGGAAGGCTAGATAGAGTACTTTTAGTAAGTGCAAGCCGACCTCCTTTCAATATTGCCTCTTCCATCCTGCTAAATACGGTATTACCTTCTGATAAGTCATTGTTGGGGAAGTGGTTGTGGAGATGTGGGACTATACTGCTAAATATGGTATTATATATATGGGCTGATTGGTCTAGTAGGTAGGTTACTTCGTCGGATGGTAAGGGGTCACGGAGAAACATTCGTAATATTTGGGGCCAATCTTTCTCGCATTAACTTCCCTGTTGGCTCTGCCACTCTGGTGATTAAGTTAAACTTTGGCACGACACTTGGTATCTCACAACGACCCGAATTTTCGGAGAGATTCAGACATGCTACTTGCAAAATCATAATCATTCAAATGTAGAGTAGAGCATTCTATACGCCTTAAAACTTTCAATGTAAAATCTTTTCCATATTCCGTAGTGATGACTAACATTTGTATGAGTACAATCTCTCAAACACAACAAAGGGCACTTTAGCTGTCTCTTACCATCTAGCCAACGAGAAATTTAAAAAAATTCCTAGTCATGCCTTTTAATCCTTTCCACAACTCCGAACACTTGCTTGGGGGGGGGGGGGGGCCGGCAGGTGGGCACAAAGCCCAGTAAAGATAAACACACACTCACCCACAAAGTACAAAGAACGCTATATCAATAAGAGTAAAGCAACTTACCAAGATGTATGGCAAATACTAAGACCAATGCACTAACTTTCAATTCAAAATTCAAATTAGTGACAAGATCAAATAGATTGTACAGTTGGACAATAGAATGTCGAAGTACCGAATTCCCGATTTCCGTTGGGAACTCCTTGCAGTGGTTCAAAAGTTTTAGTGTGCTTAAAACGTTACGTAATTAAGTTCAAAAGTATTCAAAGAGTATAGATAACAATATTCTGTTATTCGAAAAAACTCCAATAAGTTCAATAGTACTTTCGATATCGAAATGTTTTCAAACAGTTAAAATATCAAAATCCAAACAAGCATAATGACGCAATCCAGGGGAGCCATTCAGAAATGTGTCAACGTGCCATTACTGACACGTGAGACAATAAAAAATTAAGATCATGATTTCTAGCTCATCCTGCTGAGCTAGTCCACGTTCCAATCCACGTAAATAAGTCAGAACCTGATACGTCACGTACAGGGTGACATGACTCACTAGGATACACATATATATACCTAGTAAATTAATAAAAACCAATAGATTCAATTCAACAAAGTCATTCTCGTTCACATGATTTTACACAGAATAGTTTTATTCAAGGACAACTTTATCAAAGAAATGTATGGATTCCATGAAAACTCAAAACAAAAAAGTTAAAGAGCACTCGTTACAGTTTTTGTAATGTCTAAGATTGTCAAAAACCGATAAGATAGAGCAAGTTGAAGTGGGCTGATATGCACTGTCAGAAAGAGCAACTTCTGCACTGATCAATAACCTTCAAAGTCAATTTCGGCTAATGCTTAACGAAGTAGTAATACATAAAACTAAGGAAACATCAACCCTTTTATTTGTCGCTAAGTATCATTAACCATTGGAAAAGCATTTACCTAATTATAAAGAGACCTATATTCGTACTTTCTTTTAGAAACTATACTCTTGAAGTAGCGACTATCATTGCTAAAGTACAGTTCAGTAAATCCCTAGGAGATTTTTTTTTTATTGCTAAAGATGTTCCTGCCATTTTTCTAGTATTTCAACGACGTTACGCGTACCTAAAGACAATCCTTTTTTCTGAAAGATTTAGTTGGTCATAAACTCAATTGAATAAAGCATATCTTTTGTCACAAATCTTCTAAAATACCTTTTTTTTTGGGATGTTGCAACAATGCTCCTCACAAATTTCCACATATTTTCTCTGTTGCTTTGGATTGTTATTCAGTTGTTAAGTCCTTTCTTTTCTTCTCCAGAGAAGACGGAGGAAACTGAAGTTGAATCTTCAGCACCAGGAAATGTCGGGTCATTGTATATTTCAATTCTGCAAGTGTCTTTTACAAGTGAACACTAAAAGCACCTACAGAGGTGGAATTCGTCTAAAAGTGGCTGCATGATGCTTTTCCTAGGAAGGTCATCTGGAAACCAAAAGCACCTAGAAAGTTGCTTCTTTCTTTTTTCGCTTCGTGCGGCTACAAATCTACTTAAAAGGAAACTTACGGAAAGGAAATTTGTATATTTGCAATTGCTGTCCTAGGTGCATAGCAGCCGAGGAGACCTTTTGCTTCATTGCTAGAGTGTGTTCTTTCATTTGAGGTGTCTTGGGTGGTGCCCAGATATATCCTTGCTTCATTGTTGGGCTCAGGAGTGTGTGAAGAAGTCTTGGCAATGCTGCTGGAGAGTGACTCTGTTGTGTCTTTGATGGTGTTTTTGGCACGAATGCAGTGTTTGCCATTCTTAAGGCCCAGTTTGGATGGCAAACAGGCTCTTTTGAGGTCTCATTATGTTTAGTCTCTTTCAACTCTGTGTTAAAGTCTTAAGATGCTTTTTCTGCGGCTTTTGATCCTTCAATAAAATCCTACTTATAAAGGGGAAGAAAACTGACAAGCAACATGAGTCATTGGAAATTAGACCCATTAGGTACTTTGAGCTCTTGATTACTAATGATTATTAACTGCAACTCGAGGGTCTTTAATTGTGTACAAACACTACAAGCATGATCACAAAAGCTGATGCACTCAAGGTTTAAACCAATAGAGCTTCTTAATTGGGCCATCTTTTTTTTTCAACTCTGGGACTTCTGAATCCTTTCTTTTTTAGGTTCATCAGTTTCTGAGTTAAAATTTACTTTCTCCCCAGGACCAATACCTGATGGTGCTGATGCAGTTGTGCAAGTAGAGGACACCGAGCTAATACAAAGTGATTCGGTTGACTTGAAGCGAGTAAGAATTTTGGTACAAGCTAGCCAGGGAGTTGATATTCGTCCAGTGGTATAAATTCTTTTACCTGGTATTCTGCACATCACTATGCAAAATGCTGTATCTTCAGATCTAAATATGCGCATTGACATTACCATCCTGAAAGTACTAATTGTAATCATCATAATATAATGAACGATAAAAAGGAGTTACAGCGTTAAGTGGAGAGAAGCACGTCGGAGCACATGCTGATTGCAAGGGCCAATACTTCGAAATTATGAACAAATATTGACGTGATAGACATTGCTTAAACTGGATGGTAATCAAGACTATCATCCCTTTGTTGTTGTAAGTGAAAGACCAAGCTACATCAAAGAAATTTCGTGGGCTGAAATCTGCATTTGCTCAGCTCACTTACCTTAGACGTGCTTTGTCTAGTATGAGCTCAATACTTCAAGGTCCGGTTTTATAAATGGGCATACTCATTGTTATATTCATTTTGTTCAATTTGTTAGAGGAGTCAAATTTGTGTTTGTGTTGTACACGGGATACTCCTTTCTAGAAAAGTCACGGTGGATGTCTCCGGTTTCGATCGTCGGCTTGATCCTAACCATTTTCAGGATTGGCTGTACGAGTTACAGGACTTCTTTGGGTGGTATGATATGGCTGATCACCATCGTGTACAGTTTGCCAAAATGAAGCTTGTAGGATCTTCTAAACGTTATTGGCAAGGTGTTGTCAGTAACATTAGGTCAATCACCCATCACCTGGTGGGACGAAATGAAGACTTTATTGACTGAGAAATACCTTCCTACCTACCACCAGCGTGACATACTAAAGCAATTCTTGACGGTGAGACAAACAGGTACTGGGTGTGATTTTTATGTCTTGTTTTGAAGATCTCGCTATGAGATCTAATGTTGAGGAGTCGTGTGTTACCGTTGCCAGATTTACCACAGGCTTGAAACCTGAGCTTAGGTCCAAAGTCAAACTTCATAATCCAGATATAAGAGTCGAGGATGCCTATATCAAATCCCTTGAATACAAAAGTTGTCTCAAGAATGCTCCACCTTGTCAATTGCTCTCATTTTGACGGCCTCAATTATACGCACTGAAATCATGGTTGTCAAGTTTAAGAGTTGAGTTCTGAGACGCCTTATCTCAGATCACGTGCAGTTATGCTCTAAGCTAAAACTTTGGATAACTTCTGCTGACTAAGTTTGATATTAGTCATGGTGTAGCACAGGAGGTAACACAAAACAGCTGAAGGACTAAATCTAACCTGAATGTTTTTATGTTGAAAATTCGTAACCTGCTCATCGTATACAAGGAAATTCCAGGAATACTCACTGTTAATCAGTGTCCTTCCTCCTTTTAGACCCAGACAATCAGATATAACTGAATCTCTATTTTGGGGTTCTGTTGGCGAGAAGTCGTCAACATTTTTTGGATGGTCCTGAATTCTACCTGGGAGAATTGTAACTTAATCTTACTCTGTGAATTTCCTTCAGTATGTTTGGGAGCAAGCAGAATGCAGTTATGAGAGCATTCTCCCTTTCCAACGTCCGAGTGGTGTTACTCAGGCAAGCCCCCCTGTTTCTAAGAACGTAACTCAGCCTAACCCACTTGCCCCCGGAGGTAGAACCCCCCCCACACACCACCACCCAACCCAATTTTTTTTTTTTAAAAATAAATAAAAAATCAGTGGTCAATCCCAGTCTGGCTTAGATCTTCCCTTCTATTACCTCATGAGCTAGCATTTAGTGTCGTAACTGCCATAATAAGGGGCACATGGCTGCTCGGTGTCCGTATGCTCGTTGACCAGGACAAAGGAGAGGGTGGTGGTCAGGACCACTTTGAATAGCTAAATGCCCTTGAACATTTGAGTTTAGTTGTTGAACATTTGAATGAGGCGGATGAAGAATACGATGCCTAGTGGGAGATCGATGCTGACTGCTGTCAAGTTAGTGTTATGAGATGCATCCTTTCTGGCCGTATAGAGGATAATTAGCGTCGTAACTAGCACTTCTCACACCTTTTTTTAGTGGTGGGGGTATGGTTTGTAAAGTGGTAATTGACGGAGGGAGCACCATGAATGTGGTTCTGTGCGCGCGGTTGAGAAGATGTAACTTAAACCTGAACCACGTCCTCATCCTTTACGGCTAGCTTGGGTCAATAAGACATCTCTTGCCGTGTCCAAGCGGTGCCTGGTCTCTATTCCTATCGGTCTTATTTGTGTGATATTTTACCCATAGACGTTGCACACATTCTTCGTGGTCATCCTTGGATTTTTGACTTTGATTTTCTTCACCACAGGCGCTACAATATATACGCGTTGTGACGCTTTCAATTGAACCCCACAAAACCGGATTCCAAGAGGACCATTTTCAATTCCCGCTCTCCTCTTGTCAGCCCCCACGGCAGTTCATCTAGATTTTAGATAGATTTACGTTTGAGGAGGCCAGCAGCGAGTCCGGTATCTTGATCGCGGTAGTTGTAAGGATGTTTCTTTTTTTCAACTTCAACAGAGGGCACTCATTTTTTAGCAGAATTTACGGATGTTATATTGCAGGACCTTCCCTCGACATTGCCTCCAATGAGAGATATTTAACATGTCATTGACTTAGTTCTGGGTTCCCAATCTACCACATTATCTTATGAACTCCAAGGAACGCGAGGAGTTGCAGAGGCGAGTCGAAGCTCTGTTAGCTCGCCGAGCCATCCGGGAGAGTGTTAGTCCTTGTGTGGTCCCTGTCCTATTGATCCCCAAGAAGAATGGTACTTGGCGAAGGTTTGTGGACAGCCGCGCTATAAATAAAAGCACTGTCAAGTATGGGCTTCCTATCACTCGTCTTGACGACACGTTAGATTTGTTGGCCGGTTCTTGTTGGCATTCTAAGATTGACTTGCGTAGCGGGTATCATCAGATTTGGGACTAATGGAAGCCGGAATCTAAGACCCTTGATGGGCTGTATAAATGGTCGGTTATGCCTTTTGGCCTCTCTTATGCCCCTAGTACTTTTATGCGATTCATGACACACGTGTTGCTTCCTTTTGTCGCAAAATTCTTGGTGGTCTATTTTGATGACATCTTGATCTACTGTCAGACTAGGGAAGCCTATTAAGTGCACCTTCCGTAGGTTCTCGAGACTCCTCTCTCCTCCTAATTATTTGCCAGTATGGAGATCTCATGCAATCCTGGGATTTATCATGTCCGAACAGGGGATTGCCGCCAACCTTGGCAGGGTTCGCGCCGTTACAGACTGGTCAAAACCCAAATCATCTCGGACGTTCGCAGTTTCCACGGGGTAGCAACCTTTTGTAGGCATCTCATTTTGGGGGTTTAGCTCTACCACAACCCCTATCACTGAATGCACGAAAAAGAGGAGTTTCAGTGGACCCTTGCTGCTGCTAGAACCTTGCAAGAGATTAAGAAACGTATGGCTGAGACTCTGTATTTCGCCACCCTGACTATTCTAAAGTCTTTGAGGTTGCCTGTGATGCGTCTGGAGTCGGTACAGGGGTGGGTTTGAGTCAAGGGGGTCATCAAGTTGCTTAATTTAGTGAGAAACTGAAGGAGTCTCGAAAAAAATATCCTACTGATATGAGAGAGTTATTTGCTGTTATTCAAGCCTTATGGCATTGACAGTATTATTTGTTGCCTATAGAGTTTGTTCTATACTCTGACCACGAGGCACTCGTGTATTTACACTCCTGGCGCAAGTTGAGTCATAAGCATGCCACGCTGGTTGAATTTCTCCAGAACTCTTTCGTTCTTAGTATTGTAGCGGTGTTGAGAACAAACCCACCGACGCCCTGAGTTGTCTGTTTTGCTCTTTCTAATCCTTATGTGTCTAGGTGCTTGGTTTTCAACGCCTCAAGGAGGACGAGTACTCCTCTTGTCCTGATTTTAGTCTAATCTTCCGGGATGTTTTGGATAGGCATCGGAGAGATCATGTGGATTTCTATCCCCGGGACAGTTATTTGTTTCGCAGGTCCAAATTATGCATTCCTTCTACCTCTGTTAGGGACTTTCTTATATGAGAAGTGCATGCTGGTGGGCTTGCCAGTCATCTTGGGAGTGACAAAACCATGGCCTTAGTGGCCGATCAGTTTTATTGGCGCTCGTTGAGACGCAACTTTGCTCGAGTTGTGTCCAGGTGTCGTACTTGTCCGTTAGCTAAAGCTTGTCCGTTAGCTAAAGCTTGTCCGTTAGCTAAAGCTAAGAAACTGAACACTTGGCTGTACACACCTTTACCTATCCCACACACCCTTTAGAAAAGGTGTTAGCATGGACTTTGTCTTAGGATTGCCTATGACCATGCAGGGGTATGATTCTGTCATGGTTGTTGTGTTTAGGTTCTCTCGCGTGACCCATTTTGTTTATTGCTGTATGACAGCCGATGCTTCATGTGCGGCTAAGTTGTTCTTTCACGAAGTTGTCCGTCTTCATGGTCACCTACTTTGATCTTGTCTCATTGTAATGTAAAGTTTGTTAGCTACTTTTGGAAGACACTTTGGAAAATCTTTGGTACCCGGTTAAAGTTCTCCTCTGTGTTTCATTTCCAAACTGATGGGTAAGCTGAGGTCGGAATCGAAGTTTAGGTAATCTTCTTAGATGTACCATTGGTGAACGCCAGGGAACTTGTGATATGTTTTTACCTACGGCTGAATTTGCTTATAACAATCCTGCATTTGGTCTAGAGGGAAAAGTTCGTTTAAGGTTGTTCGTGGTTTCGCCCCTTGACAGCCCATTGACCTCATTCCATTACCCTGAGCTTTGGCCTCTGCAGGCTCCTTTGCTTAACATATACGTGATGTCCATGCCCGAAATTAGATGTAAAATTGCTTTGAGTAATGAAAATTATAAACTGGCTGCTGATGTTCATCTTAGACAGGTAGACTTTAATGTTGGCGAATTTGTAATGGTTCTCGTGCGCCCTGAGTGCTTTCCGAACATGAGGTGTGTAATGCATAGCTAAAAAATGCCAGTCACTATTTGAATGACTAAACACAAATATCAGCTAACGGACCGAACCCCCACCAATAACTAAGATTGCTTGGGGTTGGGTAATCTATCAAATGCTGATCAAGTGTGGAGGTTCTTTTAGAAAGATGCATGCTCGAGCCATCGGCGCAATATTGGCCCTAATCCATATTTGATTGACTTGCCTACTGATATGAAAATTAGCCTTGTTTTCAATGTGGAGGATTTGTTTCCTTATCAAGTTACTTATGAGCCTCCCCAGTTGCCTGCCGCTCTTTCCACGGGTCATTCTTCGTGCTTTTCTGTGCTGGTTCATGTCTTTGTTGTCCCATCCATCGTGCACATCTGCTAGGCAAATAGAAGGCATTGTCGATGATGAGGTGATCACTTCTTGCCAAGAGGTGGGTTTCAACGCTATCTTGTTCCTTGGCGTTTCGTCCATCAAGTGATGACACCTGGCTCACTGAGGCAGAGGTTCATCGTCTTAACCCGGCTTATTACGTAGCGGTACCATGATGCTAACTCTGCGGAGCAGAGTTATTGCCTGCCGGGAGAAATGATGGGCCCCGGAGGCTCAGATATACATTTTACAAGCCTGCACATACTCGGGGTCCAGTGCAATCCTTGATCGAATGTTTGAGTGTTTACGTTAGGAAATGCTATGGGATTGATCTTTGATTGTCGATCCCTTTAATCACGAGTGATTTGATCATGTTCTCTCTTTCTAGGTTTCTTTGTCCTATAAAAGGACCTCAAATAATATGTGATGGGCAAACTTGATGGAATACATTGTCAAATTACTCCCTTCCCTATTCCCTTCATTATATAAAGTTGACTACATCTCTCTCTTTCTCTCTCTCTCCCCCCCCCCTCCCTCCCTTCCCTTCATTATATAAAGTTGACTACATCTCTCTCTCTCCCTCCCTCCCCTATTCCCTTCATTATATAAAGTTGACTACATCTCTCTCTCTCTCTCCCCCTCCCTCCCTCCCTCTCCCTGTTTCTCAATTCTCCACAGCCTCTAACTATGCAAAGGAGAAACTACTGTCTAGGTACATCTCCTTCTGCATCAAATGGTTTCTGCTTGAAAGATGACCCTTTCCAAAATATTTCTTTGATGCTATTCCTATCTTCTCGCCTTAGATATGGGGTTGCAAGTGAGGACATGTAGGTGTGCATATGGTTCATCTGCGATTTGTTGAAGTCAGCCTATTTACACCACTAGGCCACTCCTTGCTCTCACTGTACACGTAAATATGTAAGATATAATGTTTATTGAAGTTATAGACTTTAAAAACTCCCTAGGAGACCTAGATAATGTAGCCTGTCCCCACATGGGAACATGGATACATCCATACCTACGTACTGTAGTTTTTGAAAGAACCAGAATATGTTTCACTAGAAAAGATATTAGCTGCTTACTACCAGAATTGTCTTACAGTGATTGTTGCTATGGAGAACAGCACTATAACCATACACAACCATTAACTTGCTCCTCCTTTGCTTGCTTTGTATCGAACTTTTAGGACCATGAATTCATATAAATATTAGATCATGATCGGGAATACAGACTGGTTTGCAACAGATTAATGGTCCCTTATGTCCTATATGCTATGTTACATGGACTCTTCAAAATGCGTGAAGTACCCGTGTCGACACTCGACACTTGGACATGGGTATGGGGGTATGTATCTAACACATCTCGTAAGATATGCCACTAATAACGCTATATTAAAGTCTTTTTTTTTAATTTGTTAGTGCTATGAGATGTGGTAAGATTTGAATAAAAATAATGCGCGTCACACTAAACACCATGTCACCTAAGGAATAACTAAATAATAGTAGTAGATACAAATATTTTACCGTGTCCCCTTTGTCTTGGGTTTTAAAAATTAGACGAATCCGACACTTGGAAACGTATTTAACTCGGACACCCATGTAACATAGCCTATATGAACCTGTTATCTTCAAACAATCTAGGGAGAATGAGAACCTGGGAAATGGAACTCTTTTATTTAAAGGAAACTCAGGAGCGAGATATTCGATCAGCATCATTTGAAATCATGTTGATCAGTCGTACTTTCATAAGATCCTGCTGTTGCCATGCCTAATAAATCTCCATACTGCATACCCTGTCAGACTTGTTTTATATTGCCAAATCTTGAAAAGGCTATGCACAATATCGTATGTTAGGGATGCGATTTGAAAAGAGATGCTGTAATATTGAACTCTGGAGAACGATTAGATGCTGCTGAAATCGGCCTACTTGCCACTGCAGGAGTGATGGCTGTCAAGGTTAGTGTATAAATATTTCTGTTTCCTTTCCCTCTCTAAAAGCATCTCGACATTATGTGATCGAAAAATTTCCAATTGTCGATGCATTATGCAGGTGTATCCTACCCCAAAAATTGCTGTGTTGTCCACAGGAGATGAACTTGTAGAGCCAATAACTAAATGTTTAGGCCGTGGACAGGTACTGCATCTTTCCAGTACTTTTTCTTTTAGGTTGCCACTGGCTGCCTTGCAATATGGATTTTGATATGTGTTTGTTATCGAGGCATTTGGGCTCGAAATATGATATCTACTGGGAGGCCATGGATCGATGAGAAGACTAATCTTTTGAAATGACAAAGTAACCAAGTCTTATCTTAATAGTTCTTGTCTATTTATCTATCTACGCATTCACTATTTTCGGGAGGGGGGATGACTCAAGATTTTGAAGAGTTGAGCTTAACTCAATAATACCTCGTTGTGAGGCATGCTTGGACATTTTACTTTGTGCCTTATTACTGGTCTTAGTTATAGTGAGTGGGAGAGCGTCAAAGCTGAAAGATGCATGCGGTTTTGGAGCATGGTGAGAGCGTTATTTAAAAGCGTTGTTTCAAATTTTTCGAGGTCCGTTCAATATTTCTCAAATAAGATGTTTTATTTCTTCTGCACTAGACAAGAAGGGAATACAAATTTCCGAGTGGTTCAATGGCACTATCATGTCCTACTATCCTAGACATCAAGAGTTCAAGTCCTGGTGCTAGCTTTTTTTCGGATCATAAACAAGGTATATATGCCCTGTACATATATGTCATCACTTCACTTCGGCCTCTGCTGTTGAAATCCCAATTTGGAGTGCCCTCAAATTAAAGTGGAGTTCGCTAGTTAACCTAGTCACGAGCAGGTTCTAAGGTAGCAAATGCTAAATCTGTTTGAGGCTCTTGTTAGCCTAATCACATGTAGTTTTTAGTATCTAGTTCAATATGTCGAACTATGGATGGCAATGAAACTGTGTTGTAGCATAGAAGCCAAGGACAATGTGACAAAACATCACAACAAATACATGTAGCATTAATTGATGGAGAGATGGAATCTGGTACAATTATCTGCAAACACTGGTATGGTGACGCGGAAAGAAGAAATGACTAGAAGTATCAAAGGAAAAAACTGGTGTTCCCAACTGATTGATCAAAAGATTTAACGTATTTGAAGAAACGACATCAACCAAGATACAGAGTTGGATAAAGTATGCGAAACCCTTACGTCAATGATGAAAAAACAAGTTGACATGTAGTCGGCCTCCTCAAATTTATAGCTAATGAATCCAATTCAAAACCCCAAGGATAGTGAAACCTAAAACATAAGATTCTAGGTTCTAATATTCATGAATTGCATACGTAGAATTTAAACTTAGCAATTAGCATATCAAGGGCAAAATCCTTCAAGCGCTAGTGCTCCTCTCTTTCCTCTTAAAGCCAAAATGTATGCAGTATGATGCATCAAGAATACATAGTCTGATGGGTTGTTCTTTCTTTGTAATCATCTGTAACCAATTCATTGTCATCCAGTCATTAGAGTAACTTTTACTCATTTATTTCTCATGAGAAGCTTGAAAATTTAGAAAGTCTTTGCCAAGCAACTTTGCCTCGTACTTACCACATGTTATTGGAAAAGTCACAGGAAAGTAAATGGAGAATGTTTGAGCCGAACGTCAGACGCTCTTTCCTTAAGACATTATCTGCCCCATTTACTTTTGCACAGGGTAACAACAAATCTGCCTGATAAAACAAGCAAACATTCTAGTGACTATTGCAGTCTAATGACTAGACAGAAATTAGGCGAGAATTTTCGGAGTGAGGAAAATACAGGCCTGCAGACTTAATTACAGTGCACCAAGAGTTGCTGATGAACAGGTGCTTCTGTTAGTTACAGTTAATGATCCAGCAGGCACCATTTAAGAGTCATTTCAACCAGCAGACACCATGAAGGGGTGTTTCCAGAACCAACAGGTTTAATTGAAGAGTTATAACCCTTAATTCAAATTCCAGTTTGACTTGCCGCAAAAGGATAGGCTGGGACTGGGGCAAGGGCTCCCAAAGTCCCAGTAGTGCCTTTATGCGCGTGGGTGCTTGCGATGAGCCTATGTCCATGCCCATTTTGCCATACTGGTACAATGTGACCAATTACACGGGCATGTATAAACTCAGTAACTTTTCCTCTTCCAAGCAATGTAGGAGTGCCACTTGTTGAGCTTTAAACTTCTTTATTTTTTTTACCTAACCTTGAGATCAATCTCCTTAACTGCTTGATGAAAATGAGTGATTCTTGTAGGCCCTTGTACCTTGTAGTGTAATTTATAGTAACCAAGGTCGATAACGAAAAATTTCTAACAATTTCTCCCAATTTTTCAAAATTGGAATTTTAACACTTTCTAGCTTGGACCGTCACCTCATAGCATTTAAAGTTAACCAGAATTTGAAGTAGAACTTCAAGTATAGTAGACTTGAACTAGGAACCCATAATGAATAATCTATGAAGCACGGATACGGGTGCGAATACGACACAGGTGTGGATACGACACAGGTGTGGATACGCCGATACGACATTTTGAAAAAAAATAGGATATGGGTGCATGCGGCTAGGATACAACAAATTTTTATTATTATTTTAAATAATTAATTTTTTTTTTTATAATTTTAAATAATTAATATTTGCTTTTGAAATATACATATGTATGTATGTATAATGATGAGTCATCTAGTCATCTAACAACTCCATTCAGCTGCACACGTGGACTACCAAAATAAAGATATAGTTGAGCCAAGTGACAAAGCCCCACAAATAAGTTGAGCCAAAAGATCTGTAAAGATAGAAAGGAAAGTCAAAAGAAGTCTCTGGTTAAAGGAAGAGAGAGAGTCCAAAGCAGCCGTTGCTGCCGTGTTCACCGTCGCCGGAGTTGTTCTTGGTTCTTGGTTCTTCTCTTTTTTTTTTGGGTTATGCCGAAAAGGTAGGAGCAGTTGATGGCCATCGACGGCGCTGCCTTTGGTCGGTGGCTGCTGCTTCCTCTTCTCTCTCCTCTCAAACTCATCGCCGATGGTCGTCGGTGGTTTCGGGTGGTCCCTAGAGTCTCTGTGGTCGCGGGTGGTCAGTTGTGGCTACTTCGCCTCTGCTGCCGATGCTCTCTCTCAGAGTCTCTCTATCCCCGATCTGTTGTCTCTCCTCAATCTGTTGATTTAGGTTTTTTAAGTAAATGTTTCAGTATTACTTATAACTTGACCCCACAAGATTTATTTTTCTTATGGTTTGACCCCACAAAATTCATTTTTTATGGTTTGATCCCTGAAAAATCTTTTAAAATTTGTGTTTTCATCCCACAAAAATGTGATACGCACCCGACCTGTATCGGAGCCTCACCCGATATTTTAAAAATTTAAATAATAAATCATAAATGTAGGACATGCACCGGACACGCACCCGCACCACACCTGACGCACACTCGGATCCGACACGCACACCGTTCCGGTGCTTCACCCTAGTGCCGCACCTGTGCTTCATAAGTGAATAATAGTCTATCATTTTTGTAACCTTCCAACCAAAATTTCCAAGTACCTGCACATTATGCCTTGTCCTTGTGCTACATCTTAGTATTTTTATAAGTGCCTCAGAGTCATGCTTTAAATCTCGCAGAAACGGCCCCACTTCACGCACTTGTATAAATCTAGTATGGTGCACTAGTATGTCTTGCACCCAGTCCTCTTGTTCTCCATACAAGTATGCACAACCTTGAGATACATGAAGGTCGAAGTTTTCATTCCTTTGGTGCATCGGTGATTTTAAGTTCAAAGTGGTTTTCCATTGAACCAATAGTTTCCACTTGCATGTTACCTCTCATTTCAAAAGCTTTAAACCCATCTCCTTAGAAGTCTTCCATGTTAATTCCCTGCCTAGGCCTTTTAGGAATCCGCCAAACTTTGTTTGGACTTCACATAACTAATAGCAGCAATTCCTTTGCTACGTTTTTCTATAATGTAGCTATGTCTTAGACTCGAATTTTTGGACTTCCTATAACATACATTGTTTGCCCGTGTTAATGTTACCTCATTGTCACATAATGTGTACACAAACATATATACGTAGACATGTGTGTATGTATGTGTGTGCATATGTATGCATGTTTATATAAACAGAGACATTCTACTGTCTTTCAGGGGCATCTTTATATCCGAACCTACATTGACTAAATTGTGGGGATATTACAGGCAATGGCTTAGGTTATAGGGGAATCTATCAACTGGTTTCTAAGCCATTCTGCCTCCTTTATTGCTATTTCTAAAGCAATAAATGCAGACTCATTGGTAGAATGTGAAATCAGAGTTTGTTTCTTGGAACCCGAGAAATGGCACCTTGACGCATGCGAATTATCGAACCACTTTTTGGACTTTGTTTCTTCGGAGTCTGTAGTCCAGTTTGCATCCATGTGCCCTGCTAATACAGCAGGAGTCCTTGTAAGTTATGCAAAATTCATTGTGCCTTTAACGACTTAATTACCCGAAGTACCGCATTCCATTGAACTTGTTTCGAATTGAGTAAACGTACTAAAAAACCAACCAAAGGCTATGCCTGGTTGAGTACATTGCATGAGATATATCAAACTGCTAATGACACTAGAATATTCTTGTTAAACACATTTCCCTTCATTTGCCTTTAACTTTATCGAATGGTCATCTGGGGCATTGACTTTGATGCAATCTTCGTGTTTAAATTTCTTTTAATATTTTCTTTATATAAATACACTGTGACGAACACATAAATTTTGAAGATCTAATAATTTTCATTCCCAAAATTACATTGGCGTCCCCTTATCTTTTGTATCAAAAGATGAAGACAGAAATGACTTCGTTTTTACCACATTATGCAATTAAAGTCAATACAAACGATTAACATATCGTCAGTCTACGAGCATATTCGGACACTTTGACCTGTCTTCAAGCCAAATGCCCTCTCCTGCTGTCACTTGAGCGTCTTACTTTACTTTTATTTCACGCTTACCCTCTATAAAGAGACTTCTTTTATTGACATGTGTCTTTACGTCAAAATAAGTCGGCTCGCTAGATTCATTGTCCTTATCTCTAGCTCCGACGCAGCCAGCCCCACTTCCATTTTCGAACTTAGAATGCTGCAGTTGTCACACTCATTCCTAAATCCATGATACAACAATTTTGTCTAATTTCTCATGCCACTGCTTAGGAGCTTATTCTAGGCTATATAAAGATTTGATAAGCTTACAAGCTTTATATTCTGGCCATTAAATTCAAAACCTTTTGCTTGTTCCAAGTAAGCCTTCTCTAATTCACCATTTAGGAAAGCAGGTTTGACATCCATGTGGTGCATAATCAGTTTGAATTGACGCTAAAGCAAGCATTAGTCTTATAGTACTAATTTTAGCCACTGTGACATATGTGTCAAAATTATCAATCTTTTCCTTTTGGTTGAAACCCTTGCCCACAACTCTTGCTTTATACTTGTCTATGAATCTGTCGGGCTTAAGCTTTTGTTTAAAGATCCATTTGCAGGCTATTGGTTTATTCCCTGGTGGTAAATGACTCAAAACCGAAGTTTGCTTTGTCATAATAATTCATCATTTATAACTTCTTGCTATAGGGTAGAATCTCGAGAGTTGCTAGTGGATCATGCTCAACGTTATAGACACGAGATAAAATTACATCATTCCTATTTCCTTCAACTAAAAATTGATAGAAATTTGGAGAATAAGACTTCTCTTTTCTTGCACTCTTACTTCTTCTAAGTTGGCCGAACTTCAAATTAATTCTCGTTGTTTCTATGTTCATTTTTTTCGTCTCGTAGAGTAAGAGTTCCCGAAGAATTCTGCAACTCTAGATCCCAGATTAAGTTTTTGCTAACATACTTTGTAGTTTCCAATGGAAGAAATCCATATGCCTTGCTATGTTATGCATAGCCAATGAAACACATTCAGTTGCTTTTCCCCCCGATTTAGGCCTCTTAGGATCTGTTGGCCTTTCTAATGCTCTGCATCCCCACACCTTGACGTGTTCAAAAGAATATTTTCTCTTTTTTCAATGTTCATGGGGTGAGATCTTAGTCACTTTACGTGGTATACGGTTATGTAACAAGTAGCCATATGTGCTTTCCGCCACAAATTCTTAGGTATTTCGCAGTTAAGCCACAAATGAACTTCTTCTAGAAACCTATTCTTCCTCTTGACCACGCCATTCATTTGAGGACTATAAGGGGCTTTAACTTGGTTAATAACTCCCCATGTTTCAAATAGATCATCAAAGGAAAAGTATTCACCTCCCCTATCTGATCTCAAGATTTTGATTTTTTTGATCTAGTTTATTTTCTACTTCCGCTTTGTAAGTTTAAGGTTTATTCAAATCATCATCTGTAGTCCTTAGAAGGTACATATATGCATAACATGAAAAATAATCTACAAATGTAATGAATATCTTTTACAATCCCTAGTTACAAGATCTTCCGTTTCACGTGTACTAACTCTAGTAATTAAGATTTACTTTTAACCTTTTAAAAAGATTTCAAGGCAATTTTTGATAGATTTCAACCCCTAGTTACAAGACCTTCTGTTTCACGTAAGTCCGAGTGTACTAACTCTAGTAATTAAGATTTACTTTTAACCTTTTTAAAAGATTTCAAGGCAATTTTTGATCCTATGCAAGCTGAAATATCTTAGCTAGATAAAGTATGCTGAGGAATCAAACTTAATTTAACCATACTTTGCGCGCATTTATAATTAACATGTCCTGCTTTGGAACGCTATACATCAAAATGACAGCAACATAAACAAATGATGTAGTATTAGTATGAATCATAGAGAGCTTGTGCGTGCCATTGGTTACATATCTTTGCTCAACATAGTTTCCACCCTTAGGCATAATAAAATTATCTACCTTGAACAGAACCTTAAGTTCAAACTTATTTAGAGGGCGAACATAATTCTTAGGAGCAAACATAAACGTCCTTTGAAGTCAACTTGTTTCCGGAGTAGAGAGTCAACTTCTTTTCGGAGGAGAGTTGCAAAACCACTATCCCTTTGCTTTTGACCCTAACAATTCAAGGATTTCGTGGATACAGATCTTGTCCATCCGCTACTAGCTCAAAATCCTTTAATAAATTCCATATTATGGCACTATGGTTGGTAGCACTCGAGTCAATCCATCACTCATCTTCTGGAACCTTGTTGGAGTTGGAAATCACCATGACGAAATCCTTGCCGACTGCTCCCTTGACTGTTTCCGCCTCTCAAATGCTTAACAGATCTTTTTTGAAGTGACCGGATTCCTCACACTTCTACCACGCCTTTTTGGGCTTGCTTTGATTTTGCCCTTTGTTTGAGGCAGAGTTTGGACCATTAACCTTTCTCTTTTGGCCACGTGAAGGAGCATTTTTAATGACAACAGCCTTGGAGGATTTGTGGTCCTCCAATTCAAGCCTCTCCAGATTGCGAGAGTTCTGTTTAACTTGAATGTACTTAACCAATTCTTGCATAGTCATTGCATCATTTTTTAGTTTAATTCCTTTCCACATTCTTTTCAAGTTTTAAGCAATTAGATTTAAGACATTCGTTGAGAGATTGACACTAAGAGATGATTAATTTCATAAGCATTTGCAATTTATAAATTTGAGAAACAATGCACTTGCTATCGTACATTTAAAATCAAACAACTTACGGATGAGAAGCTTTTTGTTGTTGGCATCGTGTTTTGTACTTGGTGTCGTGGTCATCCCATAAGTTTCTTGAAGTGCTGTTTGCATATTTGCTCTCTATCACGTACGCTTTGTACAACGTACTGGACAACTATCCAAGAATGTAGCGCTTGTAGTAAATCTTCATCGGCAGATTCTCTATTTGGCTGTGGAGAATTCAGCACGTAGGCAATCTTCAATGTGGCAGAAAGCACATCTTGCTCTTCCAATGTTTGAAGAAGAAACCATCGAATTTTTCCAGTTTGCTGATGTCGTTGATATCATGCATCTTTGAAGCACTCTCCATTTTTTAAATACTGTCTTAAGATTGTTGGAAAAATAGCAAGAAAGTGAATCGAGGATACCTAAGTCGAGCATTAGACTATCTTTCCTTGGACAGTATTTGCTCCCATTTCTAGTCACTATTGCATGGTAGTAATTAGACAGAAATTTCGAGCGAGAGAGAATTTATGGAGTGAGGAAAACTGAGGCCATCACACTTATTTACGATGCACTAGGAGGTGCTTATCAATAGGTGCTTCTGTTAATGATAACTAAATGATCCGGTAGGCACCATTTAAGAGTCATTTTAACCGACGGATACCATGAAGGAGTGTTTCTAGAACCAACTATAAAAATAAGCACATAAGAAATTTGAATAGTTTTAACCTAAGAAGCACGAATTTCGGTGCGGGTGCGGATGCAATACATGTGCAGATACGCGGATACATCGTATTTTCAAATAATAGGATACGGGTGCGACGGGCATACGACAAAGATTTATTAACATAAATTATCTGTGTGAGAAAAATAATGCTACTTTAGATGAACAATAAAATATTTTGTTAATTTGGTGGGCTGCTTTAGAAATATTGAAAGTGCATAGCCAAAGATGATAAATTGTGTACAAGTTCTGTTCTTTCTTGAAAGTAGTGGGGCTAATTTGAAAGGTTGTCAATAAATCAGGGACCTAAACATAATAAACAGAAATTTTGATACAAACCCTAGCTTATAATCAGTCGTCACCTTAACAAAGACTCACATTGACAGACCGTCGCCGCTACCAGCGGAGGTTGTTTCTTGTCTTCTCCTCCTTCTTCTTCTTCTACTCCTCTGCGCCAAAAGACCATAGGTCCGTGTTCCTGCCGTATCCCTGGCATGTCTCAGCAGCACCCAAGATCCAGAAAATTAACTTAAAAAAATAATAATTTGGACACACACCCAATGCGCAACCATGCCGCACCGACCCGCACCCACACTTGACGCATACCTGGTGCTGGTGCTTCACCCAAACTGCAGCACCCGTGCTTCAGAGGTCTTAATTCTTCATTCAAATTTCTTTGGTTACTTAAGCTCCTAGAGACGATGAGCTAGTGTGCTTAAAAGTTCCAATAGCGCCTTTATGCTGTCGCCCCCGCTGGAGCCAGTGCAAGCGTACGTGGTGCACCAGACATGCGAGCCCATGTTTATGCCCACTTCGTGTTACTAGAACAATGTGACCTATCACATGCACACGGGGTGCACCACACATGCGAGCAGATGTTCATGCGCACTTCGTATTACAAGAGCGATGTGAGCTATCACATGGGAATATTTAAACCTAGTAATCTTTCCTCTTCAAAGCAATATGGGAATGTCACATTTGACCTTTGAACTTTCCCATTTTTCTAAAGTTTAAGATGATAATGCGTGATTGTTTTTTCCCCTTACACCTTCCAGTGTAATGTACAGGATCCAAGGTCCTATTATTGGAAATCTTCAACGCATGTCTCTTCTTAATTGCTTCTCAGTGTTTGGATGGATTCTCTTTGGAAAGTTATTTTGGCGAGGCACCAACACCGAATGCGGATCGGTAGGCGTTTTCTGTCTTCGGGCTTTGTGTTCGCTTTGGGTCTTTAGGACTGCTTAAAATGATCATTTTGCACATTTGCTTCGTCTCATTCATCGCATTGTCGATTAGTTGTCACTTGCTCGTTGATGCTTTGGCTTAATTGCACTTCGCATCCTTTTTCTTCTCGAAAGTTACAGTTAAAACCCCAAGGTTTACACATTACCTGTCAAGATCCTGAGGTCCACATTTCCTTGCAATCAATGGAAAAGTGCGGGGTAAAATCGTTCATTGAGGTTAACACCCACCTTCCTCTACCTTTTTCTTCGTCCACTGACATAAACACGACTGTTAACAGAAAAATGACACTTTCTTCCACAGAGGAACGCGGCCTCGACACCCGAATCTCACCCAACTTCCACATACTACCTATAAACTATGAAAATAGGGGTGGTGAAAAAACCCTAGATCCAAACTAGAACTGAAACACCAGGATGATTCTTGATTTGTTGGTGGTCTTATAAGGTGGTGGTTGTGAGTGATGGCGACCTGCAATGAGGGTGAATATTCCATTATGATGGTGCTGTTGTGCATTAATGCGTGGTTGTGGCTGACGGTGGTGGTTTTCTTAGGTAGGGTGTTCGGTGGCGGTGGAGGGGGAGGGCCAATTTTTCTCTCAATTGGGTGCAGATTCAAAGAGCCGTAGAGATATTGAATTGGGTTGTTATCAAACATGTTTCCAAGAAATGGCAGGGATAAAAGGGAGATTGAGATGGTGGTAGTGCCAATTTTAGGTTCCGTGGTGGTTATGGAGGTGAGAACGATGACCTATGTTGTGAATATGATTAAGAGTTGAAAAACGGTTCTATCCTTGCCTTTTAGATGGATTCTCTTTCGAAAGTTATTTTGAGGAGACATCTTGTCGTTAATGGTCTTAGATGCTCTGATTTATGGCAAGTGGAGATGTAGTGGAACTTTATTTCATTTTAGGAATATGATTTTTTTCACGACTTCCAAAATTTGGGGTGTGACATTTTGGTATCAGAGTTGACTCTCGAAAGCTCAGGCTGGGTTATCTAGTCATGTTGCCGGAACTTGGTTTACGAAGGCATATCCAACAATGGCTAGAGAAGGAAGTTTCTGGGTTTACATGTGAGTAAGCTCGGGATTAGCCTTAGCCAGACACTAGGGTATAAGGAGGGGAGATTATGGTATCCCACATCGGATGTGGGGACTTTGCGAATAGCTTAATAAGACCCTGCCAATGAGCTCATTAGACCTACTTGGCTAGTATTTTTGAGGAGGCGTTGCCCAGTGGTGGGGCTGCAGAGCTGGGTCGTTACAAAGACTCGTAAAAACCCCAGACATAACCCACCCAAGTCTAACCCAGCCACTAAGAAGTTCAGCTGGCTCGCTAAGGCAGAGAGGGAAGATATGGGGCTATGCTTTAAATGTATTGAAGATTTGAGGGCTTGGGTGTGCTTGTGGCATGAAGCAGTTCTATGCACTTATGGCAGAAGATGATTACTTAATAGAGGCAGAGGTACCTTCTGAAAGTAGTTTTGAGCTAAAATTAGCAAGGAAGCCAGAGGTTGACCCCACTGAATTTTCTGAATTATCTTTAAATGCCTTGGCTGGTCAATCAAGACATGGAATTATCAAGATTAGAGGTGCTGTGAAGAAGGCACTGAGTTCTATACTTATTGACAATAATTGTTCCTCAAGTTCCGTCATGAGCAGTTGGTTTCTAGTTGGCTGCACCATAGAACCTCAAAGCTCTACTCAACACAATGGCTGATGGTAGTCAGTATTTAATTAAAACTGCTTGTGCTCTAATTTCAAGTGGACTATGCAAAGGCACTCTTCAGCTCTCAGTTAAGGCCTCTACAGTCGGGGAGTGGTGTGGTAATACTAGATGTGGACTGGCTGCAGCAAGATGATCCATGTGTTTTTTTTTACTTCAACAAGCCTCATATATGTTTTACCAAATATGATGCTCAGAGTGGTTTAAAGGTAAAAGATAACAGCAGTATCCCTTATAAGGTGGTAAAGGCTCCTGCACTCAATAAGCTTTTAAGGAAAAGCACCTATGGTCTCATTACTGAGATTTGTGCTATTATATTAGCTCAAGAGGTACCCAACTCCCCTGATCCTATCTGCCAATTGCTTTTGCATGAGTTTTCTGAGAATCTTGCAAATACCCAATGATTGTCCCCCTTCTAAGCCTGGCAGTGAAGCTGTCAATATGCCTTTGTCCAAAAGGGTGAGTTAGAGAAGATTGTGCAAGAAAATGCTAGAGGAAGGGGAAGTCGCGCCTTTTGTTGCACCCATGATCTTAAGAAGAAAAATGGGACTTGGAGGTTGCATGTGGATTATAGATCATTGAACAAGATGACAATCACGAATAAGTTTCCTATACCTGCATCAAGAAGTTGTAAAATGAGTTGCGTGGCGCTAGAGTTTTTTTGAAGTTAGGTTTGAGGTGAGGCTTTCATCGGATTTGGGTCCATGAAACTTGTTATGTACAAAGCTGCCTTCAGAACTCATCAAGGCGTGTATCAGTTCAAAGTGATGGCTTGGCCTCACCAACGCCCCTGCTTCTTTTCAAGCCTTAATGAATGAGGTTTTCGAGCCGTACCCAAGGCATTCATCTTAGTCGCTTTTGATGATATACTAGCTTACCGAACGATTGCATGCATCATTTGAGGATTGCTTTTGAGGTTATGAAGTCCAAAAATTTGTTTGCAAACTTATCTTAGTGTGAGTTTGGAAGGTCACAGTTAGAATACCTTGGCCATCATATCAGCTGCAGGTATAGCAATAGATCCTGCCAAGACTTCAACAGTGGCCAATTCCTAAGACAATCAAAAGTATCAGGGGTTTCTTTGACCTTACTGGGTATTATAGAAGGTTTGTGAAGAATTATGGGCTTATTTCTAGACGACTGACACGTCTATTGAAGGGGCAATACCAATGGAATGAAGAAGCTGCAGCTGCATTTGGGAACCTGAGGCTGCAATTGTAGGTCCCTAAACACACTGAGAGAGAAGGGGGGGGGGGGGTTGAATAGGTGTTTACAACTTTGATAAAAAATTTAATGCTAAATTTACAATGTAAAAACAGAGACAATAAATATAAATCGACACAGAGATTTATACTGGTTCGGCCCCACCAGCCTATGTCCAGTCCCCGAGCACTCCACGCAAGGGAGACCTACTCGAGCCTTTCACTAAGCAGCTAGCTTTGGGTGCTAGCTCAAACCGCAATACAAATCCGAAACCCTTCAAGGTTTCCAACAATTACAAGTGAGAAATAGATTACAATTGAGATACAATGCACACTCCTTTACGAGTAGATGTTACAATGAATATTACAAAGCTAAGCTTTCTTAGGTGGGAAGATCTGAAATTTTTCAAGAACTAGACCAAGAAGCTTGCTACTCGATTTCTCAAAATATGAACTCACTCAAGGAAAGTATATGAAAGTATGAAATAAGATGAGAGAGTCTTTTTGAGAAGAGGAGAGAGATTTTTCAGAGATTGCAAAGTTGGCAATAAATGCTCAAGGAGTCCCTTTTTATACTACAAGAGAATATGACCGTTGAAAATGGACGACATAAAGATTCATTCGAATGAAAACTTTTTCTGAAGATTTCGGTCGAACGAATTGATAGAGCTGAGAAGGTTTAGAGCCACTGAAAGATTGAGTCGAATGAAAACTCCTTTTCATTCGAATAAAAACTTTGCTTCGACCGAAAAGTTTAGCTTCAACCGAAAACTTTGACTTCGACTGAAAACTTTGGCTTCAACCGAAAAGTTTGGTTTCGACCGAAAACTTTGGCTTCGACCGAAAAGTATTTTTAGTACTAAACATGAAGAGACTGAAAGATTAATTCGAATGAAAACTCACTTTCATTCGAATGAAAACTCATTTGAGAGAAGACATCTTAGTTTGTTCTTTACTTGATTTTCTGGGAGGTCTTTAAGAAAGACTTAGAAAAATTACAACCAGGAGAAATAAAATGAAGTCCCAAGTCAAGATCTAGGTCCACGTCCAAGTCCACGTTCAAGTCCTCTTTTTGGCCTAAGAATATTCCATGTTTTGTTTGATAATGGTTGGTCCTGAGAATTCTTAATAGCAGTTAGATTGACAATAAGGTTGGAATCATCAAAATAATATAACTTTGACTTTTAAAGTCAACAGCAATGTGTTTCTACTCCTGTCCTTGCCATGCCTAATTTTTTTAAGCCCTTCATTTTAGATACAGATGCTAGTGGAGCAGGGTTAGGGGATGTACTTTGCAAGAGGGAAGACCTATTGCCTTTTTCCAGCATGTCTTCACTTCCAAGCATCAGGGCATATGAGAAGGAAATGTTAGCAATAATTGCTGCAGTGGATAAACGGTAATCCTATTTGTGGGAATACGCATTGAAAATAAGAAGTGATCACACCAGAGTTTGAGACAGATGGACTACAGGTATCCAACAAAAGTGGTTCAGAAAGTTAATGAGATATGATTATACAATCACTGACAAAAAGGCGCAGGGAATAGAGTGGCAGATATCCTATCTAGGATTCTAGGGTCACAGAGTGCAGTGCAATATCTGTGGTCCGACCTAATTGGTAAACTGAGATGGCAGCTAGCTTGGAAGGAGATATGGAAGCCCAAGACATTATCGCTCATCCACTCATTGATCCCAATAGTAGTTCTAAGTTATAACAATACTCTTTTGAGATCCCAGAACAGGGTGTACATTTGAGGGGCTGCTTCTCTGAAACAATCCTTTCTACAAGAATTGCATGCATCTTCTTTTGGAGTGGAGGGCAATCTGGTATTACTGCTACACTCAAGAGACTCACCCTCTATTTCTATTGGCCTTTTATGAGAAAAGATGTCACTACTTTTGTTGAAGAATGTGGCACATGCCAGAGAAATAGAAGGGAAACAGTACCATTTTCCTGGTCTTTTGCAACCTCTGCCTGTTCCTGCTCAACCCTGGTTCCCAATCTCCATAGATTTCATTTAGGGCTTACCTTCTTCTCAAGAAAATGGGTGATCTTTGTGGTAGTGGATAGACTTAGCTGATATGCCTATTTCATGCCTATGTCCCACCCCCTTACAGCTCATCAGTTGGCCACTTGTTTTTTGACCACATCTACGAGCTCCATGGACTACTCCTCTCTATTGTCTCTGATCGCTTTCCTCAGTCTCCAATCCACTCCTTTCAAGGCCCTCTGATATAATCCTCCTCCGCTAGGCTTCCACCAAGTGAAGGCCTCAATGTTGCTGCCTTGGAGGATTTTATAAAGCAAAGGAGCACCTTAACCAATCTTAGTAAGGAAAACCTGGTATTAGCACTGAAAGGATGAAGCTGCAAGGTAACAAACACAAAATGAGGGAGTTTCAAGTAGGGGACTGGGTTTTTCTAAATCTCCAGCCCTATAGACAATCCACAATTTCTGTGAGGAAGAACGTGAAGTTGCTGCCATTTTTATGGTCCTTTCTTGGTGCTTGAATGAATTGGGCAGGTAGTTTATAGGCTGCAGTTACCACCAGGGGCTTGGGTTCATGATGTTTTCCACGTCTCCTTACTAAAAAAGTTGGGTTCACATATTTTTCCTAGTATTCTGCTAGGCAGAGAGGATGGCCAGTTCAAGTAGAACCTGTTCAACTCTTAGGCTGCATAATGATTAAGAAAAGGCAGTCCACTACGGAGGAATTTTTGGTTCATTGGACAAATTCCCTTTCTGCAGATGCTACTTGGAAGGAGTGGCAGTCACGGTTCAAATACTTGGCTGAGCCGCCGAAGAATCGGCGTGTCAGTTTAGATGCGGAAACCACCGAACTGAAACTGAACTTTGAGTCGATTACTTGGTGAGATAAGATGTCTCCCCGAGATCTCTCTCAGATCTCGATGTTGCGAGATGTTAGCACAACGCCGAAATTCCGAAGATAATGACAGGGAAAACGGTAGAGTTCGGCTCAAAAAAGAAAAAGAAAAGGAGAAGGAAGAGAAAGCTGCTGTAGAGCATCACTGCGATATCTCAAACAAATATTTCATTCAATCCCTATCTCAACCAAAAACAGCCCCCGATCTGACCATAATTGAGTTTCTTTGCTGTCGTTTGTAGCCACTGGAGCTGCACTGTGGTCAATTTCCTAGTTGTCCTATGCAGTTTTTACTCTTATGTAAAAGTACAGCTGTTTTCATTGTAAACAGATACAGCTGTTATCATTATAAGAACCTACAGCTGTTCTCATTCTATGTAAATTGCTACGCCTTTTCTTTATCTGACAGTAAGCCTTTTTTTTTATAGGTTTTTGTCCTGTTTGCTTAATACTAAACCGGTATATAGTTATAGTTATAATATAAATATCTGATTAGAGATATTTTGTACTAGATGGAAGCATAATTTTATTTAACTTAAAAATGCATAATAGTCTCAAAATTTCTCTTAAATATCACCCATGAATTATCAATAAATTGAATAAAAGAATGCTCAGTAACAAATTAAATCTTTCCCTAGGCTCTTTCTTGGTTTTATGCCATTCAATGCTCAATTACAAATTAAATCTTTCCTTAGGCTCTTTCTTGGGTTTATATCATTCTTTTAGTGGGTAGGAAACTTATTGGTGGAATACTTTACCAAATCACCGTAAACAAACTCACAGATGTCTTGATTATCATATAGACCATGTGAAATCCAGAAAAGAAATATTTTTACTCATCTAAGTGACATGTCTTCTTGTTTTCTTCTTTTAGGAGTTTTCGTGACTTCTAGAAAATAAATTAACGCCTCTAAGTAGCTTAAAGTTACGTATCGTCCGCAACCTGTACCAAGACGGCCACTACCGCTAGTCCGCTATGGATAGTGCACCGAAAAGTTGGCCTCTATGGAGACTTTGTACCACTCTGGCAATTTCAATAACAACTTCCAGATTTTCAACGAAGAAGACAAGGTTTCAGCCAAGCAAGGTCGATACTTACAAATGCAAGGCTTTTTTCTTAGTTGTCATTGTAATTAGTTGTTACAGTTAGTTGGTTATTTATTCGGCCAGCTGTCAGTTGGTGTAATCGTGATGTCACCATCGGCTGGCAGTTAATTAGCGATTATACAGCTGTTACCAGGAGAGCTGTCAATCTCCACAAATCCAGCAAGTTAGTTAGTTGGTCTATAAGAAAGAGGAAGGATGATGGAACTGAATCGAAAAGGATTTTCATAAGATTCGAGGGCTCGGTTGTTCACAATCGAGATTCTTCATCTTATTAGAAGAACCGAGTTCTTAAGTAGAAAATGCAACTTATCAAGGATATTTTAGAATTTTAGAAAGGCTTTTACAGTTTTTTGTTTATTAGTCTAACAGAATTTTAGTCATGTGATTATTATCCTTACTAATGGTCTAGGTATTGGATAAGCCCTATTAGGAAGCACATGTTGAGTTACCATTTGCTCCAAATGCATAAGTTTTATAGAATGGGCCCCGCAATATATATCAAGCTCCCACAATGTTGCTCTCCTTCTTACTTGCATGCCTCTGATTGCATCTGTAGAGAATCAGCGAGAAACAAATCAAGGTGCACCATCATGAATGCTTAAACATAATGCAGCTCGTACAATATCATTAAGGGGGGCCAAATGCAAGCGGGAAGAGTTGGACCAACCATGTTATCAGTTGGTCTAACAACTTAAGATGTTAGAGAATGGGTCCAACAATGTTGTGTTTAACATCATGTACAAATTCAAGTTAGTAGCAATGCTTAATGTGTGAATTCTCCTTGTGCAGATTAGGGACTCCAACCGTGCTATGATCCTGGCTGCTGCAGCGCAGCAACAATGCAAAGTCCTTGATTTGGGTATAGCTCGTGATAATGAAGAAGAAATAAAGGATGTTTTGGATAGTGCTTGCTCTGCTGGAATTGATATTCTTCTAACTTCTGGGGGTATATCAATGGGAGACAGGGACTTTGTAAAACCTT
The DNA here is from genome assembly GCA_033065855.1 of Escallonia rubra. Classification (NCBI taxonomy): domain Eukaryota; kingdom Viridiplantae; phylum Streptophyta; class Magnoliopsida; order Escalloniales; family Escalloniaceae; genus Escallonia; species Escallonia rubra. The sequence continues at coordinate 415,462 of JAVXUO010000733.1, forward strand.
TACTTGAAAAGCAAGGAAAAGTTTATTTTCATAAGGTAACTACTTCCTTTATCTCCTCTTTATTTGTATGGAGTGGGGGTTGCTAAGGTGAGGGTGGTGCCTTACTTTGTTAATTGCTTGCATTGAGAAATTGATTACCTGAATCCACATTTGTTTTGGCCCCTGAATGCTGTTTGTAAGTTCTCATATTTTGCCAGCGATGCACATTTTATTTACATTCAAGTTTATAACGTCAAGGTACACAACTTAGTTTAGCTTCATCTCATTGGTGTAAGTTCAGGTTTGCATGAAACCAGGAAAGCCTCTTACCTTTTCTGAGATTACTACGAAATCAGTTGACAACATGACATCCAATAAGATTCTTGCATTTGGTTTACCTGGGAATCCAGTGAGCTGTTTAGTCGGTTTTCATCTCTTTGTGGTCCCAACAATACGCCAACTTTCTGGGTGGGCAAATCCTCATCTTCCAAGGTTGTTGAAAGCTCTTCTTCATTACCCCTTGCTGATTTAGTTCTTAGTCCTAATTAAAGTTTAAGTCGCGCTAGTGTTTTGATACAAAATGACTGATTTTAGCTGTTCAACTGTGTACAGAGTGCATGCTCGCATTCAGCAGTCCATAAAGACAGATTTAGTTCGTCCAGAATATCACCGTGCCATTATCAGATGGGAGGACAATGATGGATCAGGCATCCCAGGGTGAGAGTGGTTGTGTTTTGTTTATGGGTACTACTTTTGGTAATAAGTTCCAAGTGTGTTCATGTTGTTGATTGTTCTGAGATTATAAAAAGTTAGTCACTCTTAAAGGTGTAAAGATGGTTTCCCTTTGTGGTGATTTTCAGATTTGTCGCTGAGAGTACTGGTCGCCAGATGAGTAGTCGACTTTTAAGTATGAAGTCAGCTAATGCATTGTTGGAACTACCAGCATCAGGCACTGTAATACCTGCTGGAACTTCTGTAAAGGCAACTATAATCTCTGATCCAAGTGGTTTTGTTGTGAGCAAGAGTTTGCCATTAACAGATTCAGGTTGTACTACACAAGGAAGTATATCACGAGATGATGTTGCAGATGCATCTCTAGGTTCTAAGTTGAAAGTTGCTATCCTGACTGTGAGTGATACTGTTGCATCAGGGGCCGGGCCGGATCGGAGGTACTATTCGCGATCCTCTCCCTTTTCTAATAAAACATTGTCACAAAGTGAATCTTCTTAGTTCATGTATAAGATATCTATGCTTTTTACAAGTTATCTTTCACATCTTATTTACCACATTGTCCTCGTGGTTGGAGAAGGGTGGGCAGGGGGCTAAGGGGCATGGTTGGAAATTTCGACATCTAAAGTTAACCTTGATGAAATCATAAACGGAAATTGGCTGGGTTGTTGCTAGTTACTTTGCTAGTCTCTTGCAGAGCATGAGCACCAAAAGGCCAACGGGCATCTTGGAGGCCAGGTGTGAGACGAACACTGCAGGATATTATGGCTTATTTCCATTAGACTATGAAAATAAACTAGATGTAAGATCTAATCTCTGGTCTATTCATCATCTATTCAGCAATTACATTGCGTTGACCAACCAAAACAAGAAAATTTGATTCAGCATAATGTTTTAGCCATGAGTAACTACCAACTCTGACTTTAACTTCACTGTTGAAGTGGTGTCTGGATACAAGCTCACTAACACTCGGCATAACTCTGTTCACGTCGGTAAATATAATAGAAACAATTTGGACAGACAAGAAAGTAAAAAAGAAACTGGCAGAAAAGTAATTGGACAAAACTCCTAAATCAGAGACAGGGAAAAAGAGAGAAAAATTGGAGGGGACATAAAAAAAGACTGTACTATTAGCTGACTATAAGTTGTTCTTAATACAGGTTAATTCCCTCACGATTCTTCATTACATAAGTTATTGGATCAGGGTGTTTATATACATTTATTTGGGAGAAATAGGATGAGTACGAGTCATCTGAATTTAGGCGCATCCGGATACACTCTTTAGGATCATCATTCTTAAAGAGTCACTTTGTTGATGCAACAGTAAAACAGCAAAGCTCATATTGCTCCATCTCAAAGTGGACATGGAAGTACTATACTCCTTTTGCAACAATATTTGAAACCTGCATAAGTACCAAATTTAGACTTCATATGAAGAATTTTTCCTGATATAATCATCAACTTCTCATTTGATACTCCATCCCAAAAGCATGTCACATTTATTTGGCACAAACTTTAAGGAGATGAGAATGTTGCATTGTCTTTGCCATTCTACCCTTTTATTAGATATGTTTGGTACTTTAAAAAAAAGTTGTTGTTATGGCCCCACAATATCTGACGTCCGCGTTATCTCTTCCTTCCGTGATGAAATCTTACAGAGATTAAAACCATGTCCATGGTAGGCTTCAGAATTAAGAGTTATATATAGTTTCTACGTAGAAAATCTGATTGTTTATTCAATCTGGAAGCATTATGAATAATCCCAAAGCAAATATTTGATTTGACAGCATATGGTCAAATCATCTGTAAATAAATTTTATGAGCATAAAAGGCCCAATAGCTTGCAGTCCAAATTTTTTCTCTTTGTTGCTGAGAAAGAAACAGTGAACAGTGTTGAAGCTCTCTGGACACGGCGTCGCTTTGCCCACCTAGTCGTCGATGCCGTCCGCCTCCATGACAAGCCGGTTTGCCTAGACTGCCTAGTCAACCGGTCCCGTCCAGTTGTTCACCTAGGCCGCCTAGGTGGTTCACCCAGTCACTGCCAGTTGCCGTTATTGTGCATGGATACCAAATTCGAAGTTTTGCTATCTCAGCTCATGCAACTTCATCATTGATCAACCGCAGCTCTACTGGTCGGTCATACCCAATCGACGGGCCTTCATCGGCATTGACTGCACCACAATTAACATCGAAGCCATCACGATCTTCACTGCCTCGCCGCCTCAACCATTATCTAAACATCATAATTCTCCAGTTTATACACGCAAATTACTTGGCGAGAGATTATAGAGAAACTATGGGGCTCAAATCCGTGATTTAAGATCGTAGCTTTTCTTGCTTTCGTTGTTCTTCATTTTACCCCGAAGAGAAGTTAGAGGGAAAGAGTTTGTGTGGTCCTAGATTAAAGAAAGCATAAATGTTGGAGGGATTTAAGATCCCTGAAAGGGTAAAACTGGAAACCTGTAAACCATCGAATGTTAAATTTAGAAAGTCTGCAATACTTATGGGACAGCTGAAAAGAATAGATGAAATAATTTTGGCACGGAAGGAATATCTTTTCAATCGTAATATTTACGAAATTGTCCAGCTGGACTACTCTCTTGCTTCATTAAAAGACTATGCAGCAAATTTTTAAACAAATCCCATAAGAAGGAAAGCAAAATGTAGGGAAAACAACGTGATTGTATGTATATCAGCCTTGTCTATAATACTTCACATAGACGTTGATGCGCTGTACTTTCATTGTTCGAGATACTAGTTCAAGGGCCTATGTATTCTTCAGCTATATGGGAGAAAGGATGAGATTATGAAATACTTCAATGTAGGTGCATCAGGATACACCCTTTCAGATCATCATTCTGACAGGGCCACTTTGTTGATGCAACAGTGAAACAGCAAACTTGATGTTACTTCATGTTAAGTGGCGCATGGAAGTACTTATTTAATTTGCAAAAACTATTTTGGGAATCTGCACATTCAGACCCTAAATTTTGACGCTTTTTTGTGAATACAAATGTCTCGGGTAATATGTTCCAGGGTTTGAAATTTTATGACATTGACCAAGTAAGTAAGCCCTTGTACTTTTCAAATAATTGTGATATCCTGAAGTGTCTAATGTACGGTCTCTAGTGATCCTGTACTATCTCACCTCATTCTTCACTACATGGGATCGAAAGTCTTACACATAATTCATCATTGATTACTGCTTAACAACAACGTTACAGAAGTTCGCCCTTACCAGCATATTTTTAATGTTCAACGTTGCTGCATTTGGCACTAATTGGCTTCAGGTTATGGGGATTTTTTGGTGAGTACACTACATGCGGTTAGTTGGCTCAGGCATGCGCCTCGCAATTTCCTTGGCCCTAGGCTGTGCGAGCCTGTCATAACCATGTTCAATACTGAATTTTGGTTGCACAAAAGGTCATTATGTTGATGATACAATGAAAGGCAAAGCTGATTATACTCCGGTGGAAAATGGAAGTGCTAATTTCCTGCAGATTGTTAAAAAAAAAAGCACCTTGTTTTCACAAGGCTTTGGATTTTGATTTTGAAAAGTTGGGTCCAACAACATATATTCAAACCCCTTATATGAGCATGGAGAGATATATCAAAATCACTGAGAGATAATGATATGGGCCAAATACAAGCCGCAAAAATCGAACCCGATACCCTGCTTAACTGTAAGCTTATTTTGGTGATAAGTTACACTAGGTCTAGAAGCTTGGGCCTTGAAATCGGTGTCATTTTGGCTCAGGTGATTTTTTTTAAAATTATAAACGTTTTCTTGGCTTGTTGAGCACTAGCTTGTTGGCATATTACAATCCCAGAGAACAAAGGAGTTGCTGCCATGTTCCTCTTCTTTCTCCCTCTCTCCCCTGCCCCCCCTCCCCCCTCTCTCTCTTTCATTGCGTTAATAAAAAGAGCGAAGACTTGAACCAACGACCTTGCAAGAAAGTGATACGAGCCTATGATTACCATGTTAATCACCGGTCGTGCTAAAAGTCAAGCTTTTGGAGAAATTCATCATACGTTACCAAGGTTGATTAGAATGTTCATTTCCTCCCCCAGTCTTTGCACGTAATTCCTCCATGCCTTTACTGTGTGCATTGCAGAACTAGTAGAATCTAATATTTAAAAAAAAGAAAAAAATTATGCGGGCTACATGGATTGTTCTTTTATCTCTTCTCTGTTCCAGCTCATGTTCTCTGTTATATTCCTAGCAACCAAGTTCTTTAATACTACTACTATCTTTACAATTTTTGGTCTGACCTTACCTCTCCTTAGCCCATCAACTTGATTAAGTTGATTTTGCTCGTCACGGCATCTAAAGGTTTACGTTGAACATGTAGTTGTTGGATTTTGGCTTGGAATGCATTTCTATATAACCATTACTTTGGACTATGTAGTGGGACAAGGAAGTGAAAAGAGAAAAATAGATGCGATAGTTATTTCACACGTGAAGTATATTACTTTCAAATTTGGAGAAATGCTAAGGGATCAAGTGGAAATGATTGAAGCATAGGGCTTGCTCCTTTAGCAATTGAGCATTCAACATTCACTTTGTTCAATACAATGTTCATGCATAAATAACAATACACCTACTACAACTTCTTGGATCACCATCAAGTCCAATTTTACATTCCCAGAGTCTGATGTGCTCGACCGAAGTCCTTCATGTCAAAGGACTTATATAAGCGTCATGAATAAAAGTGAGAAAATATATTTTGCCACCTAAGAACTTCATCTCAGTAGGACCACATAGATCAGACTATACCCTCTTGAACAAATTCTGCTTTCTTTCCGAGGAATTCTGAGAAGAGACTTGAGTGGTATCTTTGTCAATCTGAAACCGTACATCGCTCATCTTTGGGATGTACTTGCGCCACAAGTTTGGGAGTATGCAGATCGTTGTTGCACATCTTTGTATGAGTTGTACAAAGTTCAACAAGTTTTCTCATATGCAACTACCAAAGATCTTTTGGTGATTTTCATCTACTGCTACTAAAATGACTCTGGTAGACTGTTTTGTCCATGGCGTGTGTGGAGATCAAGTTAAGGTGCAAATCAGGAATATACCTCACATTCTTCAAAGTGAGCATGTGGAGCTGGCATTTGTCCTTAAGCACAACAATTCTGATTAGTCTTTAGCAATTGTGTACAAGGTGAAAATTTCTTTCTAGGAGTGGCATGAGAAGATGCTGAATCTGCCTCAGTTTTGCTTGGTCCATAGCTTGTGTAGGGATCAGATTGAGGCATGAATGAGGAATACCGCACGTCCTGCAGATGCAGTGTGCAGTAGTGTTCGTCCTTAAGTTCCTATACTGACAATACTGGCACTGATACGTACGTTGTGAAAGTTTTCTCACTACAACTACATGTTCCTGAATTAGATCTCTTATTCTCCTTTGCCAAGTTAAAGATGCTAAGCTGATTAGCACACCTCTTGCCAATCATTTTGAATTGAGAAGCAATCTTGTTTGAAGAAAGAGCAAACTCAAGTTCACTACTCCTCTGTAGTTGGGAGTTTACTTTATGCAATGGTTTGCATGCAACCGGACATTGCACATGCACTTGCTGCAGTGCCCCACGAAGCAGTTAAATGAATCTTCAGATATTTGGAAAGTAGCTAGAGAATGTCGCCAGAATCCAAACCAAGGTGGAGAATTGTTGAATCTTGTCTTGGTGTGCATTTACTTAAACAATGCATTCATTGAACGTGAAGGACGTAACTTAGTAAATGGAGAAATGCTAAAGACCCATTTTTTGTTGAATTTTGATGGTCGTTTATATATAACAGCACAACTACCACTGCTCCAATTACAGCAAAATATGAAGATGTTTACGTCCTCCCTTGACCCTCACCTATGTATGCAAAAGGATTCTGCAGACCGAGGCACGAGGGAGGGAGGTGCTTATGTCAGAAAATTTATGTTGATTGCTTGGAATTCAAAGAAGGCCATCCGCCTATCAAATCCTTTTTCTCCTACATAGTGAATGTTTTGAGTTTTGACACTTTTGTAAGTGCTGCTGAAAGTCGCCCTCCGTCAAGATTTCAGGCAACGATCGAAAGAAAGATTATTGGCCATGTTTGAAAAGCTAAAGGAGGCAAATTGCGTGGAATGGTGTAGGGACTGAACTGGTGATTCACTGATAGTTTAAGGACCGTTTTTGGTGGTCCCTCCATTAGATGATCATTTTAATATTACTATTTGCGGCATACCTCCTTGTTTATCCTGCATTGCGGTTGTGCAGCTTATTTGTGCCATGACGCTATGAAATTTAATCTTGTTAAATCTGTGCGCAGTGGTCCAAAGGCAGTTTCTGTCGTAAATACTTCCTCGGAAAGATTAGGAGGAGCTACAGTAGTAGCAACTGCTGTGGTTCCAGATGAAGTGCCTAAAATCAAGGACGTTCTATTGAGATGGAGTGATGTTGACAAGATGGATCTGATTCTTACCCTTGGTAAGTTGATAAATTTCCAGAGTCCAGTTTCTTTGGTGAAACACGCACAGACATACGCATTTTGTTTTCCTGTCTCCCATTATATTAACCTTTCCTATGTTAGGTGGTACTGGTTTCACCCCTAGAGATGTTACCCCTGAAGCAACTAAAGATTTAATTGAGAAAGAAACTCCTGGTCTTTTGCATGTCATGATGCAAGAGAGTCTGAAGGTACCAAGAGCTTTTGAATATGTGGCAACTTCTGTCTTTTTATTTCCCTAATGTGGCACTTAATATGCAATCTTTTTTAAAATTTAAATGATACCTTAGTATACCTTTATTTGTTCCAAAGCTGGTTTAGTTCTTTTATCTGGTTTACTAGTTCGGACGCCCGTGTGTTCCACATTGAAATGTGATCCAAATACTAATATTTTCTGAAAGCTCGCATATTTAGAGTTCCAATAAAGTAGCATTCATTATAGCAATGGTCGATCAAATCAAATTACAATCATGATGACGTTAAGTCATGAATTTATCATTACATTTTCTTGTTACTTGGCTATATCTCAATTTTTTTCTTCTTTTTGGAGATGTTCTTGACTGTGCTCTCTTCGTCGTTGACTCTTTTCTGTTTCTTCTTCTGAAAGCTCTTCTGTGTCTACTCTTCATTGACGGTTCTTTAGTGATACTTTTTAAGTCTAGTCAGAACCTTTCCTTTTTTTTGTCCAATGTCCAATAATCAACACTTAACATTTAACAAACAGCACAACCGTAACTTAATAGGGATATGGTCCAAGATGTATGAAAGGAACACCCAAAAATACACACACCAAGTCCCTCATGGGAACTTCCCCTGAGGTAAAGACAAAAATTTTCAAACCCTTTTTTCTTCCCTTGTATGCTTTTTTTGTTCTTTCTTCAATTGTCTTCAGTAGCTGGGAAATTTTGGGCTTTTTTAGGAAAATCCTAAGTAGGTATGCCTAATATTTTTTATTTCATGTCTGATTAGATCTTTTCATCAGGGTATGGTATATTTTATTCATCAGCAAGGTGATTTAAATAGTTTTTAGTAATTCTAAGTGTTTTCTGAATGGAGATTATATAATCGCAAATTGGTATTGGGCTGCTGAGAAAGGTAGAAGTATGTTGGATATGCTATTTCGCCTTTGTTGGTTGATTATAGTGGATGTTTGGAAATATATGCATCGACTTGATTTAGTACTTTAGACGGGCCGATTGAGTTAGAGTTTGGGTGGTGTTAATTAATAAATACATAACTGATTAGTATTGATTCTTTTGAATAAAAAAAATCCTTCTTAATTTCAACTATAACAACCATTATATGTAAACCCTAAAACAGATCTCTATTCATTGAGTTCCTTCCGTACGACCCTTCCGATGACAACTTGGTTCAGTAAAGTGAACTCCTCGTTCCTTCGAATTTGGATCCGCCGTCCTTTGCTTACGAGGCTTATCACATAGCACATAGCTCTAGCGCCTAATCGCGTAAGGCGCAAGGCTTTCCTTCTCTCATAGCTACGTAATAAGTGCGCTTAAATAAACCCGTGTGGTTAATAATGACGTGACTCTTTTTATCATCAAAGTTCGGGAATAGGAAGTGACATGAATGGAAGGATGATGTAGGAGTTCCGCTTTAGGTTTGCTTTGGATGGAACACAGTTTTACGCAGTTGAGAATGTTCAACGAAACTGCAGATCAAGGGCTTCCAAGTCTTTGCAACTAATGCTGAATTTTTTGACGGCTGTTGTTTTGGTTATTACTTTAATGACATTCTAAAGATCATACCTAACCAAGCTGACACGTAAGGCTCTCTTATATGTACCAGAGAATTTACTTATAAGGACTGCGTTTGGGCCAGCCATGGTTCCTGACGATTATTGCGCACTTTTCACTCAAAGGCAGCATATGCTTATAATTACTTCTCTTAGATTCTTTTATTGAATATTAACCTCGACACTGAGGACAGATAGTGAAAACGAAAATATGTAGCTCTAAACCTCTATAAGCTATAGATGAAGGAGCCCAGGTGCTTGAAAAAGCGACGATTCATTGGCATCTCCATTCCGTTGATCATGGGGTAACCACTAGAATTTCCTTAAAAGTTTCCTGTGCTGATTATGCTTTTCTTTCCCAATTTGAATCTATATATGTAAATGAAGCTCTAAAAGATGATTCGGGGATCCTTAAACCAAGTAGACAGGCAATAAAAAAAACGGAGGACATGACAAAAAATTCGTACAACACCACCGAAACCAAAAACAAACCTATGTTTTTCTGCCATGTGAGCTATTACCCGTGTCAAATTCAAGGCAAATAACTGCAACGCACTTATGCAGTGGAAAGGTCTACTTTTCCTTCTGTTGCTCGTAGGATTTTTCAATATGTGTTGTAGCTGAAACTGTAGTGTATCACCATGGCCCTCTTAATTACATTAGTAATTAGTGCAGCATGTATAATCATTCATTAATCTCTGTGTGTTTGAGCACTTTCTTAGCACACTTCATTGACCTAAAAAACTTGCTACTTTAGTTTTTTGAATGGGAACATCAAATCTGAACCTCATATATTCCTATATCCACCACATCATGTTTTTTACGAATTATTGTGCAAAATAATTTTTGTAGAACTTTCATTAATAGGTCCATCAATATGACTCCTAACTTCTTTTAGGACTATATAACCAAATTGTCCCTCTCTTATCCGAAGACGGGTCCAATTGGAATCTGTAAATGATCGAGTAAGACCTTCTTTGAGTTAGGATTTATATTAGCATACAGCTATAGATTTTACCATGACTGCATGATATCAGATTCTCCTTTCCTCTAACCCAAACACAAAAATGGACCATCTTTACGGAGGCACCCATGATTATTAGCATCATTACACAAAAATGTGCACAATTAGCAATTTTAGGTGTATGATGAATCAGGACACTAGAGTTTTTCTTTTTCAAACCTTAGGTTATAGCCACATACATAGTTAACATCAGAATATGAATGACCATTTTATAAAATTTGGGCCCATCGGTATATTTATCTTTATTGAGTTTGAGGTTAGACAAAAGCTATAATTTTTATACATCTCTACTAGCATGAATTCCTAATATGTAAGTTATAGGCATGTTGTTATAATGTTTGATAAGTCCATATCCTCAGATCTTGGTAACTTGATGAGTGTGTCAGTAAGATCTTGGATTAATGATCAGGACTTGTTGCCTGATTAAAGGAAGTTTTCTTTTGTTTGCATAGCCCTTATGTTCCAGAATTGCCACCAACTTTCCTGGCAATTGTCCTGCACGCACCACGGCTTAAAGGCATTTTACATAGCCAGACTCACCAAGCAGTGTTCCATCAATGAAGTTTGCCACATATCAGAAAAGTCCGTATGAGACTATGAGCAGAGCAAATGCTAGTTCTGTATCAATTTCAAGTACTCATCCCTTCCATCCCAAGCGTCCGTACAATAATTTCCACCTCCGCAGTCACTCTTGGTATTGCAATTATACTACTATGCAAGCCCTAGATATGCAAAGAGGTTTATGACTCTTAGTTTATAAGGTACGTAGATGTATGAAAACTGGCTATCTTCTTTACCAACAATAACTTGTAGCTTTCTTGATTATAACAGCCTTCCAAAATCTAAACAAAACCCTACAAACTTATAAAACTGTCAGAGGCTTTTTGGTAAGTAGATCTAAAAGCACTTGCTAGTCTTTTGTTATTTTAACCTTAGAGGATAACTAAACACTAAAACCCTATGAGTATATCTTGATGCTCTAATGCATTAAAAGTATATTTGGGCTTTTCATTTATTACCTTCTCATTTTATTTTAGGTATTCTAAAGGTTTTTTTTCCACAATATCCATGTAGATGAATTGCAGAGCCTAACTTCTTTTAGCATCCCGTAAGCTTATTGGTCTCTTATAGTGCGCTGAGTTGATGGCTACATACCTTACACATCTAAAGCAAAGGCTAGCTTCTGTAGATTTTGGTTTAAGGACTTACCCTCGGGTTTGGGGGTTACAGTTTGGTCAGAGCTCAGGTGTGAAATATAAGCCTAAGATAATTTGTGATTAAGATTAGACTTTGAACGGTGGATTAGGTTTTGACAATTTGTGTGATGTTTCAGCGTAAGATGGAGATTCGGCCCGATTACTCAATGGTAGACCACTTGTTACTTGCCTTTAGAATTCAATGATTTTAAGCGTTGGCTAAGAGGATAATTAGAGGATAAGATCATGATCTTCTGGTGCCTTTAAGTAGCTCTAGCAACTAGTAGCTATAGACGGTAAAGGTTGTGATTGCGAGATATAAGTGATGTAGTAACTTAGAGACTAAAACTTTGGTGGATGCGCGATGTGTGTGTAGAATTGGATTTTGGGTCCTTTTGAGGTAATACATTTCTTTGTGATGGATTTGGAAATAGTTTGAACTGGTTTGATTTGAGACATCCGAGTGCATGGCGGAAGCATGGTGGTTACTGTTCTCAGTCTTTGGTGTGATGTGTAAGTGCTTGTAGAAGTTGGTTATCCATATTGTCTAAGTCAAAGTGGTAAGTTTCTAAGGTTGTCCGAAGGTATTGGTTTTGGTGTCAGGCTAATAAAAATGGATGAGAAAAATCTATATCTTTAGGTCATCTCATGGTTTTGATTAGTGAGCTTCATAGACATTGCAATTTTAGTTAGGCCTTAGACATTGAGTTTGTGGTCCTAGTAGTCAATGAAATGTGGATAGGAAGATGAGTTGATGCTGTCTTGTGTAACTATGTGTTTGAAGTATTAAGATGATTCAGGACTCTGATTATATTGTATGGTGTAAGACAAGACTCAAGTATTCTAGATATCAATTTCTTTGTATGGAATTTTCCCTCAATTATTCACAAGGAAGCACCAATTATATCATCCTTTTTTAACGAAATTCTGGGTTTTCAGGGGGTTTTAAGAGTTGAGATAGTGTTCTGCTGCAGGCTCAAGTATTCTAGATATCAATTTCTTTGCATGGAATTTTCCCTCAATTATTCACGAGGAAGCACCAATTATATCATCCCTTTTTAACGAAATTCTGGGTTTTCGGGGGGTTTTAAGAGTTGAGATAGTGTTCTGCTGCTTCAGTGACATTCGTGAGGCATTCAGTTGCTGAGAAATCTGAGTTACGTCTACTCCTTGTCTGCGTCTCATTCGCTAGTTGGAAGTGAGCTCCGGTTATAGCAGAACCATCTCAGGGAGATTCATTTCTGGATCGTAAAACCTTATGTATGGGTCTAGGGACTTGCGGGTGTATGAGGGCAGCTATTACCTCACTGCACACTTAATTAAAGTAAACCAGCTGAGTAATGGCCTTTTGGTCAAATCATAATTTTAGCTGCTGATGCTTCATATGCTGTAAGATAATGTTTTCCAAAGTGTTTCCCATTTATGTAGTCGGAGTCCGACTTAGCATCATCGTTGTCATCATCCCATTTACACGACTCCTTTTCTTCCATTTCCCTCTATCGTAGCACTTGATTTCAAAGTATTCCTAGCAATTGGGTGTTTTATCACAAACCAATGTTATTGTCATTCTTTCCCTCCCTCATCTTATGCCATTAAGTTCTCACAAATTATTTCTCCTTGCTAGAGCATCAAAAGGCCTGTGTCGCATATGACCAAACCACCCCAAACGATGTTCCCTCCTCACTTGCCACACCAACCTTCTGGCAGGTATCCTTACTTGTTAGTCTATCATTCCTTGTGTGAATGAGGGTCAACCACCTACGCACTATTGTTTCAGTGGCATTCGTCATCCTATATATATGATGTATTATATTCCTTTGAATATTCCAAACCATGCAGCCTAGATGGCCTCACAGCAATCTTATATAATTTTGCCTTCAACTTGTATGGTTCATAAACTCTGCCAGCAAACCTCCACTTTAGCCAACCTGCTCTTTTCCTATGAGCGACATTCATCAGTATCTATCTCATGCATTATTGATGCAAGATACCTTAACATATTCTTCTTCGGTACCTCTTTGCCCATCCATTTCCAATTCACCCTTAGACCTCCTCCTAATCTTACGAAAGTTGCATTCCAAATGCGTCGTCTTTGTCCTGCTTAGCCTATATCATTAAAATTCTTGGTACTTCAGTGCGCCATCTTCTTGTTAAATTTTATAAAGTAATGAAACAGAGTATGTGTGCGCTCTTGTCCTATTATATTAATTTGTTGTTTTCCTGTATCCTCCGAATTTTTTTCATGGGTTGGATATGTGGGATGTAAATATGAAGAATGGAAGAGTTATGTGTTTTGTTATCTTTGCTCTGGTTTACTCTTATAATATCCTGTACTTATCTTGTTGAGATGCAGCTCAATAGCTGACTTACAAATTATGGTTGATAGGTGACACCATTTGCGATGCTGTCGCGCTCTGCAGCTGGGATAAGAGGATCAACATTGGTAAGGGCTAAACTTACACCGAAGTTTTATACCTTTTTATGGGGAAAAATCTACTTATTTCTTCACGTTCGTGACCTATTTTTTCTCCAGTTGCTTGCTTTGAAGCTAAAATCTGTTTCTGTTTCACGTGAAAGCAGCAGTCCCCTCTGTGCATTAGGGTTGAGTCACTATCGAGGTCACCCTAAAAGTAATAGGCTTAAAGTTTATCAATGGTCTTTATGACTAGCATATAACACAAAAATGATTTATGCCTTTCTGAAAGCACTCCTCTGGGACTAGTCATTCGAAAATGAAGGAATTGAAGTCCTCTCCAAGACAATCATATATAACTTATAAAGGGCAACATTTGATTACCGTCCATGACTAATCAAATGCATGTGATTTTCTTAATAGTAGAATATAAACGATAGCAAGATACTTCTGTGAGAATTACACCACAAGCTAAGCAATTATTGCCCTTTTTTCTTTCATCTTAATCGAAAGCCACTCTTATTCTGAACTATGTGCTTGCATTTTGTGGGTCACCTTCTAGTGTGATGATAAATAGTGTCCAGTAGAGGAGGTAGTAGGACCTTTCCAAATTTTCCGTGGTTTTGGTCTTTCTTAATCTGATTCTTATGCGATTTGTTTATTTTAGATCATCAACATGCCTGGAAATCCAAATGCTGTTGCTGAGTGTATGGAAGCTTTGCTGCCAGCACTTAAGCATGCTTTGAAGCAGATAAAGGGAGACAAGAGAGAGAAACATCCGCGTCATGTCCCTCATGCTCAAGCAGTGCCCAAGGATATCTGGGAGCATAGTTTTCAGAGCGCTTCTGTTGGTAGAGAAGAACCTGGTTGCTCTTGTTCCCATTCGTTGCAGCTAGTGGCAGGTTAGAATATGTAGAAATGAAAATCCTGAGAATCTCCCAGTTTTTTGATGTACCTAATTCTGTGTTTTCCGAATGATTTCAATTTACACAAATAGTAAACAAGAAATTCAGTGCAAAAAATCTAGCAAAGTACTTGATATCAGATTAATCTTGTGAGGCTTTGAAAGTGCGATTGGGATCGTTTGCTGTCTATACAGCTGTGGTGCAAGCAGGGAGTGCTGTAATGGTTTTAGTGTGGTCATAAACGCGTTTGCCACCTTTTGTTGAACTTTTAGCGATTGCAGATAACTTATCGGTAGAAACTCGTTCGGATTCTTTTTACAGCACCCTCGATGTTACAGCAGGACATGTTCTGTAGAAGGGTTGACTTTCGGGCTGATACGTCTTTTTTTCTTTCTTTCTCAGGGGTAAAATACGATGGAAGCCCTTGAGGTTTAGGACTATTGCACTAAGCCTCGTGAGGTATTAGAAATCACACCCGACTCCGTGTCTGCTCGCGAAATTAACAGTAATGCAGTAAGGCAGTATCACCCTTCTTTTCGTAGCAATCTTTAAGTTAATTTATTTGTTATTGAATTTTCTTCATCTCTTATAAGATATATGTATGTTACCGTAATCTCTAGAGAATCTCAAATACATCCACCTACTTATAATCTGTAAGTGCTACGTATAGATATGCGATATAGACATGCAAACGAAAAGTAAGGGAATGTCTACTTTCACACTATGCGCTCGTCCTCACTTTTTTTGGTACTGCTAGTAAGGATCATGTGCTTTGCATGTTATATAGTATCTCAAAAATAAAAATATTATAAACCTTGGTGAAAAACACAATTGAACTTAATTTAATACGATTATTGTTATTAAATCATAATAAGTAAATCGGTTATTAACCACTAATCAAAGACTAGTAGTAGCGGAAAGAACATTGCACAAAATATGGTCTTATTTTCAAACCCGAATTGTCAATGTCAGTTATCACCAATATTTAGCATACATCCTTTGTCACATCAAGTTGTGGCTGAAAAGAATCTTGACTGTTCTATATTATATCATGTTATCCAAGGTACACCGATACTGTAATCAGTTTCAAACATCTTTCGCAAATACTTAACTCTCACAAAACATTATAAAGTTTGACATTACAGTTATAAAAGTGAAAAAAGTGTTTTAGAGACAATTAATATCAAGTGTATATATTGGAGTTGTCCATTTTTTTGTAATGTATTTTTATGGCATGTATGCAAGTATAAGAAGTGACACTGAGGATAAATTTGAATTATGACGGTTATGTTAATAAAAGTTCAAAAATTTATTCAAAAAAGATTGTCGACAGTAAAGTGTGTAACGGAAAGGAGTTGTGACTAATAAATGTAGAAGAAAGTTTGTAAACCGAAAGGAATTAGAAGCTTAAATGGTGCATCTTTAAAATCCAGGATTAAATGAACTCAAGAAATCTAGCAGGGCATATATGAACTCAATTGTTTAGGTAACTCTGGCTTCTCTTTAATGTTCCCATCCTAGTAATCCAATGCTGTACCGGAATCTGCTTTCACCTGTGACATCCTTGCCATCCTCTCCCTCCTCAACATGAATCACAAATATGTTGTCTTCTGCAAACCCAAATCATCTTGACCCCGTAATCCCTCTGACCTCTCCACCAACATTTGTCTGAAAACCTTCTATTCCCAGCCTTCTACTTGCAAGCTTATTTCAGCCTTTGTCTCCAATTGTATATCCAATCATTCATTGTAAGTTGCATTTAATCCATCCTGCAGTTTGCAATGTACCAACCGGATGGCAACCTCAGAGAGGATAATCCTGTTAACCTTAGATCCTGTCTCATTCCTCTGAATGAAGATTTAGTCCGATTAGCTCGTGTTGGGAAGGACTCTCTGCTCCTTGGGAAATTTCAAGATTCCCGGTTCTTCTCCCAAAGGAAAATTCAATCTCGGGTTAACGAGTGTTGGGAACTTGATGGTCCAGTTGTAGTAACCAAAGTACCCAACATCTTCTTGTTCGAGTTTTCATCTAACTCTGATGCACACATCGTACTCACACATGGTCCTTGGAACTTCTTCGGAGCTCTTCTCCTTCTAAGACCATGGTTCCCTCATGTTATTTACAAAACGGTCCAGTTCCCTTCTGCAGACCTGTGGATGCAAGTTCACAATGTACCCAATGACTGCTATCACTATTATCTTGCGGAAAAGATTGGTCGAGCGGCAGGAATCTTGCTCGCAATAGATTGGTCCGACAGGCGTACCACTTTTACCGATTATTTTCGGATCAAAATCCGTATTTATGTTGATGACCCCTTGCTTCCGGCTGTTTTCCTTCATCTTCTGGATGACATGGGAGTTCAACTCCTCAAGTGCACGTATGAAAGAGTGTTCACTGCGTGCTTTAGATGTGGAAGAATCGGTCACGAAAATACACAGTGTCAGTCTTCCATTCCTGAAGTAATTGAATCACTTGCTCGGAGAACTGCGCATCTTCCCGGACCAAATCTCTATCCCACTTTCTTCGCAGAAGGGTATCCGCTATTCGCACAATCAATGAGAGCTCTCCCGAACTCGGACTGGAATCGCACTTCGAGAATATCCATCTACAGAGACCATGCTGGTGTTCATCTCAACCAAACTTATGATGCCTACTCTCCTAACCCGACTCCACCTTCAAGCGACGACGACACCTTCACAACGGCACCCAATTCACCGCTATCGGATATGGAAGCTAGCTCTGACAATTCAAACGCCAACCATGATCCTGAACAACCTCATAATGCGAACCCAGGGGAAAATGCAGACATGGATGCGGATGATTTTGTCGAACCCAATTCTCCGGAGCATTTTCAAGAAGACAATGTCAATTTCAACCATGATCTCCCCATCGTCGATATCAACGCCGACGGTAATCTCGACGAAGCCCAGCAAATCATTGCAATAGAAAATCAAGCCCTTAATATGGCTGACCTAATGGCGGATTTGGAACAATTAGACGCTAACCTTAATGGTGGTAACTGGAATAACGGGAACTGGAATGAAGAAAACATTTGGGAAGATGACTACGACATGGAAGAAGCCACTGAACCAGAGGAACTCAGCTTAGGCGGCAGCCAAAATAGCAACGATCCACCACCGGAGGACTCCGATGACGCTGAAACAGCGTATTTTTCACCGGAATCTTCCCCGGAAACTATTCCTCAAGCTCCTGTTGCCCACGCGCCGAGCTCATCTGACCTCTTCTCTCTGACTTCTATGATTACCGCAACCACTCCTCACGCAAGATGGAGAGATCTGACAGCCACGTCGGTATCTTTTCAGGAGACCATACCGTCTGACTTCCTCAAATCTTGGCCAAAATCTTCATCAAAATCTCTGGGGATCTCACCTGCCGTCGGAAAAGAATCCAGCTCAAGCACAATCAAGGAGATTCATTATGTGGTGGGAAATGAATCTGAGTTTTCACTTGGATTTTCTATCCAGAATAAGTGGTCCAGCGAAATGGGCCTCTCCATTTCGCCAAGTCTGCAGCCCGTTTTGAAATGCCAGCTGGCCCAGCTCATTTTTAGCCTCCCTGAAGACGGGCTCAAGTTTCTAGCCCAGCAAGTTAGTTACGGATCCAGTCTCCTTCAGCCCAAGATCATTTCAGCTGGATCCAGTCTTCTCCCGTGTAGTCGAGAGCCCACTACACCTTCAGATCATGAGATGGCAGCCCAAAACTTTTGTCCCTTTAACCTTCTTTCAGCCCAAGACTCCTTAAACACCATAGTGACTAGCCCATCTTCTAGCAGCCTTACAAATTGCTGGGAACAAAAGCTCATTTCGGAAAGCCAAGCAAAGCCTGAAGCAGATTCTCTAGCCCATCTGCAAGTTGCCCTCTCTCACGCCCCATCCACCTCTTCCATTATAACACATGAAAATCATCTTCTGCTAAGGCTAAAGCAGGATATTACCCTCACCATCACCCAGCATACCCCTTCCTCGTGCAGCTTCCCGGATATTGCAACCAGTTCATCTCTCGGTGTCGCCGCCAATCAAACGGTGGCACTGTTTAGACCAGCTTTTCAGATGAGGATTATCGAGGGGTCTTCTTTTACTGCTCTAGACTTTGATCAAAGTACGGAAGATAATTCTGATCCAGATGAAGATCTCGTTTCCCATGCAGGATATAAACTCTCTAAGCAATTATCAGGCAACAAAAGAGGAGAGATGGAGAATGGGGCTAATCTCGAAGAGCCTTTCGGCAAGAAACAGAAATTTAATGGCTTTGGTGTTGACTTCCCTTATCCAGGTTCTCTATCTGCTTTCCCCTTAGTACCTTATAATCATCTTGCCATGTTATTTTTCCGTCTTTTGTTTATGCATGCTTTAAAGAAACACAAGAGGAAACGGTGGTGTCTTGATTTTGATGCTCCTCCTGCTTGTTCTCCTAGAAAGAAATTGTGCCTATATACTTGCGTAGATAAGTCTAAGCCCCTTCTGGTTCGTCACCCTGATTCTTATGATTCCCAACTTCCCTCAATCATATCATCTTTCGTTCCCTCTGTCAAAAGACGAAAATTCCCTTCAAATGACCTTCTGCCGTCTCCCACGGCCTTATCGGAAAATCGTGCACTTCTTGACAGTTTATGCTCAGAAGTCTTCTTTTTAAAAAAGAAGAAAAGATCATTGACTGCGTGGGACAACCCTTTTTGTCTGTTCCTTGTCTCTGATCCCATTTCCTACTCTTCGAGGGTTTCGGGTGTTGCCCCTTCGCAACTCCTTCACCATCAATGAGAATCATTAGCTGGAACTGTCGCGGGCTTGGCCAAGCACGTACAGTTCGAGCAGCGATCAAAATGGCTAGGGAGCACAAACCTTCCTGTTTATTTCTTCAAGAAACAAAAAAACCTGTCAGTTTCGTATCTTCTAAATTCGCCAATCTAGGGTTCTCTTCCGCTGCGGGTACGGATCCCGGTGGCGTACTTGGTACCAAAGGGGGCCTTTGGGTTGGATGGACAAATGACATATCGAGATCTATCCTATATTCCGATAAAAATCTTATTCTGGTACAATTTCAATCTGGTAACACTCTCCCGTGGGTGTCCGGATTCATTTATGGGAACCCCAATTTTGCCAAAAGACAACATACTTGGGACTACATTTTTGGTATTCTCTCGGGTATTCAGCTTCCGATGTTACTTATAGGAGACTTTAATCAAGTTCTCTGTGTAGCCGACAAGACCGGGCCCAATTTCATGTCCATCCCCGGACATGCATATCTTCATAAATTTTTACAACATCTCAACCTCATCGATATCAAGTGGATAGGTCCAGCTTATACCTGGACTAACAATCAAGATGGTCACTCTTGCACTTATGAGAGGCTGGACAGATGTTGTGCAAATCCCAACTGGATCAGTTTCTTTACTAAAGCGTATGTTACGAACCTTGGCATTCAATCATCCGATCATGCACCGCTTCTTCTTGACACTTCTCCTGTGAACATTTTCCTCCCGCGTCCTCTCCGCTTTGACGCATCTTGGCTCAATCATCCGCAAGGTTTTGCTGTGATTTTGGACTCCTGGCAAAATAATGTGGATGGCTCGCCCCTCTTCAAAGTGATGTCTTGGGGAAAATCTATGCTCAGACGTTTAAAAAAGTGGCACCATAGCAATTTTGGACGTCTTGACCTTCAGATCAAAGATTCCATTCAGCGAATAGCACACTTCCAATCTTTAGTTCCTAACCCAGACGCTCAAGTTCTAGAAAAGTCAGAAAGAGTAAAGTTAGATTGGCTTTTGGATTGCGAAGAAATATTTTGGGCTCAAAGATCCAGGATTTCCTGGTTGAAACTAGGCGATAGAAATACCAAATTTTTTCACGCCTCAACGATGATCCGAAGAAACAGAAATCGAATCATTAATATCAGCGACGAGAATGGTTGCAACCACACTTCTCACGCTGACATCACAGAGTGCTTCCTAAAACACTTTGCCCTGATTTACAGTTCACAAGGCTCCCATCGTCAAGCGTCACCATCTTGCATCCTTGAAATCTCCAAACAGCTTAACCTATCCCAAGTAGATGTCTTATCTCGTCCTTTCACAGCGGCCGAAATCAAACTAGCCCTGTTTCAGATTAAGCCTCTAAAAGCTCCTGGACCAGATGGTATACCTGCAATTCTTTATCAAAAATGCTGGAGTTTTATGGCAAGACCTATCATAGCTGCAGCTTTGTCCTTCCTTAGATCGGGTCACATGCTTCGGGAGGCAAATAGTTCCTTCATTGTCTTGATTCCCAAATGTGCTGACCCTACTAAACCAACGGATTTCAGACCAATCTCTTTATGCAATACCATATACAAAGTCATATCCAAAACTATAGCCAACAGAATAAAACCTCTTCTTCAATTCCTCATTTCTGACACTCAGAATGCTTATGTTGGTGGTAGACATATTTCTGACAATATTCTTCTTGCTCAAGAACTTACGAACAAAATCAGACTGAACAAGAAAGGAAAATCATTTCTGGGAGCTATTAAAATGGATATGAGCAAGGCCTATGACAGAGTAGACTGGAATTTCCTTGAAGAAGTGCTTGAGAAATTCAAATTTCCCTCCCACCTTACTCGCCTCATTATGCAATGTGTGACCACCACCTCATACCAAGTTCTTATCAACGGCTCCCCCTCTAGAAGATTCTATCCGTCTTGCGGCCTAAGGCAAGGAGATCCACTATCTCTTTATTTGTTTGTCTTATGCGCGGAAGTTCTTTCGGCCTCTCTTTCCAATGCTCAAATCGCAGGTCAGATCCCAGGTATCAGGGTGGGTCGGTCCAGCCCACCAATTAACCATCTCTTCTTTGCGGACGACATCCTCATTTTCACTAAGTTATCTGCCAACAATTGCTTGACCCTCAAATCAAAGCTGGAAAATTACTGCAAAGCCTCGGGACAACAAATTAACCTTCACAAATCTTCTCTCACGGTCAGCCCTAATACCGATGATCTGTTGGCTTCTCACTGGGCGCATGATTTAGGTCTTCATATCTCCAAATCTTTCGGACATTATCTGGGCTGTACTTTGGATATTACTTCTGAAAGACGTCTCTTCTTTCAAAATCTCGTGAGTAAAATCCAGTCAAGATGCGCGGGTTGGAAAAGTGTTTTTCTAAACAAAGCTGGAAGAGCAACCCTTATTTCTTCAGTTATTATGGCCCTGCTAAACTATCATCTACAGGTCTGCTTATTCCCAAAACTGATATGCAAATCCATTAGTTCGATCCTGCGGAAATTCTGGTGGACGGGGACGAATCTTTCATCCTCTGTTTATTGGATAAACTGGAACGCCATCTGTGCTCCAAAATCAACAGGTGGTTTAGGTTTTAAGAACATCAGGTTACACAATCTTGCCCTCCTTGCCAAAACTAGCTGGAGAATTTTCAAGGAATCAGATAGTCTTTTGGCACGAGTCCTCACCGGGAAATATTGTAACCGCTCTAACTTCAGAAATTGTCCTACCAAAGGAAATTTCTCCTGGGGTTGGAGGGGCGTTATCGCTGGACGCCAGGTCATTACATCTGGTCTTCGATGGCAGGTCGGTAATGGATCTAGAATCTCGATTTGGAATGATGCTTGGATTCCAAACTCGGATCCCTCCCTTTATATCCCCCTAACCAATAGCTCTAATCATCCGGCCTCTATCGTCAAAGACCTCATTCATAACAATACATGGAACTCTCACTTGATCAACTCCCTATTTCCCGACGACATTGCTAAGAGGATCCAAGCCATTCATATATCGCCTCATGATATCGATGATACTTTGGTATGGAGGTATACCAAACATGGGGACTACAATGCTGCTTCCGCTTATCACATGTTATACCTTCAAGACTTAGAACACCGTAACCACCAAGATCGTCAATCGTCTGCTCCTTCTTTTAACCCCATAATATGGAAGCATGTTTGGTCTTTACCGATCCCATCAAAATTGATTTTCTTCCTTTGGCAACTTCTGTGGAACCGTCTCCCGTTATACTTCAACCTCCACCGCTTAAAAATCTCTCATGCTGATCTTTGCCCTATATGTCAAAACTGCTCAGAAACAATCGACCATCTATTTTTCTCTTGCCAGCCAATTAGATCAATCTGGTTCGGTGGGCTGGCTAACCTACATAGTCGAACAGTGGAAAACTCCTTTAGCAATTGGCTAAAATCTTGGCTTCTCAACCCTGCCTGTTGTGGTACTTTACTATCAAAATCGATTCATATTATATCCACCTTATGGACAATATGGAAGCATAGAAACAATCTGGTCTTCAATCAAATCTCGCTCCAACCAATTGAGGCCATTCATAATGTTGCCTTCCTCTCTGATAACATCTCCAAAGCCTTTGCTTACAAGAAAACCCCTTCTTTGGTCACACCTAAACCTTCGCATTTGGACATATCTCTCCCTGTTGAGTTGGTGCCTAACATTCATCAGTGCAATTGTGCTACTGCGAGACCTCTCACAATGTTCATTGACGTTAGATTCAACAAAGCCACTTACAAATCGGGTCTGGGGCTCTACTGTATCACTGCTACCGGTCTCCGTTGTGCGACAGCGGCAATTTCTTTCTCTGCTTCCGACGAATTGCATGCTCTTTCAAAAGGCCTACTTACTGCTTCCTTGTGGGCAAAGCGGAATAACTTATTACATATTAATGTTTTGACTAATTCTAATTTTTTGCTGGATCAGATATCGGACTTGAAGGAAATCCCTGATACTACTACTCCCATTATGTACGACTTTTGCCATGTGATTCCGCTTTTCCATCAGTTTAGAGTTGACAGAGCTTCCACGCCTCAGCTAAAGGAATCCAGATCACTAGCTGCATTTGCCTGCCATGCACGTATCAACGTCTACCAGGATTGGGTGCATGACTTTTGCCGCAACAGGATCTTTAATTCCTTGGTGTCGTGAGGGTGTTTTGGTTTTTATGTAATTACTTTGCTCTGTTCGTCATCTCTTGTATTTCTGTTGACGGGACTTTGTGAGTCATGGTCTTTCTTCTTGTATTTCTCCGTTTGGAGAACTCTTTTATCTATGCTATTCTACTTCTTCTTCAAAAAAAATTGTTTAGGTAACAAACCTAGTAGCTGTAACTTTTAAGGATCTTTTTAAAGTTTCTATCGTTCACTTTTAGAGTTTTAGCCATTTTTATTGCAAGCATTACCACTAAGGTTCAAAATATCATCACTCAGGACTTCTAATATCGTTCATTATTAATTTTTTTTTTCTGTAGAGTGATGGTTATTTCTTGTAGCGATGATTGTTGGGGGTCAAAATAATCCCTACAGTTACTTTCTTTTCTTAATGATATAGTTTATTGAAGTATAATTTTTATATATCTTTTATTTGAAGAATAAGGCACGTAGTAAGCTCTTTTTCAAAATTTTCTAGCTCAAGTTTCACATTATTGAGATTATTTTCTGTGTTGGGGCCATATCCTCACCCATTTTGGTTGTATTTATAGTTTTTTTATCACTAGAAACACATTAGTGAACTTTAACCTCTTTAGACGCAGAATATCTAGTCAAAATGTTTTAATTTAGCATCACCTTTTCAAAAGTCATAAGCAGCCTCACTATTTAGAAACCTTTTAAACTTATAGAGTATTATAAAAAAATAATGTTCAACTATTTAACCCCTTGCACATCAAAAGTCGAGAGTTTTCAGATTAAAAAATATTAATAATATAATATGAAATAAATTGGAGTCATTATCAATTGCTTTTTTACCTAATCCTACCACTCACAAGAGTAGAATATACAAAAGGGTTAATCACACGCATGTCCCTGAGGTTATGGTTAAAAACCCCTAATCACTATTACTCTTTCATGAAGATTTCAAATTTAAGAAAGGTATCTTAAGGACAAAAAAATTAGTCTTTTAAGCTCATCCGTGCTTTTATATATGTGTAGATATTAATATAGATAATACCACTTATGGCATAAGGTTTTGAGACTTAAGGAAATTACAACAGCCGATTACTCTACCAAACACAAAATATGTAAATGCCTCGAATAATCCGAAGTGTTAACACTCACTCGATCAGATACATTAAGATAATAATATCTCAAACTTAACCAAATTATACCACCAATCTGTCAGAGCAACTAACCATCAATTAATGTATTACTCTGAGTATACATTCACGATTGATAAACTAAGTTTAAATATGATAATGAGCTACAGAAGTTCACCCATGCAGGGGTTCTAATGAGCAATACTAAAACTCAAATTCTTTCGCTCGGCTCTAGTTCATATTAAGGCAACCTAATGTTGGTTATCACCTGTAGAAAGGAAGTTAAACGAGAAAGAGCTTTTGAGAGCCCAATAAGGTCGATTAAGGATTAAAAACATAAAGATTCAAACGATTTTTCATATACAGTCAAATGATAACTTTTTTAAAAGGATTTTTTTTAAAAAAAAATCAAACCACAACATTTCGATATAGACATATGGAAGAGTATCAACTCAATGACTCAAGATCAATAAGCATTTCAAAAGTATTTCAAATACAATAAAACATAACATAAGACATTGAGCATGAGCAGTACAGATTAGCAAAGCCACCCGGCAGTGCTCAGATACACTCTACATATGCATATGTACACTAACTAGTCCATTTAGGTACTAGTTCAACCCAAACCAAACAAACCATCCTTATAACGCAAACAATACACACAATCTTTATAACTCATCAGATTTGCTAACTCATGTCAATATTTAGAAAAAATAAACACAATTTAAAACGTTTTACGATGATCGAATCAATAAAACGGATGAGAACTAATATAGAATTTCAAACGATCGCTTTTAGGCTCGAGATAGGGTCTCATGGGCAGTTTCAAAAATATTTTTATGTCGATCATAAAATCGAAGTTCAATGAAGTTTGAAAACAAATCATAATAAAACATATGAAGTCAAATTGATGAAATGAAGTTTCAGATAGAATCCCTTACCTCGATTCAAGTAAACGAAGCTAAATGCCCTTGATCAAAGTCCTCTTAATCAACCTAGATTGACAAATTATTTATCAGAACACATTCTACACTACTATACTATAAATCAAATATCAACTACTCACAACGTGCTCACTCCTTAATCCGGAGTGACGCAACTTAAAGCGGGCCCTACACAAGGCCAACCTAACCAGAAGACTCGACACACTCCTCGAGGCTCAACAACAACTAAAAAATGATATTAATTCTCATTAAACATTTTTAGGGCTTAAAATAGTATCTGAAATAAGAATATAAATTTTCTCAATTTTGAATAAAAAATATTTTCTTTAAATGTAATAAAAGCCTATAGCCATAATTGTTTCTAGCTGAAAATAAAATCCCATAATTATGCTGAAATTGAAGTGCCAATTTTAGGGCGTAACCGGTTTCAAGTCGGATCTTTCCGGTTACAGCCTTTGTTGCCAAACAAATGGAAATAGATCTTTTAATCATTCCCCCTAATCCAGGCCTTCTTGTCCGCATATGACGTCCTCTCTTCTGTTTGCTCAGACTCCTTTTTCTTATCGAAGACTCTGGAATCACTCACTTTTCTAAAAGGTTAGTGAAAAAGGGACTCTTTCCAAAAAAATAGCTTCGTAGCAAGAGTGGTTTTGACCCAAGGCATAAGAATTTCTTTCCCTTGGGACAATTCCATTAACTAAGGCGAAGGATTTTATTTTTTAACAGCTTTAAAGTATGTACAAAAATTATAAAATTGAAATCAGAATTTAAAAGGCATTGAAACTATTTTTAAATTCTGTTTTGTTAAATTCAATTCGATACGGTAATGATACCAAATCAATTCTAAAAATCACCAAACTTAAACTGAAACTTATTATACTATAAAAACATTACTATGATTTTTTCAGAATTTATCATGAGTTTTAAAGACTCCAAAAGAATTTTACAAATATGAACTAACAGAAAATATTAAAAATACATACAATTTTAGAAAATTATAAAATTTTGCCACAAATTTAAATATAACCTAAGGTACCCTACTGTAAAATTTCACATGCTAACGATCACTGTGCGCTATCCACTGCATGCACCGAACTTAACGCGACCTCATGGTACTCCTATGCAAGCACAATGTACTACCAGCTGCTGTGACTCAATACTTAGTTTTCCCTACTTCTTCTTCTTTCCTGCAACACCCCATACTCAACACAACACACACGCGCGCGCGCGCACACACACAACACTCACATAGAGACACACACAAACACCAAACGCACAAAATGGGTTCCACACCACATCTCATATCTCGTCACACCCACTGCCTCATGTGGGTATTCTCTTATCTTTTTTTTTTCAACACACTATACACACGCACACGCACACACCCATTGTAGCCACTGCCTCACGGCTATAGTGTTCTCCCTCTTCTCACACAAACACACAATCACATCCATACATACACACACTCAAGCACTCACGGTTACACACAAAAACACACACTCAAATGGGTTTAAACACACACAAAACATCAAGCACAAGACACACACACACACACACTATTAATTCCCACGGGACCTCTCTCTCTCACACACACACACGCAGTAGTCCCATGGCTGCCCAAGCTTCTTTCTTTCTCTCGGCAGCTATGGCTGCCACATCCATTAGCCCTTTCGTTTATTCCATCATACACACGACAAACACCCACTTACTACACTCACAAAGCACACAATTCACACACACAATACACATGGGTATACTGCCTTACAACAGTACCCTCTTCCGTTGCCCTTTACACACACACACACACACACACACAACTACCCTCTCTCTCGCACACAATGTTCCTTCTCACGACCATGGCTACCTATCACACACACACACACACACACACACAAACACACACATGTGCACGCGCGTAAACAATCACATAATCACGACCATTCTCTCTCCCTTATGTACCCATATACTGCCCCACGATAGGTTTCTCCTTTCTTGTCCCTAAAATGCGTGCGCGCACACACACACAGTCACAACCACCATGTGTAACACCCCGAACCCTAATATATTTATAACGAGTTAAATTAAAATTTTTAGCGATAGATTTTTTTTGATAGCATCAATGCATTTATTAGCAACTTTTAGTGACGATTAGTGTAGCAGGGTTATGTAGCACCCGTTAAATTTTTCCTAGTACATTATTCTATCATAAATAGTTATTTTGGGCTATTTCGTAATAATAAAAAGTTTTGGGTACATTTTTAAATAACTAACGAAACTTCCGGGGGAATTTTGGTAATTGTCCTTTTAGGGTTTGTTATATAGATGCACGTATATATCTTCTATAGGACAGCCTTCTTTATTTCCCATTCCTTTTCTGAAGCTCGGTAGAGAGAGAGAGAGGCAGAGAGAGAAAAAGAGTGGGGGAAAGAGAAGCAGATCTTTCCGGCGATCGTTTTGGTTTTTCAGGTAAGTTTCGTAGACCTTTTTCTCTCTTGTTTATTTAATGGTTTATGGAATTAAGGGGTGCTGTGAGTGAGAGAACATGTGTCTTTGAAGATGGTGCGCTGGCGGCGCTTGTCAGTGCTTCATGCTAGTGGTCGCATAGATGGTGGAATGTGGGGCAGAGAGCATATATTGCTTTCCAGCCAAATGTTCCACGGTGGTGCTTTGTTGGTTGTAGATTGCCGACGGAAGCATTCTGGGAACGAATTGTCTCCTGAATTGTGGTGGGCTGCTCTTGTTCCCCGATGGTGGTTTGGTGCATATCGATGTACTTCTGTTGCTTATTTATGGTGGGTTCTTTGTGAAGGTGATAAAAGGTTTGCGTGAAAGTGTGTGTTCATTGGTGTGCGCAAGAGAGTGTGTGTTCGTGCGAAGCAATTGTCCGTGCGTAGATGGGTATGAGTGTGCGGAGCTGTGTGTGTTCGTGAGAGTGTGTGTTATGTGTGTACGTGTGGGTGTATGAGGCTGCCCGTGTGTATGTGTAAGTGTTGTGTGTGTTGTGTATATAGTGTGCGCGCGTGTGTGCTAGAACTGCCAAGAAGGCAGTGTGTAAATGTGTCTGCTGTGTGCATGGATGAGAGTGTGCATGTGAGGGTGAAGTGTGTATGTGTGTGATGTTTGTGTGAGTGTGTGCTTGTGTGGGTGTTATGGTGTGCATTGTGTGTGTATAAGTGAAGGTGTTGTGACCGTCCAACATGAGGGAGGTGGGTATGTTGAGGTCCTGTGAGTGCAGAGAAAGTAAAGAAAAGAAAGAAAGTGCGGATCGGGTATTGAGTTAGCGTTAAGTACGCGCAAGCATTTGATAGTGTACGGTTATTATTAGCCGGTGTGTTGGCGTGGGCTAGTACCTCCCGGGTTGTTAACCTATCGGATCACATCAAACATGTCAGATCCTACTCCTTACCACATACGTTAAAACATCTGATCCAACAGCAATCCAAATTCCCTAAAATACAGGATTTTAATAAATGTTCAAACTTAACTATTAAAACCTAGGTTCTCAATAACCTGATAGAATGAATCGACGGTATAGACCCACGTAGGGGTCACATTACCCAGTAGTGATGGGCTCATCGAAATCTTACACAGACTCTAACCCATTCCCGAACATGTGACAGGTGATCGTCACCTGCAGAAGGAAGTCAAACGAAGGGTGAGCTTTTGAAAGCTCAGTAAGGTCGTACAAGGACTACAAAAAGAATTACCAAACGACGGCAAAGGATCCATCTGACGATGATTTTTGAAATACCTCAAACGATTTGAAGAGCTCAATGATTCCTGAAATAATCAAATTCATCATAAATAGATACCAAAATAAATAATCATAAATACACCGACTAGTCCGTCAAGGTACTAGCCCACGCCAATACACCGGCTAGTTCGTCAAGGTACTAGCCCACACCAACACAATGGCTAGTATGTCAAGGTACTAGCCCACGCCAACACACCGGCTAGTCCGTCATGGTACTAGCCCACGCCAACACACCGGTTAGTCCGTCAAGGTACTAGCCCACGCCAATACACCGGCTAGTCCGTCAAGGTACTAGCCCACGCCAACACACCGGTTAGTCCGTCATGGTACTAGCCCACGCCAATACACCGGCTAGTCCGTCAAGGTACTAGCCCACGCCAATACACCGGCTAGTCCATCAAGGTACCAGCCCACGCCAACTCACCATCTCATGTCAATGTACAACATAACAATAATTTGATAATACAACATGTTTTTTAATGCTTGATGGGTAATAGATAATGAGCATCGATAAGAGTTTCCATAAACGGTTTTATGGCTCAATGAAAGATTTTTAAGGCAAGTAATGCAACTTGTATTAACATAATAGAGCCCAAACGAATAGCGATGACAAATCAGAATAATATACAATCGTCAAATTTGCTTAGTATGCAGTAACATGCGAGCATCACAAGATTTCCAAATGACCGATTCAGGTTCAATATTGGGCTTTTTCTGGGCAATAACATGCTGATGTCAATTCATACTTCAGAGTTCGACATTAGTCATATGTAAATCAAGGAGTACTTACGAGAACGAGTTATCAAAATAAGGTTTTGATGCCAAGGAAAGTGGGTTCATACTTACGTGGAGGTGCTACAAAAGCTGCAGTCCGTGTCAGCTTCCAAGTATGCAAAGTGAGAGACAGCAAGGACGGAGTAAGGGCTGAGAGCATGGCTTCCCAGACAGGCCGTGAGGAATGGCAGTGCTGCGAAGGCAAAGCTAAGACGAACAGGGCCGACAGTCGATAGTCCAAGTCAGGGTCCGAGCCGAGGTCCAAGTCAGGGTCCAATGTTACGATCTTAAGTTATGTCCAATTTTGTGTTTCTCTCTCTAGAATCCAAGAGCTCTCCAATTCTAGAGTGAGAAAGTGATTTTTTGTGAGAATGAAGAAGAAGTCCCTTTTTGAGTTGTAAAGTTCACTATTTATAGGAAACAATGTGCTTATGTCATAAAGTGCCACATGTCGTCCCCCGGGAATGACACGTCACCAGGGGGTCCCAAAATACCGGTTCTCCGTTGGACTGCCGGTTCCCAAATTCGCGTTGCCTGCCTCGCACAGCGTCGCTCTGCCTGTCTGAGAAGACTGACCATACCATGACGGCATGGTCAGAGTAAACTCGTTGCCCCAGCCACCAATCCAAGCCCGTACTGAATCCCATGAGGTGCGTCAAGAGACGCGCAGATAACCTGACAGTGGTGAGGGTTACCCCTGTAGCCAACTGCCAGGCGGACTAGGCGCGATGCCCTCCAAGGACCTGCTCCCATCCCGGAGTGACCCGGGGGTCATTGCCCTGGTGGTGTCGAAGATCGACAATAACATGAGTGGACATGCTCGCAGCTCAGTGCTCAGAGTCCACTACGAGGGGTCCTTGTGCCGGAGCCCCCCGTGACTGTGACGGCGATGGCTATGAGGTTGTGAGCCCATCCCGGTATGAAGGCCGAAGCCTCCCTTGTGATTGAGACGGCGATGGCTATAAGGTTGTGAGCCCATCCTGGTATGAAGGTCGAAGCCTCCCTTGTGATTGAGACGGCGATGGCTATAAGGTTGTGAGCCCATCCCGGTACAAGACCGAAGCCCCCCTTGTGATTGAGACGGCGATGGCTATAAGGTTGTGAGCCCATCCCGGTACGAGGCCGAAGCCCTCCTTGTGATTGAGACGGCGATGGCTATAAGGTTGTGAGCCCATCCCGGTATGAGGCCGAAGACTACAAGAAAACAGGCTTTTAGCGACGGGAAAATCCGTCGCTAAAAGCCCAAAATCCGTCGCTAAAAGAATTAGCGACGGATTCACCGTCGCTAAAAATCCCTCGTATAAAAGCCCGTCACTAATAGTTTAGCGACGGAATTTTTAAATCCGTCGCTAAATATGTCATTTTTACCGACGAATTTATTTTTCATTAGCGACGGAAAATTCCGTCGCTAAAGGTAATTTCTATATTTTTGCTAATTTTAAATTTCTAAATAAAAAATATTTTAGCGACGGAATTTCCGTCGCTAAAAGTGTTCGCAAAAGTATTTAGCGACATTAATTGCGTCGCTAAAAATCTCTTTAGATCATTTACCAATAGATTTTTAATGACACAATTTCGTTGCTAAAAGTCTGTATCTAAAAATATTTACCATTTTGTAGAAGGACTTTAGCGACGGAATTCCGTCGCTAAAACCCAAAAGGCTGTTTTTTCTATTTTTATTAATTTTTAAAATGCTAAATCTGTTTTAGACAGTTACTTCTTATCAACTAATCCAACAATAATTGAATTATTTAAACTAGCATTCATCTTTACCAAATTCCAAGTAAAACAAATAAGATTTAAGTTAGATGTTCACTGAATATAATGTATAATATATCACATCAAACAATCTCAAGAAAAATACAAGTTACATTGAAACTAAAAAAAATTATAAACCAAGGATTTGCTCCGAAGCCTGCACACACACAAAAAATATCATTAAGGTTTAACAAGTATTTCAAAACGATTGAGGAAAACTTAGAACATGGTGCAAAAGAAAAACATATATTGGTCGCCACCTTAAAGTCTTCTAGCTACATACTCGCTTAAGTAAGCTAAAGTTAATGCAACACGGAAATAAAACGGTTTTGGCTAAAATCATTAAGGAGATTGCTTTTTCAGTACTGATGTTTCATCAGACATGCCTACCAACTTCCTAATGGACAGAACAGACTTCAATTGATGTTGGATCACTTAAACCACCGTCCTAATGGCTCATTTAAGAAGCAATAAGGCGGGTAAAGCAAAAGAAAATTCAGAGACAATGGAAACTAACTCTCTCAAATTGTTTTTCTCCTAAACTGGCTGCAGGCTGTAATATCTAAAGATGTCAAGTTGAACACTAGTATGCATCTTCTGGTCAACTCACTAAAAAGCCATACTTAGGCCAACAATAAGCTCCATCCCCATCCCCAATCCCCACCGCCGCCACTTTCTTGAAAGCTAAAAGCATACAGTAGTTTCACATGAACAAGAAGATCCTTTGGTTCACCAGGTGCCCATGCTAAGGTTCAACTCCAACAAACACCCTACGACAGTGACTAGTTGCACTTGCGATTCGAATAGCACATAAATCGCCTTCTACAGTATCTTGAAGGGGAAGCATACTTCTGCTTCTTATATCGGCAATTATTGCTCCAGGTGCCTAATATACTAGATTCTGTATAACTGTGTCCATTTGAGGCTCGGTGCCATCACATATGCCGCATCCGAGAATGACCCTATCAGAAGATTATTTGATATAGAACTATAATATATCAAGCAGTCACCAAATCACCTGTTACAAGTCTTGACATATTATCATGTCCTTAATCACAGTTGGGGGCAAGAACTATAGGAACAATATTTTTATTCACTATAGGTCTAGAGCCAAAATTCAACAACGAAAATGCTTCAAATGGCTATTGTCTTCTCATAAAGCATGAGCCAGCTCAAGTCAAATTGTAACAAAACCATTTAAAAGGCTCCAATTCAGAAAATCTAAAATGACTCCTAATCAATCATGGGAAATAATATAGCTCTAACGTTTCAGTTATTGATTTTGTTCCCACGGTTCCTAATGGGATGTTGAAACTAGGTAACATCGGCATCGTGTTGCGGATTTTCACGCGTAGTCTATTTTAAAAGCCAACAAGACCTTGAACGAGCAAACAACAAACAGTTGCTTCATATAACACATGTACTAGAAATTAACTCATTAAATCCAATAATTAACAAATGCGAGATTGACTGTAAAAGTGAACCAAAGCTTAAGTACCTTCTTTGAAACATACGTTCCAGCCGGGCGTGTCAAAATAGCCACCATGCGGTGGCCGGCGACAGTGGAGATCGGCGGGACAGAGGAGCGTGGGGCTGTACAGCCGGGCGTGCGTGGCTGTTATGCCGGCGGGGCGTGCCTAGTTGCTGACGTCGGCGGAGTTGTGGTGGCTGGGGTGGCAAGGGGGTGAGGCAAGGGGTGCTGTAGAGAGGAGAGAGAGAGAGAGGCAGAGAGAAAATAGGAAGAGAATGCTGTTGAGCGGCTGGGAGAAAGAAAAAGAATGCAACTAGGGTTTGTGTTCATTTAAGTAACTTTTAGCGACGGATTTTAGCCGTCGTTAAAAGTCCGTCGCTAAAAGTTATTAAAATTTTTAAGGGTGGACTTTTACCGACGGATTTATTCCGTCGACAAAAGTAATTTAAAAATTATTTTCCAAAAAAAGAAGTTTTTCAAAACGGAAGAATTTTTCAAATTCAAATTAGCGACGGATTTACCGTCGGTAAAAATCCGTCGCTGAAGATATTTACCGACAAAAAATTCCGTCAGTAAATATCTTTAGCGACGGACTTTTATCGACGGTAAATCCGTCGCTAAAAGTGCTTTTTAGCGACGGAAATTGGTCCGTTGCTAAAAACCGTCGCTAAATACTGTTTTTCTTGTAGTGGAAGCCCTCCTTGTGATTGAGACGGCGATGGCTATAAGGTTGTGAGCCCATCTCGATAGCATGCAACATGATTGTGGCGCATGAGCGTGGTGCCTATAGCACGAGACAATACCTGGTGCCTAGGGCACGTGTTGTGAAAATGGCGCGGCGACGAACGTCGCGGAGCAATACTTGGTGCCGGGGCACGTATCATGAGAATGGCGCAAGGGCACGGCGACGAACGTCGCGGAGCAATATTTGGTGCCGGGGCACGTATCATGAGAATGGCGCAAGGGCGCGGGGACGAACGTCGCGGAGCAATATTTGGTGCCGGGGCACGTATCATGAGAATGGCGCAAGGGCGCGGCGACGAACGTCGCAGAGAAATATTTGGTGCCGGGGCACGTATCATGAGAATGGCGCAAGGGCGCGGTGACGAACGTCGCGGGGCAATATTTGGTGCCGGGGAACGTATCATGAGAATGGCGCACGGGCGCGCGTCAGGTGTCCCGAAGACAGGATGTGAGCTAAGTGTACCTGTCATAACAAGATAATGAATACAACATGTAGTAGTGACAAAGTTGGGGAGTGATGGTATGCGGTTGTCAACGACGGGTTATTCGGTGGTAGCGTGCGACTTTGGGTGACGGGCATCGCGAGAGCGGTGCGCGGTCATGGGCGTCAGACGACAGACGTCACGGAGATTGATGTACGAACGTCCGTAAACATCGCGGAGGTGCAAAGACTCGAGAAAACAAGTGTGCGCGATGGGAGAAGCCATAGGCCAAAAATGGGGGGAAGGCCAAGGCCAACCCCTCCTGGAGGTCGAGGCCGACCCCCTAGGCATGGGGAAGGCCGAGGCCGACCCCCTGGCGTTGGCCAAGGCCAAATGGCCAACTCCCATGAAGGAGCCCAAGGCCACTCCCCCCTCTTGGTGAACTTCGGTCGCACCGCCGGTAGGTGTTTTGATGAGCAATGGTGAATCCAAAAGTTGTGTTACGACGAGCGTGTCAACGTGAATCATATCCACATGACGAACAAGGTTTCAAAGTCACGCGCAAAGCGTACGAAGTGAAAAGAGTGCAAAAAAAGGGGTTTGCGCGGAGGGGTGAACCACCGGGGGAAAATGGCCAAGGCCAAGCCCCCCAGGAGGCCGAGGCCGACCCCTATGGCCTGGGGAAGGCCGAGGCCGACCCCCTGGGGTTGGCCAAGGCCATTTGGCCATCTTCCATTTTCGGAGCCCAAAGCCACTTCTCTTTTTGCAAACTTCGGGCGCACCGTCGGTAGGTGTTTTGACAAGCAATGACAATTCCAGAAGTTGCGTTATGATGTTCTGGTCGACGTGAATCATATCCACATGACAAACAAGGTTTCAAAGTCACGCGCAAAGCGTACGAAGTGAAAAGAATGCAAAAAAAGGGGTTTACGCGGAGGGGTGAACCACCAGGGGAAAATGGCCAAGGCCAACCCCTCCAGGAGGCCGAGGCCGAGGCCGACCCCCATGGCCTGGGGAAGGCCGAGGCCGACCCCCTGGGGTTGGCCAAGGCCATTTGGCTATCTTCCATTTTCGGAGCCCAAAGCCACTTCTCCTTTTGCGAACTTTGGGCGCGCCGTCGGTAGGTGTTTTGACAAGCAATGACTATTCCGGAAGTTGCGTTATGACGAGCGCGTTGCCAAGAATCATACCCACATAGCAATCAAGGTGCCAAGGTTATGTACGAAGCATACAAGAGGAAAGAAGTACGAAAAATAGGTATGCGAGAAAGGGGTGAACCACCGGGGGAAAGTGGCCAAGGCCAAGCCCCCTAGGAGGTCGATTCCGACCCCTATGGCCTGGGGAAGGCCGAGGCCGCCCCCCTGGGGTTGGCCAAGGCCATTTGCCCCTTGACCCCATTTCTCCAAATACGCCGTCGGCTGATATTTTTGATGAAAAGGTGTTCGGATGGTCTCGGCATGACGACCGCGTTAGCGTTAGTGACATCGACGCGAAAATAAGATGTCTAAGTCACGCACGAAGCGTAAGGAACGAGAAAAAAACACGTGTCTTGGGCGCGCGGGCGCCGACCAGTTTGATGCGTTGGAAAATTGACCGTTGATAATGTCGACGTGTTCGCGTGAAATAGGACCCCCATTGGGCCCTTGGGTATGACCAGAA